>CM044172.1:23582898-24010398 GCA_024222315.1 Thymus quinquecostatus
ACATGGAGGGGCAGATAGCTTGTTGAATAATATCAAGACAAGCATTCCTGAATTTGAGGGGTTACATGAGCCTGACGTGTACCTCGATTGGGAGAGGAAAGTCGACAAGATCTTTGAGTGCTATGTTGGGAATTGTTAAGAACGAATATGTTAAGGGGGAACCTATAAGGGATATTTTAGTGTTTTGATTTGATCCCAAAACCCCAAAGCGTTCTGTTCCCAAGTGACCCATTTTGATGTAGTTAATAGGTTAGAATTTTCCTAAGCCTACTCTGTTAGGATGGCTCTTTTATTTTGCTTAGATTAGGCTTCAAAAGTTCAAGTGAAGGCCACTCACTTGAGTGTGTTTTCCAAAGCGAAGCGGGTCAAGCAAATCGAAGTGAAGCGTGCCGAAGAATAGCGAAGCGAAGCGATCGCTACAGTAGATTCAAAGTGAGTCTGCCAAAGCGAAGCAAAGCGAGCGCTACAGTTCAAAGCGAAGCGAAGCGAAGCGAGCGCTACAGTGGAATCAAGTGAACCCACTAAAGCGAAGCGAAGCGTGCGCTACAAAGGAAAGCCGAAGCGAGTCAACACGAGTCAACACTTAATTAAGTAGCTTCACGGGAAATTTATTTCTCAAGTGGCTCACTACTAATATGACTGTGAAGCGACTCACTTCAGAGCGGCCGCTACAACTTCAAAGCGAAGCGAGCCACTACCTACCAGAAAGCGACAGCACAAATTCCCGCTCCGAATTTGAACTCCAGTCAACTGGAGATCTCCGCATTAATTACGAGATCTCCACGTGTCGAAAGCGGAGAGGAGCAGAGGAGTTGACTGCCAGGCCGACAAGGCGCCGTAACAGTACTGGGTCGCTCCAGTTACTGTTGAAATTGGAGCTTAGCCATTTCCGGCAAAAGTCCAAATCTGCGCGTCTGAAAAGTAGCCAGCCTGTGCAAGTATTGTCGAGAGGAGGAGGGACAAGGCCACCAACCAAGCAAAGGATCTCAGCCAACCCTCCGCCTATAAATAGTGAAGGATCACAACGTGAAGAGGTAGAACACTACCTGCGCATACGAGCCTACTGCAAACAAACACTCCCCAGCTTTCTAGCAATCTTCGAGTTTTTGTTTCAAGTGTTCTCCAAGTTTCCAGTTCATCGGAACTCGTCTTCACAACCTTCACACTTAGAGTCTAAGCCCATTCCATATCCAAGCTTAGAAGAAGAGCTCTAGCCATCTTTGCACTTATTGTAAAGAGCTCTTCATAGTGTGTTTCGTCAACCAAAAACCCTAAACTCTGTCTGTTAGGTTTTTGAGTGTTGTCGTTAGGTTGTTCAGATCCAAGGCCCTTCTTTCATCGATTGAAGAAGCCTTGATCGTAGAGTTGAGATCCAGGCTTACACTTACATCGTTTGTGTAAAGCTCGATCGAAGCTAGGCTGTAAGGAGAGCCCGCAATCTCCCTGTCTGTTCGACTGAAGCGAGTGAAGCTTCCAGTCTTTGTTAGGTTTGTGTAGTGAACCCGCAATCACTACGTCTGTCGTTTGATCTAGGCGAGTGAAGCCCGATCTCGACCAGGTTTTTGAAGGACCCGTAACCTTCAAGTTCTTGAGTGAAAAGAACAGTTGCCGTCGTGCAACAAAGTGGACGTAGGAGCGTTATCTCCGAACCACTATAAATCTCTGCGTCGTATCTCTCTTACCTTAATCTCTTTACAGTATTCGATTATCCATTGCACGTGCATATAAACAAACTTAACTTGGATTTTCAATTACTTAGGAAAGATTATAGCTCACCAAATTCCGCACAAAGAGTAAAGTCTCACTCTTGATCAAGCTCTAAGCTTAGGTCAAAGAGATTCGTGATTGCTTTAGATCTAGCCCTCGGCTAGGTCTTAGTATTTCCAAAGAGCACTTTACTTTATACTCTGAGTTAAGGAATTGAAGTTGAAAAACTTCAAAATACGTATTCACCCCCCCCCCCCCCTCTACGTATTTTTCCTATAGCAAACCGGGACCAACAAGTGGTATCAGAGCCAGGTTCTTTCGAGCCTCTGCTTTGCAT
This sequence comes from Thymus quinquecostatus, assembly GCA_024222315.1. Classification (NCBI taxonomy): domain Eukaryota; kingdom Viridiplantae; phylum Streptophyta; class Magnoliopsida; order Lamiales; family Lamiaceae; genus Thymus; species Thymus quinquecostatus. Next base: position 23,584,943 of record CM044172.1, read on the forward strand.
ATCCGAAGCGAGTCCCCACTCGCTTCACGTTGTCTCACTGAACCGGATCCTATTTTCCTAAGTGCATCAAAACCTCACCCACGCATATTGCATTTACTGCTGATAGTTTGCTATGTCTACATACAGTGCATCAAATCTTCCACAGTTTTCGATCGAAGGATACGAGATATGGAGTTTCCGTGTCGAGAGCTTCCTATGCTCAATCCACGACCGGATGTGGGAAGTCATTGAGGACGGACCAATCGAAATTAAGAAAGCCATATCTATGGAGGTTCCAGCCGCTGAAGGTCGTCCAGCCCACGTTCGACAACAGTACGCGGAGAAGGATAAGGATGAGTATACTCCAAATGACTTCAAAGTTGCCAACCTCGACAAGATTGCACGCCACACGATGCAGAGCACCGTGTCGGACGCCTATCTACCACGAATAAGGAAATGTGCAACGGCAAAGGAAATGTGGGAAACCCTAGCCCTCATTTCTCAAGGCACAGACAAAATCAAGGAGAACAAGCTCGCCGTTCAGATGCGGGAGTTTGAAAATCTGGTGATGAAGTCAGGAGAGTCCATCGACGCCTTCGAGCTAAGAGTTACCAACATTACTGCAACTCTCAACTCGCTTGGGAAGGAACTCACAGACAAGGAAGTAAACCTGAAAATAGTCCGTGCTCTCACAAGGAAGTGGCAGACTATGAAGGAGCTATATCTAGCTACCAAGGATCTAACGAAGCTCACGCCAGAAGTGCTGTTCTCCGAGCTCAAAGCTCACGAGTTTGATCTGAATCGAATGAGCCTTGACGACGAAGATGAAGCGCCCACTACATCAAAAGGAGTAGCATTCAAAGCTGCCGAAGGGCCAAGCGAGCAGTCGCTTGCCAAGATGACAAGGGAAGAATTGGAAGAACACATTGCGTTCTTATCCAAGAACTTCAACAAGATGAACTCTCGAGTGGGCAAGTACAAAAGATTCTACAAGCAGTACAAAGGGAGGAGCACTGATGCTCGAGAAGGAAAAGGAAAGAGAGAAGAGACGACCAAGCCGATCCCACGAGACATGATGGAAGTGGAGTGTTACCACTGCCACAAGATGGGCCACTACAAATCCGATTGCCCAAAGCTAAGTGCTAAAGAGTGCGAAGAATTGAAGGCCAAGAGGGATGCTCCAAGGCGAGCGCTCGTAGCGAGTGAAGTGCCGGTCGCTACAACTGAAGATCCACCAAGCGACTCAGATGCATTCACTGATCCAAATTCCAGTGATGGTGAGGATCTTGGATTTATGGCGCTCACCGACGAAGAAACAGGAGAGGTATTCTTCTATCCTTCAATCACTTCAATTACACTAGCACACACTGTCAATGAGGAAGAACAATCCTCTACATGGAGTGAGTTGTTTGACAAGCATCAAAAATTGTCAAGCGACCACGAAGTGGTAAAACAAGCTCTGTCTCAAAGCGAGAAGGAGAACCGAAAGCTAGCCCGTGAGCTTGACGAAGTCAAACTTAATTTAAGGGCTATGACTAGTAAGTTCGAGGATCTCTTCGCTAGACACCAAAGCTTGGAAGGAAGGTATGAAACCCAGTCCACTCTAGTTGCCAACTTGAACAAAGCATCATATGCTAGGCAGGCACTAGAGGGCTCGCTTCTGCCTTTTGGTAGGAAAGCTGGCCTTGGATATGAGGGTGGACCTCCCAAGCCGACTGTCTTTGTTGGTGCATCACACACTACACCATCAGTCACTTTGGAATTGCCCACTGCATCCAAAGCGACCACCAACAAGGATAATGGCAAAATGGCTGAGAACCCTAAAAGGAAGCCAATGAAGATGTCTATATCTTTAAGGGCAGATCCTAAGGGCATGCAAAGTTCAACAGTCCCTAGCACTCAACATGCTAAGTCTTACCAATCCAAGGGTAAAGGGAAAAATTTTGAAGCTTCTAAGTCTCAAGCTAAGACACGAGAGACAAAGGATCTACCTCCTAAAAAGAGGAGTAATGTCTATGTGTCACGTTATCCGGACTTGAGATGGTCCAACCGGACTAACGTTGAGGGGGAAGAATTCGAAGCACCAAAGAGGCCGCTTCGAACTCCCAGGGTTACTCAAGCGAGTCAGGGTCAAAACCCTAGTTGGACCACTTCGAGGAAACCAAGCGAGCCGCTTCAACAGACTAGAAACCCTAAGTTAGTCTCTAAACCCAAAGCTAATCCTAAGCGAGTCGCTTCAGGATATAAGCAAAGTGGGAAGAGCATAGGTAGGACTGAAGCGAGCCGCTACCCCTCTTGCACACACTGTTGCACGTGTGAAGCTTCTTCTAGGCAGTACACCAAGTTTTCGAAGGTCAAGAAGCCCAAGACACAAGCTTCATCTCAAAAGAGAGTGAAGCAAGTGTGGGTACCTAAGGGAACTAACCTGCAAGGACCCAAACTGATTTGGGTACCAAAATCTGTCTAATTGCAGGTGAGCGTCGTGGATCCAATGCCAAGTGAGGGTCAACAAGTATGGTACTTGGACAGTGGATGTTCAAGACACATGACCGGCATGAAAGCTCTACTTCGCAACTATATAGAGAAGAAGGGTCCACACGTAACCTTTGGTGACAACTCTCGAGGAAGCACCAGGGGATACGGCGCACTGAAAATTGGAAAGCTCACAATTGAAGAAGTCTCCTATGTGGAAGGACTCAAGCACAACCTGTTGTCTATTTCACAGTTTTGTGATAAAGGGTACATGGTGGAGTTCATCTCCAACAAGTGCATTGTGAAGAGCAAACTCACATCCCAGATTGTGCTCACTGGAATCAGGCAGAGAAACGTCTACATAGCACAATGGGACAGCTGCAAGGAGGAAACTTGTCTAGTTGCAAGAAGTGCTACAAAAATTGGATGGCTATGGCACAGACGCTTGAACCACCTCAATTTCAAAGCTATCAATCGCTTAGCTCGAAAAGGTTTGGTGCAAGGCATACCGAATGAAGTCTTCATCAAAGACCATCCATGCTCACCATGCCAACGAGGGAAGCAGACGAAGAAGCACTTCGCCAGTCTCGAAGAAGCCTCATCAAAGCGAGTGCTCGAGCTGCTTCACATGGATCTGTTTGGTCCAGTTACTCCAGTTAGTGTAAATGGAAGGAAGTACACTCTAGTTGTAGTCGACGATTTCTCTCGCTACACTTGGGTTGTATTTCTATTCAGCAAGAAGGAGACACTGACCAAACTGCCACAACTACTCAAGCGATTGGCGGTGGAAAAGAATCAAGCTATCGTGACCATTCGCTCCGACAAAGGCACAGAGTTCCTGAACTCTACAATTGAAGCGTACTGCACGGAGCATGGCATAGCACATCAAACTTCTTCAGCACGCACTCCTCAGCAGAATGGAGTTGCTGAAAGAAGGAATCGAATCATCAAAGAAGCCGTTCGCACCATGATTGCTGACTCGAAGCTTCCGATGAAGTATTGGGCTGAAGCTGCCAACACGGCGTGCTACACCCAGAATCGGACGCTTCTCAACAAACGGCACGACAAAACTCCATATGAAATATGGACAGGAAGAATTCCTAACATATCTTATTTCCATATTTTTGGTTGTAGGGTCTTCATTCACACAATGGGAAGTCGCAGTTGAAAGCCTTTGAAAGCAAAGCTGATGAAGGAGTATTCTTAGGATACTCTACATCTAGCAAAGCCTACAGAGTATTCAACTGTAAAACCCTAATTGTGGAGGAATCACCCCATGTCGTATTTGATGAATCTTCTTTAAGTCTTCCACAGGAACAGGCTCAAGCGAATGAAAAGGATCAAAGCAAGGAACCCTCAAATCAACTCACTTGGGACGTGCTTGATGAAGATGATGAGATCAAGGACTCAAGCGAGCAGGATCCCAAAGGAGAAGTCGAAGCTGCCCCCAAGATTCCTGAAGCTAGTGCTGGCCAAGCACCCAATCCAGTCGCTTCGGATGGTGAAGCGAGCGACAAGGAAGCAGATGAAGATGAAGCTGGCGGATCCAAGCTTGCATGGCTCAAAGATCACTCACCTAGCCAAATCATTGGAGATCCATCCAAGGGTGTAGTGACCAGAAGTCAAGTGTTTGGAGAAAGTGCCATGTTCAGTTGCTTTCTCTCAAACATTGAGCCATCAAGCGTGGAGGAAGCCCTAGCCGACTCTAACTGGGTGATCGCCATGCAAGAAGAGCTGAACCAGTTCACTAGAAATGATGTATGGTACCTCGTGGATTGTCCCAAGTTCCAGCATGTTATTGGCACCAAGTGGGTGTTCAAGAACAAGACGGACGAGGACCACAACGTAGTGAGGAACAAGGCGCGACTCGTTGCCAAAGGCTACTGCCAAGAGGAAGGAATCGACTTTGACGAGACCTTCGCTCCAGTGGCACGGCTTGAAGCTATCAGATTGTTTCTAGCCTATGCAGCAGCCAAGAAGTTCAAGGTCTATCAAATGGATGTGAAGAGCGCATTCCTCAACGGTGAACTCAAGGAAGAACTGTATGTGGAGCAGCCACCGGGTTTCGAGCAGGGAGATAAAGTGTATCGCTTGAAGAAAGCCCAGTATGGGTTGAAGCAAGCTCCCAGAGCTTGGTATGATACATTATCTCAATTCCTAGTGGAAAATGGATTCCAAAAGGGAAAGATAGATCGGACTCTCTTCACCATCAATCATAGAGAAGATATGCTTTGGGTCCAGATCTACGTGGATGACATCATATTTGGGTCACCAAACCAGTCGCTTAGCGAGAAGTTTGGAGAGCTAATGAAGACCAAATATGAGATGTCGATGATTGGCTTGATGAGCTGCTTTCTAGGTCTTCAAGTGAAGCAGCAGGATAATGGAATTTTCATCAACCAAGCGAAGTACACTAGAGATATGCTTGCCAAGTTTGGTGTTCAACATGCTAAAGCTGTGAAGATCCCTATGAATACCAACTGGAAGATGGAGCCAGACGAAGGAGGAAAATCTGTAGATCCTACGGATTATCGTGCCCTAATTGGGTCACTTCTCTATCTCACTGCAAGCAGGCCAGATATTGCTTTTGCAGTCGGAGTCTGCGCTCGCTTCCAAAGCAACCCCAAGCACAGCCATCTTGAAGCTGCCAAAAGGATTCTTCGATATTTGAAGGGCACTATCAACATGGGGCTGTGGTATCCAGCGGAGGACAATTTGGAGCTCACTGGATATTCTGATGCTGACTATGGAGGTTGCCGAGTCGATAGGAAATCAACGTCGGGCACGTGTCAGTTCATGGGAAGCAAGCTAATCTCGTGGTTCTCAAAGAAGCAAACAAGCGTAGCCACTTCAACAACTGAAGCTGAATATATGGCCGCAGGAAGCTGCTGTTCTCAAATCCTATGGCTTCGTCAACAGTTGAAGAACTACAAAGTTGAAGCGAATGAAATTCCAATCTTCTGCGACAACAACAGTGCCATATGTATCTCGCAGAATCCAGTGCTTCACACCAGATGCAAGCATGTGGAAATTCGACACCATTTCATTCGTGATCATGTCGAGAAGAAGGATATCAAGCTCGAGAAAATCCATACCGATCTCCAGCGAGCAGATATCCTCACCAAGCCTCTAGCTGAGTCTCGATTCAACCAGTTATGCATGGAATTAGGGTTATTAGACCCTGGTGAAGAATGTTAGTTCCAGGATGCACGAAGGAGTGTTCGCTTGTTCTGTTGTGCGTCACTCGCTTCGGATCTTCACCAACTCAAGCGAGCCACTTCAAATCTCACTCGCTTGAAGAAAATGAAGTAAGGTGGAGATAGGTGGAGTATTGGAAGAAGTTCCCTACCAACTTATTGGAATTGTTAAGTATATGGTTAAGGGGGAACTATTGCTTCTCTCGGAGCAAGCTACTTCCAAAGCAAGCAAGAATGCTGCAATCTTGAATTCTGCATCGCTTCAATTTGCCCTAGCTTGGGTCAAAGCGAGCCGACTGCAGATTCATTCTCTAGAATGTAGGAAAGCTTGAAGGTTTACCTTTTTATACAAAAGGTTGCAGGGCTGGTGACATGCTTCTGCGTAAAATACGAGATTGTCTTGTCAGAGCATTCTCATTGTCATCCTGTCCATTTCTGCTCTGAGATAAGGACTTGTACTCATCCCCCATTCATCGTGAATAAGTACACTTACGTGATGCTCCCTTCGGGTTGTAGTAAGCTTGTGTACTTTATTCATTTTCTCCCTCATTCACTTCGATGGAGGACTCTCTAATTCGTAGAGGAAGATGAATGCCATGAAGATCTAACTCAACGTATAGCATTCAACATATGGTATCTAATTCAAGTGAAGTCTTCAATTTGTGGTATCAATCTCCTACGAAGTGAGATTGACTGGTAAGTGTTTCAATTTTAAGTACACTAAGTGAGCCGAAGCGTGCTAGAAACCTTCACTCACTACGTGGAAAATATAAAGTGAATCTGACACAAATACAAAGAGGAAAACATTCTTGTTTATCCTCGAAGTATGTAAGTCAGAAACATTTTAAATTAAGCAAAGAAATTCAATTTCTTATTCCAGTCGCTTCAGATGGCCAAGCGAGTGCTTCGTCACTCAAAGCTAGCCATCGCAAGCGAGTGCGGAACAGTCACTCAAGCGAATGCCTCTCAAGCGAGTCAAGGCGTAGCGGCCCAACTCGAAGCGAGCGGGCATGAAGCGAGTATGAGCTGTCTGCACTCGAGTGCAATTTTACTTTCTGCTATGCATTTAATGCAGAATCAGGTACGGCGAATATTACGGGCGCGTGGTTCTCACTTCAAATTTGAAGCGGGAAAAGGCGGAAAAGATCCAGCCATCGAATCTCAACAGCCCCCAATCTGTAGCCGTTGGATTAGCGCCGTATACGACAAGCCAACCACAGTAGGCCACGTGGCGACGCCGAGCAAGTGGCGGTTCACTTTTACTGTGGTGACGCCGGACACGTCAGATCCATCACCGCACGTCCGCCGCCTACCTACAGGATTTTCGGAGTTATTACCGTCCTACCCCTGCCACGTCAGCCATAACCTAACTCTATATATATGGGACGAGGCAGACCTGCAGAACCTTTCACAGCCTTCTAAAATTGCCATTCTCGTGCTAGATCTGCAATTATTCTGCAACTCACGAGTCTCAACCCTTACCCTTCATCGTTAAATCTCTTCTCAAAATTCTTCAAATTTCACCATGGGAAAGAAACTCAACACAGAAACGATGGAGCAGTTCATGACGGAGGTAGACAAACATCTAAATGTCGAGCCCCATCTCGACCTTGTAGTCATCGAGAGAGATGGCTTCTTCCGTAGAGCCGTGACCACGGCCGGTCTATGGAAATTTTTTACGGCAGTTCCGTCCAAAATTTTGGCGAAGGCCGTTGGAGAGCTTCTGCTAAATCTAAGGAAGGAGCACAACTCATCTTCATTCACAGATCCACAGTCCAAGAAGCCGGTGGAGGTGGACTTGGACGAACTAATCGGCGTGTTCGACTTGCCGAGGGAAGGAGGTGATTCCCTGTTGAATTTGGGATTCTCGGCTGAAGTCCAATACGTTCGTTTTGCCGTCGCCGGAGCTGCAAGAAATTTTAAGGAAGCCAATATTCGTAAGAATTTGAAGGCTCCCTTCAACCTCATCTGCGAGCTCTTTTCAAAGAGCATCGCATGCTATGTCGGATCTCTAGAGACGCTGTCGGAAACCAAACTGATCGGCACTACCATGATCGTCGACAGCCTCTCTGGAACGAAATTTAACTGGCACGGCTGGTTTCTCAAACAGATTCACGAGGCCGCCGATGACTTCGCATTCGTGAAGGGAAGCACAGATCAGATTCTCCGCAAGGGGAAACTGAAGTTCTTTTCGAGACTCTCCTTTGCCTTGGAGAAGAAGTTTCCGGGGAAAGCATGGCCGGAAACTGACACCATTGTCTACAACAAGCAATCCATCTTCTACGACAAATGGAGAAAGACGAAGGTTCCGATGGATTTGAGACTTCTGGAAATCGAAGTGCCCGTAGCGAGACCAGTTGCCGAAAGGCAAGCTGAAGAAAGCCAAGTGAGGCCGATCGCTTCACCCGGGAAGCGAGCCGCGCCGAAGCGAGGCAAGAAGACAAAGCGAGTCGATTTACTTGTCCAAGAAAGCGAGGCGGTGGAGAAGCCGCTTGAGGACATTGAAGCGACTCAACCCCAGCCTTTACCTATCAAAGCCAAACCCACATCACCCCCACTCCAAATCCAAACCCACATCACCCAAGTACCAGAACCTCAATCTTCTTCAACCCAACAACCACTAAAACAGATAACCCCCCTCTCTCCCCATGAAGAAGAGTCAGCATCTTCTTTTCACATTCCCACTGTTCCATTCCTCAGCACAGATGAAGCTGCTGCCTACACTTCATTCACCCCACTTCAATCCCAGCCGATCCAACCACCACCCACTGAAGCCATCCAGATTTCCGAAACCCCATCACCTACCCAATCCCTCTCAACATCGGCAGCTACAGCCGATACCGCCCAAACTGTAGGAGAACAACCCATCATTCCTCAATTCATAACCCCTGCCCTCACCGTACACAAGCGGGCTCTCGAACGCTATGTCCTAGACATAGAGCAAGCCGCTGAAACTATCAATCTCCGCTACAATCTTAGCTCCGCGAGCGTTGCATGGAGCGACGTGTTCTACACAAATGTAGTCGACTTTCTGACGTACATCACGTACCGAGGAACGGAGTACTACAAAATTTTCAGACTCCTCAAAGCCTTCACCGAAGAGGAACTGATTCAAATGGAGGCCAAGACACTCAACTTCATAGGCGAAAATGGCTTTCATGCCTTCCTTGAAGGGACCAGCTTCTGGGAGAAGCTGGATGCAAAGGTGAAGGAATCATATCCACTCGCTACAGTTCCGAAGCGAGTGCCCTCCTCTCATGAAAGGAAGCTAAACAGAGAGCATAGGGAGGAGGTGGAGTTGAAAGATGCTGAGATTGCTAGTCTCCAAAGCGAGATTACAAAGATGAGTGAAGAGATGGAGAGGAAGGCGGGGGAGATCATCAGTCTTAGAGAAGACTTTGACAGGAAGAAAAGGGAATTGGAGGGAAAGGTGGAGGAGATGGAGAGGCTTCTAGAGGAGAAAGAGGAGGCGCTGGAGGCGCAGGTGAAGCTAGTGGATGATAACACCAAAACCATCACCGAACTCAAGGGCTTGCTTGAGGCAGAAAGAAGCCGCTTGAGGGAGGTTAATGCCAAATTAATCGCTCTAGTCAAAGAGAAGAAGGTGTTAGAGAAGGAAGTGAAGGAGCTGAAGGAGAAGGTGGAGAATAGGGAAGGAGAGTTAGTGATGAAGGGAAGCGAGCTCCTCAATACCCAAAAGGCTCTTGACTCACTTCGAACTGAGTTGAAGGAAGTCAAAGAAGACAGTGCTATTGACAAGAGAGAACTTGAGAGTCTAAGGAGAGGTGCGCAGGCACTTGACTTGAAAAATGCTGAATTATCCACTCTACTGGAGAAGGTCAAAAGACTGAAAGAGACTCTCACAATAAGGATCACCGCAGATGCTGAATTTCACAACTCTCTCAATCGGAGGGAGAGGAGACTTGCCGTGATGAAGGCAGAACTTGAAGCTTCCAAGGATCACTTGGAACTCACTCTTCAAGAAGAATCAAAGAAAATCACCAAAGCCGTCGAAGCGGAGCTGGAGGCTCGCTTCAGAGAGGTAGAGCCATTAGAGAGTATGATGGCGTCCGTTGTTGAGAGAGAAAGGCAATGCAAATATCTGCTTGAAGAGATAAGCATCAAGACTGCTGAACTTTTGGCGCCCTCCATGGATAAAACCCAGCAGATGCTCCAAGCTATCTTCAATACAGTCAACTCTCTTCAACAATCCTTCTCCGGAAAATCTATCATCCTAACCCCTGGCAATGATGATGCCAAAAAGGGGGAAGGACAAGTGAAGCTAGGAAGGGAAGGACTGATACATGAAGGAGGAGTTGGAGGCTCAGGGGGAAGTAGAGTTGGTATGGAGTTGATGTTGGAGGGAGGCAGTAGTGATGGAGGTGTGAAGGAGGTAGTAGATGAAGCGAGGGCTCTTGGCAAGACGAAGCTCACGGAGGAGGAGTTATTAAAAAATCTTGAAGAGCCCAGCAGGCCGCTTCAGGAGAAGGTGCTTGCCGCTTCAATTGCAAAACACCCTCCAGTGACCGTGTTGACAAAGGAGGAAAAGCGGAAGCAGGTGGAGAGGGATGCTGCCATGGCGTGGGAGATGGAGCAACTAACAAAACTTTCTGTTGGTGCAGGTGCTTCGTCTAGTTCCAAAGCGGCTGCTTTACACAAAGCGCCCGCTTCAGCCGCCGCACTAGCTCCAACTGCCGCACTCGCTTCATCCGCAGTTGTCCCCTCTAGTGCCGCTACAAAGAAGGATATGCCGCCTCCCCCACCACCGAAGCTACCATTGAAGCGAGTTGCCCCAGATTCTAAGCAAGATGACCCCGAGGCCAAGCGCCAAAAGGTCAAGCAAGCAGTCGCTTCAAAAGCTGGAAGAGAGGAGAGAAAGAGGAAGGAAAGAGAAGAGGGAAGGAGCAAAGGCGAGAGGAAGAAGAGGAGTAATGAAAGGCGACTCCAAGTGATCAACGCACGGATCGAGGAACACTTCAGTGAAGTGTTACTCATCCAGTCTTCATTAGTACGCAGCGCCTTCATCCCTCTTATGCCAGAAGAGTCCGAAGCATGTGAAGCTCAAGCCATAATTGACGCATACGACGTGACTACAAAGGAGATGGTTGAGTCTGGTCAATATCCTCTCAAGGAGGAGCAAGATTACATTCGCAAACGACTCAATGCGAAGCGTCCATCGTGGAACAGCGAGTCGGGAGCAAAATTCAAAAAGACTATGGCTCAACTGTCAAGCAGGTCAGAGGAGGAGTTGGCCAAACGGAGGGATGAGCACCTGGACGGAAGGGAAATCGAGGATTTCATTCCAAGAGATCTGCTCGAGCTGTGGCTGTACTACAAAGATCTATTCATCAAAGCCTATTATTTCTGGGAGGTAGTGCCGCTGCAAAATGAGTGTTCTCGAATAAGTGCTCTCAACAACTTCCTTGCCACCTATGACGACAGATTGCGCCGCAAAATCTTTACAATGGCTGAACAAGCAGAGCCCAAGCCAATTGTTGTCAAGGTACCAGCTTTAAAGGAATTCCCCATGCCTTATCATCCAGGCACGGACGTTCCTAACAGAGGAATAATTGATGAGGAAGTAACTGAAGCCTTCAGGCTGGAGAGTGCATGGAGAAGACCTAGTATCCACACAGTAGACTCTATGGAATCAAGAGTTCTATCAGCTTACGTGGATACTGCTGCTGTTGAAGAAGAGAAGAAGGAGGAAGAAGGAAAGGAGAAGGAGAAGGAGGATGAAGCTGCAGGAAACCTTTGAGTTTCAAGCTTCTGAACATATCTTTTTGTGAACTGCCTTGTTCATCTATCTAATTTCAATTTCTGTCTCTTCTGTGTCATTTACTCGCTTTGTGAATGACTTTACATTTTTGCTACAAACTCATTAATTAACCGAAAAAAAAAAAGGAAGGAACTTAAAAGAAAATTACAAACGAAACTGCAAAGGAAGCAGTCGCTTGGAGTTCCCTTCACGGTTAGATAGACTAGATTTATTTTTATCTAAGTCGTATGGGTTTTGGCATCATCAAAAAGGGGGAAATTGTTGGGAATTGTTAAGACGAATATGTTAAGGGGGAACCTATAAGGGATATTTTAGTGTTTTGATTTGATCCCAAAACCCCAAAGCGTTCTGTTCCCAAGTGACCCATTTTGATGTAGTTAATAGGTTAGAATTTTCCTAAGCCTACTCTGTTAGGATGGCTCTTTTATTTTGCTTAGATTAGGCTTCAAAAGTTCAAGTGAAGGCCACTCACTTGAGTGTGTTTTCCAAAGCGAAGCGGGTCAAGCAAATCGAAGTGAAGCGTGCCGAAGAATAGCGAAGCGAAGCGATCGCTACAGTAGATTCAAAGTGAGTCTGCCAAAGCGAAGCAAAGCGAGCGCTACAGTTCAAAGCGAAGCGAGCGCTACAGTTCAAAGCGAAGCGAAGCGAAGCGAGCGCTACAGTGGAATCAAGTGAACCCACTAAAGCGAAGCAAAGCGTGCGCTACAAAGGAAAGCCGAAGCGAGTCAACACGAGTCAACACTTAATTAAGTAGCGTCACGGGAAATTTATTTCTCAAGTGGCTCACTACAAATATGACTGTGAAGCGACTCACTTCAGAGCGGCCGCTACAACTTCAAAGCGAAGCGAGCCACTACCTACCAGAAAGCGACAGCACAAATTCCCGCTCCGAATTTGAACTCCAGTCAACTGGAGATCTCCGCATTAATTACGAGATCTCCACGTGTCGAAAGCGGAGAGGAGCAGAGGAGTTGACTGCCAGGCCGACAAGGCGCCGTAACAGTACTGGGTCGCTCCAGTTACTGTTGAAATTGGAGCTTAGCCATTTCGGGCAAAAGTCCAAATCTGCGCGTCTGAAAAGTAGCCAGCCTGTGCAAGTACTGTCGAGAGGAGGAGGGACAAGGCCACCAACCAAGCAACGGATCTCAGCCAACCCTCCGCCTATAAATAGTGAAGGATCACAACGTGAAGAGGTAGAACACTACCTGCGCATACGAGCCTACTGCAAACAAACACTCCCCAGCTTTCTAGCAATCTTCGAGTTTTTGTTTCAAGTGTTCTCCGAGTTTCCAGTTCATCGGAACTCGTCTTCACAACCTTCACACTTAGAGTCTAAGCCCATTCCATATCCAAGCTTAGAAGAAGAGCTCTAGCCATCTTTGCACTTATTGTAAAGAGCTCTTCATAGTGTGTTTCGTCAACCAAAAACCCTAAACTCTGTCTGTTAGGTTTTTGAGTGTTGTCGTTAGGTTGTTCAGATCCAAGGCCCTTCTTTCATCGATTGAAGAAGCCTCGATCGTAGAGTTGAGATCCAGGCTTACACTTACATCGTTTGTGTAAAGCTCGATCGAAGCTAGGTTGTAAGGAGAGCCCGCAATCTCCCTGTCTGTTCGACTGAATCGAGTGAAGCTTCCAGTCTTTGTTAGGTTTGTGTAGTGAACCCGCAATCACTACGTCTGTCGTTTGATCTAGGCGAGTGAAGCCCGATCTCGACCAGGTTTTTGAAGGACCCGTAACCTTCAAGTTCTTGAGTGAAAAGAACAGTTGCCGTCGTGCAACAAAGTGGACGTAGGAGCGTTATCTCCGAACCACTATAAATCTCTGCGTCGTATCTCTCTTACCTTAATCTCTTTACAGTATTCGATTATCCATTGCACGTGCATATAAACAAACTTAACTTGGATTTTCAATTACTTAGGAAAGATTATAGCTCACCAAATTCCGCACAAAGAGTAAAGTCTCACTCTTGATCAAGCTCTAAGCTTAGGTCAAAGAGATTCGTGATTGCTTTAGATCTAGCCCTCGGCTAGGTCTTAGTATTTCCAAAGAGCACTTTACTTTATACTCTGAGTTAAGGAATTGAAGTTGAAAAACTTCAAAATACATATTCACCCCCCCCCCCCCCCTCTACGTATTTTTCCTATAGCAAACCGGGACCAACATGCTATGACTTTCCGGAGTTGAAAAAGGTTCAGCTTGCATCGTTGGAGTTTAGAGGATATGCAGCCTCATGGTGGGAGAATCAGCAAGAGAGGAGACGCCGTGACAGATACCCACCTATAGACACTTGGCAAGAGATGAAGGACGTTATGAGAGGACGTTTCATCCCGGTACACTATGAACGAGAGCTTGAGAAGAAATTGAACAGAATCAAGCAGGGAACTCGTTCGATTGAGGAGTACCATAAGGAGCTTGAGACAGCTATGAACAGGGTTGGCAAGGAAGAGACATTGATTGCCACAATCAATCGGTATGTTGAGGGGATGAACCCAAACATAGCTTGTGAAGTAGAGTTGAGGGACTTCGCCAGTATTGAGGCTATGATAAACTATGCCTCAATTGTGGAACGGCAGCTTAGAGAAGGACGTAGGCGATCTGCCTTTTCGACCCCAGCACGAAATTCTTGGGTCCGAGGAGGTGATGCGCCTGCACCGAGTGCATCTGCGTCGAGGTCAGCCCCTACACGTCCTCAAGGTCAGTCCACGCAGCCCGTTCGCCGTTCTGAGCAGAATACTCCACCGGCACCGAACCGGAATGCTCCGACTCGTCCTGCACCCTCAGGTCAGCCTTCGAGTAGCAGCACTCCAGGAAGAGCACGTGACGTTCAGTGTCACAAGTGCAAAGGATGGGGACACTTTCAAGCTCAGTGTCCCAATCGCAGAGTTTTATTCATCACTGAGCAGAATGAGTTAGAATCAGCTAGTGAAGAGGAAGTTGATGAAGGAGAAGACGCAAGGGTTGCCGATCATTCCTTAGAGCAGCCCCTAGTCAGCACTCTCTTTGGTGCAATTGATGTTGAGGATGAGCAGCCAAAGCCAGCTAACGTCAGCCTTGTTTCGATCCGAGCGTTGAGCATTATTAGAGACGAAGAGCAGAATGATCAGCGGGAGAACATCTTTTACTCACGCTGTTCGATTCAGGATAAGGTGTGTTTGCTCATCATTGATAGTGGCAGCGTTGTAAACGCCATCAGTCAGTATGCAGTTGGAAAGTTGGAGTTGGTCCCACAGAAGCATCCGAAACCGTACCGATTGCAATGGTTGACAGACAGAGGCGAGATTCGTATCGGATATCAGGTACCTGTCACCTTTTCAATTGGCCGTTTTACTGACACTGTTTTGTGTGACGTCATCCCTATGGAGGCGGCACATATTTTGCTTGGTCGTCCTTGGCAGTTCGACAGGAAGGCGATACATGATGGATTCGCCAACACTTATGTCGTGACTCGAGAGGGACGCACCACCAGATTGTGGCCTTTAGCGCCTAAAGATGTGATTGAAGATCAGAAACGGATGCAGGAGAAGTTCAAAGAAGAGAAGGAGAAACGTGCAGAGGGCAAGCGACCCATTCCATCGGGACAGGCCACTGTGGAATCTCAGAGTACTAAGGGCACCAAGGGCCTTTCTAAGGCTAAAGCTGCCCACGTTACCACTTCTTCCACTTCAAGTGAGAACAGTTCTGAAGCGGTGAACCGAAACCTGTTCATCAGTATAAAGGGAGCTCAGAAAATTGTCAAAGCAGGTAATGCTGTCGTTCTGGTTAATTTTAAGGTTGATGATACTTCTGACGTTGTTATTCCTTCTGTTTTGCAGCCATTGATGGAGGAGTTCACAGATGTCTTCCCAGATGAGATACCAAGTGGTCTACCACCAATTCGGGGAATTGAGCACCAGATCGATTTTCAGCCGGGAGCAGTTCTTCCGAACAGACCAGCTTACCGCACCAGTCCCGAGGAGACAAAGGAGATTGACCGTCAGGTCAGGGAGTTACTGGAGAAGAAGCAGATTAGAGAGAGCTTATCACCGTGTGCAGTGCCCGTAATCCTCGTCCCAAAGAAGAACAATGAGTGGCGCATGTGCATGGATTGCCGAGCTATCAACAAGATAACAGTGAAGTATCGTTTCCCTATCCCTCGATTAGATGATATGTTAGATGAATTATCTGGAGCGTCTGTCTTTTCAAAAATTGATTTACGTTCTGGTTATTTTCAAGTGAGAATGAATGAGGGAGATGAGTGGAAAACTGCGTTCAAAACGAAGCATGGATTGTATGAATGGCTTGTGATGCCTTTTGGCCTTACAAATGCTCCTAGTACGTTTATGCGTCTAATGAACCATGTTCTGCGTGAAGTCATAGGGAAATATGTAGTGGTCTATTTTGATGATATCCTTGTCTATAGCATGAGTGTTGAAGAGCATGTTAGGCACCTTAGGCATGTGTTTGTGTTGCTGCGTGATGCGAAATTATATGCTAATTTGTCTAAGTGTTCCTTTTGCATGGATGAGGTTATATTTCTTGGCTTTGTTGTTAGTAGTCGTGGGGTTGAAGTTGATAGGACTAAGGTGAAAGCCATAGAGGAGTGGCCAAAGCCTAAGTCGTGTGCTGATGTTCGGTCTTTTCATGGTTTAGCGGGCTTTTATCGTCGTTTTGTGCATGATTTTTCCACTATAGCAGCCCCTTTGACTGAATTGACTAGGAAAGATAGGAAGTTTGAGTGGGGCAAAGCCCAAGAGCATGCTTTTAACTTGCTGAAGTCGAAATTATGTAATGCTCCTGTGTTGGTTTTGCCAGATTTTAACAAAATGTTCGAGATTGAGTGTGATGCCTCTGGTATAGGCATTGGTGCTGTTTTGATGCAGGAAAGAAAACCAGTTGCATTC
Source organism: Thymus quinquecostatus (assembly GCA_024222315.1). NCBI lineage: Eukaryota > Viridiplantae > Streptophyta > Magnoliopsida > Lamiales > Lamiaceae > Thymus > Thymus quinquecostatus. The sequence continues at coordinate 23,601,250 of CM044172.1, forward strand.
TTCAGTGAGAAGTTGAACGGTGCAGCCCTTCGGTATTCCACATACGACAAGGAGCTGTACGCGTTGAAGAGGTCTTTGGAGACTTGGCAGCACTACCTGAGGCCAAAGGAGTTCGTGATACACACTGATCATGAGTCCTTGAAGCACCTGAAAGGGCAGCAGAATCTGAATTCACGCCATGCCAGGTGGGTAGAGTTCATCGAGTCATTCCCCTACGTGATAAAGTACAAGAAAGGTGAAGAGAATGTTGTTGCTGATGCTTTATCGCGCAGGTACACTTTACTGTCTGTTGTGCATGCCCATTCCTTAGGATTCGAGCATATTAAGACATTCTATGAATCAGATTCGTTCTTTGGTCCTATATTTACATCTTGTATGGCTAAGTCTAGGGCTATTGATTCATTCTATGTGTCTAATGGGTTCTTGTTCAAAGAATTGAAGTTGTGTGTGCCTGATTGTTCCATGCTAGAGTTGTTGGTTGTAGAATCACATGCAGGAGGTTTGATGGGTCATTTTGGTGTGTCCAAAACATTGAGTCTTTTGCATGAGCATTTTTATTGGCCTCGCATGAAACGTGATGTGGAAAGAGTCTGTTCTCGTTGTATTACTTGTAGGAAAGCCAAGTCTACGTCTAGTCCTTTTGGGTTGTATACGCCTTTGCCGGCACCGTCGTCCTCTTGGGTTGATATTTCCATGGATTTCATTCTTGGTTTGCCTAGATCTAAGTCTGGGAAAGACTCTATTTTCGTGGTAGTTGATCGTTTTTCCAAGATGTCACATTTCATTGCTTGTAGAAAAACTGATGATGCTGTTAACATTGCCAATTTGTTCTTTCGTGAAGTAGTCCGTCTGCATGGTGTTCCTAGAACCATTGTGTCTGATAGGGATGTCAAATTTTTGGGACATTTTTGGCGTGTTTTGTGGGGAAAGTTGGGTACCAAACTGTTATTTTCTACTGCTTGTCATCCACAAACAGATGGACAAACTGAGGTAGTTAATAGGACAGTAGGCACTCTACTACGTGCTCTTGTTAAGAATAATTTGAAATCATGGGAAGAATGCCTTCCATTTGCTGAGTTTGCTTATAACAGGGTTGTGCATTCTTCTACCCATATGTCTCCATTTGAGGTAGTTTATGGATTTAATCCGTTAACTCCCACGGACCTTTTACCTTTGCCTACTGATCATCTTTCGAGTTTGCAAGGTTCTCGTAGGGCTGAACAGGTTCGGGAGATGCATGAGAAAGTCAAGGCGAGGATTGAGCTTCAAGGTGTCAAGAACGCAAGAAAGGCGAACACCCATCGCAAGCAAGTGTTGTTCAAACCAGGTGATAAGGTTTGGATTCACTTCAGCCCGGGCCGTTTTCCTAACTTGAGGAAGTCGAAGCTAATGCCTCGTGGAGATGGACCATTTACTGTGGTTGCACGTGTCAATGATAATGCATACCGAATTGACCTTCCAGGTGAGTATAAATGTTCGTCAACTTTCAATGTTTCTGATTTGTCTCCATTTCCTGTAGATGATCGAGATGGTGAGGAGGACTTGAATTCGAGGACGAATTCTTTTCAGCAGGGGGGGAATGATGAGACTGAAGCTAGCATTGGAGAGTTGAATCCGGATTTGCAGCTTAATGGACCAATGACAAGATCGAGATCTCAAAAGCTTCAAGGATATTTGCAGTGCTACCTTCAACACAAATTGGAGGATGATGGAGTCGGATTTTGTCAATACAAGTTGGTGAACTTATCAAGCGTTGAAGACGGAGATTCGGAGGCCCATCAAGGATGAAAGGAAGACAAGCCCGTTATTTCAGATTTATTATATTTGTTTGGGCTTAAACTTTGTATTTTATTTATTATGAATTTTCGAGATTTTCAGGCCCAATTACTTAGTAATTTCGGCCCTAGCTTCTTCAGAATTAGGGTAGTATTTATGTGATTTTCGAAATTAACATTGGACAGACTTGATTGAATGAAAACAGCTTTTACGCTAATTCTCTTGTCTCACAAACTGAAAGTTCTTGGTAGAGTTTGTCGTTTGGCGACCTCAAACTTGAATTCAATCGATTCGTTCATGATATCTCGTAGTATCCGGGTTAATCGAGCCACGAAGATTGCTGCACAGGCGCGTTTCGAATCCTTGTAGATTCGAGGTTCGTTTCTGGTAATTTTCACAACCTTATTTCGTTTCTTTTGTTTCCAGCCATCATAAACCGTCTAAACATCATCAAAAATCATTCCCACCGTCCCTTACCCATCCCTTAAGCCTGAATCCCGTTTATTTATTTTCAGATCCGTTTTTGGAACCCTAAAACGACCTGAAACTGACCACCGAGCCAAACTGAAATCCACCCGTGCGATTTTGCTGAATTTTGGATATTTTGTTCCTAACCCTAGGTTGTACTTCGTGTCCAAATTTGAGCGTAATCCGAGTTGTTCTGCTTAGGTTTCTGTTTTTACCTATTTCGTGTATTCTAGAGTCTTAGTCGGGGAGTTTGTCACATTCGTGGATTGGGTTGAATCAGTTGCTAGTTGGCGTGTGTTTTCGTTTCCGTAGCTTCCGCATAGCGTGATCGCATCAAAACCTCAGCAGCTCGTACACCTCAACAAAATGGCGTAGTGGAACGCCGTAACAGGTCGCTGAAGGAAGCAGCTCGTACCATGTTGGATGAAACCAATCTTCCAAAGAAGTTTTGGGCAGAGGCCGTTAACACAGCCTGCTACACCCAAAACAGGTCGATCATCACGACCCGACATGGAAAGACTCCATACGAGCTGTGGAACAACAAGCTCCCCAGGTTAAAGTATTTTAAAGCTTTTGGGTGCTTGTGTTACATTCATAACAATGGGAAATCTCAATTAAAGACTTTTGATAGGAAGGCCGATCCAGGAGTATTTTTAGGATACTCAGAGGTTAGCAAGGCTTATAGAGTCTTTAATAAGAAAACCCTAGTTGTGGAGGTAACACCTCATGTTGTGTTTGATGAATCTACTTGTCTGTACAGAGAATCAAGTACAGGTACAGAACAGCCCGCTGCTAACAGGCCGTCTAACTCCCCCATTGACGACCTACTAGTATGGACTCCAAATGATTTGGAGGAAGAGGATCAATCTGATCCTAGGGTCACACAGCAAGGGGGAAGTGATGCAAATGACACTTGGAGCTGTAATACATCAGCCGGACTTAACCAGGCTGATCCCCCTCCCTCAGTCCCCAAGACTGATGCTGTTCACGACCTTACATCCCAAGTCGAGCAGCTCGATAACACTATGGAGCAGCTAAACATCCAGGCCGAACAGCAGCCCGATCAACATCCCGAGCAACAGCGCGTGTCCACTGATCAACCTTCAACTCACTCGGAGTTTGATGAACCCATTAATGAGCCCGAGCCAATCATTTCAAATGAAGAAAGAGCTCGACATAGACGTTGGATCAATGCTCATCCAAAAGAACTCATTGTTGGGAACCCAAACCAAGGAGTACGAACAAGAAGGACGATTGGTGAAAGTGCACTACTAAGTTGCTATCTCTCTCGAGTAGAACCCAAAGATGCCATTGAAGCTCTTCAATATGCTGACTGGATTCAAGCCATGCAAGAAGAACTCAATGAATTCAAGAGAAATGAAGTATGGTCTCTAGTTGATCATCCTTATCATCAGGGCGTCATTGGAGACAAATGGGTTTATAAGAACAAGAGAGATGAATCTGGAGAAGTTGTCAGAAATAAAGCCCGATTGGTTGCAAAGGGTTACTGTCAACAAGAAGGAATCGACTATGATGAGACGTTTGCCCCCGTTGCAAGATTAGAAGCTATAAGGCTTTTTCTAGCTTATGCCGCTCATCAACGATTCAAAGTCTACCAGATGGATGTTAAAAGTGCGTTCCTCAATGGCGTTCTTGAAGAAGAAGTCTATGTGGAACAGCCTCCTGGATTCGAGGAGGGTGATTCAAGCAAAGTCTACAAACTGCACAAGGCCGTCTACGGTCTTAAGCAAGCTCCTCGAGCTTGGTATGAGACGCTATCATCCTTCCTCATTGAATCAGGATTCAAGCGTGGTTCAGTCGACAAGACGCTATTCACTATCAAAGTGAATGAACATATCCTTTTAGTACAAATTTATGTTGATGATATCATTTTTGGATCTAAATCTCCCATTTTGTGCGAAAAATTTGGTAACCTCATGACCGAAAAATATAAAATGTCTATGATGGGGGAAATGAATTTTTTCTAGGGTTGCAGGTCAAGCAGTCCGATGAAGGAATCTTCATTAGCCAAACAAAGTACGCACACGAGCTGGTCGACAAGTTTGGTGTCAAAGACAGCAAGCCTGTCAAAATACCGATGCTCTCTGGTGGGAAGATCGACCCGGATCCCGAAGGAAAACCTGCCAACATAACACAGTACAGGGGTATAATTGGTTCATTACTTTATCTAACTGCTAGTCGACCTGACATCACTTTTGCAGTTGGAGTGTGTGCTCGATTTCAAGCTAATCCAAAGGAATCACACTTGGAAGCAGCAAAGAAAATTCTTCGATACATCAAAGGAACCACAAATCTAGGTCTTTGGTATCCTTGTGATGATAATTTGCAGCTTACAGGTTATTCAGATTCTGATCATGCAGGGTGCAAGCTCGATAGGAAATCTACCTCGGGTACTTGCCATTTTCTCGGAAACAAGCTGATTTCGTGGTTTTCAAAGAAGCAAACTTCAGTAGCCACCTCCACCACAGAGGCCGAGTACATGGCCGCAGGAAGTTGTTGTGCACAAATCTTGTGGATCAAACAACAACTTAAAGATTATGAAGCTGAAGTCAGTGAAGTGCCTATATTCTGCGACAGCTCGAGTGCCATCGCCATTACTCAGAATCCAGTTCTTCATTCTAGATGCAAACACGTGGATATTCGACATCACTTTATTCGTGATTACGTGGAAAAGAAGAACGTGGTTATTGAGAAGATACACACTGACATTCAACGAGCTGATATTCTAACCAAACCTCTAGCCGAAGAAAGATTCAAAATGCTATGTGGAAAGCTAGGGTTATTAAATGTTGAGTCATCAGGCCGATCGTAAGCCTACAGGCCGTTATCTCCTCATCAGCCTGCCATATCTTTCAAAAGCTTGTGTGGGACCAACTATCGGGACCAACAAGCAGGCCGTCTCTTTACAAACAGGCAGATATTAAGGGGGAACAGGCCGTCAACTCTCAACAGGCCGTTACCATTTGAACAAGGAGTTACTATTTGGACAGGCCGTGTCTATCAACAGGCCGTATCTGTCAACAGGCCGTATCTGTCAACAGGCCGTGTCCATCAACAGGCCGCGTCCATCAACAGGCCGCCGGCTATTCAACAGATCGACCTGTGTTCCACAATTGAGGGGGAACACTTGGCCAAAATGATCCATCATTTGTGGGGGAACAAAGGCCGATATTATAAGTCCAGGCCGTTTATTTCGCCAGGCCGATATCACATGTCCAGGGCGTTTATTTCGCCAGGCCGATGTCTTTCCCCCAGGCCGTCAACTTTGACAGGCCGTTTTATGCCACAAGGCCGATATCAACAGGCCGATATCAACCTGAATGCAACTGCGTTTATGAAGGAAGAATCAAAAGGGCAGTATCACCCTTTTGTCTTATAACTTCTTTAATACGCATTGATTTCTTCATTTATTAATGTTATTTATTTCTCAATGTGTTTCATTATTTAAGGGTCTGATAATTTGCAGAAAATGAGGAAAAAGGGAGTAATGATTACCATTTTTGTAAAACATCCAGTCAAGTGTCAAATATTGACACATTGACCGAGGCTGCATTTAATTCCCTGCCTTCTCTCTGCAAAAGTGCAAGTTATAGCACATTTTCAATATCTCACGCGCGAATGTGTAACGTTTCACATTTCACGCGCACCCATCGTGTGGATGAAAATTAAAGAGAGATTTTCACCTTTTCAAATTCGAACGATCACAACCGTTCGAAAACTCTATATATATGGCATGCAATTTTCTCTCAAACTTTACTTACTCTCTTCATCTTCTTCGAAAAACCTAATTTTCAGTCTCTGCAAAAATTTAAACTGCCGCCGTTGTGTTCTTCGTTTTTCTGCTTACTCACTATCTGCATCAAATCACTCTCCGTGGTTTGTACTCTTTTCACCGATTATGTTTCTATTTTCTGTCAAGTTCTTCACTATTTTTAATTTTTTTCTAATCTCTCTCGAAAATTGCAGAAAAAACAATGGCAGAAAAAGTTTCAACCTCCGGCCGAAAGGAATTGCAGTGGTCGGAAATCGAGGACTATTTGACCGCTCGCATCAAGTTCGAGCCATACATGGTGCGCGAAAACTACGGTTTTCGCGATCTAGACTCCATGTTCGCCCTGGTGGAGAAGTGCTTCCCATTCCATCAGATTATCTCCCACCGGCCGGCGAAGAGTCTACCCAAGCTAGTATGTGCCTTCTTCTACAACTGGAACGAGGGCGAGTCCGTGTCTTCCCACACAGTCTCCCTCGGAACCCAAAAAGCCATGGTCACCATCAACATTCTTGACGCGGTGAAGGCTGCCTTCGGTATTGGTGAAGGAGGGACTTTGCAGCTCTCGGATATTTCCCGAGATCAACTGCAGCAGGTTGCAGATCGAGTGCTGATCGAGCAAAGGCAGTACGTGCCAGTAGCCTTCAAAAGGAACGAGCTGCGCCCCAAATACCGCCTCCTGATGGACTTCGTGCAGAAGTGCCTTCTAGGGCACATCGGGAATTACGACCAGGTCACCCCGTTCAAATTTCAAATTTTGACAGCCGTAATCCTCGACCTGCCCATTAGTTGGGCCAAATTGATGGTCTCGCTGCTCTGGGAGGAGGCCAGGCAGATCGTCTGCGAGACGGAGGGAGAGGCCGTAGTGAAAGTGTCTCTCCACAACGAGAAAAGGCCGATGCGCCTTGGGACGAAGGCCACCTGTATTATCATTTCCTACTTCAAGAATAGGAAATGGTCCATTGATCCGGTCTTCCCCCCTCTGTTTATTCCAAAAGATCTCCACCAACTGGAGATGGCGATAGGGGTGGCGCCGCAAATTTATTTCAACTCCCCAGACTCAGTCAGGGAGCATCTCGCCAAGACCGGCCAATCCAAGGTTGGTTGGAGGATTCCAGATCGACCCGTCCAAAAGAAGAGGAAGGCCGATGTCGACCTGGTTCCCTCTCGCCCCGCCAAGAAGGCTCTACCTGTGAAGACTCCTCCACGGAGGACGCAGTCGGCCTCTGGTGATCCACCCAGGCCGTTTCACAAGATCCTCCCTCTGGATTTCGAGGTGTCTGCACCTCCTCACAGGGAGCCATCACCCTCCTCATCGCCCTCTCATTCTGCCGAACAGACTCCATCTCCAGTCCGTTCCGCCGCCGAGCCGTCCGCATCGAAGCAACGCCCTGCATCCTCTCCGCAGGTCGTTGTTCCCTCTCCAGTGAGATCTCCCCCAGTCCAAAGAGCTGGATCCGTTGAGATCCAGGATCTCACTGCTGAAGACTCTCTGTCTTCCCCCATTCGGGACGTGCCCGTGGAGGAGGATGTCGTGCTGCCGATCCAGCCATTTTCTGAGCATCCGATGTCTACTGCTCACTCCCAGGTCGCCGCCATGAAGGCCGAGGCCAGGCTGAAGGTCAGCGACCTGATGCCAGGGATAGCCCAACTCCCCAAGACTCTCGACCTCGCCACTCGCCTCCAGTTCTATCTGGATTGTAAGTCGAGTTATTATTTCGTCTTCCAGGCATTGCTGCAGGTCGTTACTCTCGACGACCTGAAGGTCGAGGAGTTGGCGCTGGAAGCGGAGTTTGGTTTCTTCAATGTGGGGGATGCGGCCTCAAACTTTCGATCTCTTGTGCTGCGCCGCATGAAGGTCGAGGCCAAAATTCTGGGCATCGACCTTCGCCCCCTCAACATCAACTCTCGTGCTCTCTACAATTCCGCCGCAGAAGCTGGAGACGAGTTTGAGTTGATTCAAACTCCGGAGCATTCGCCATCCAGGAATGAGGGTGGTGATCAGCTTCTTGAAGCTGCTGCTCCGACTTCCCAAATTTCGAAGGCTGATGTGGAGGTCGTGCTTGATACAATTTCTGCCAAGCTCGAGTCCATCATCACCAGCCTTCCCGAGCAGATCAAACAGGCCGTAGCTGAGGCCCGGGTCGATATTGTCAAAGATGCCAAGATCCAGGCCGATGAAGCTGCCAGGGAGCGTGTCACGGACTTTGCCGTGAGGCTGCTGAAGGAATATACCGACAAGCTCCTGCCTGGCCAGCTCGAGGAACTCAATATGGCGTCCCGCGACCAGATCGGGGAAGTGTTGGAAGATTTGGCCAAGGTCGATGAGCGAGTATCCAATCTGACTTCTTCAGTCTCCAACTCGGCATCGACCTCTAACGATCAAATCAACGCCATTCACGGCACCATCTCCTCCCTTCTCAATGGTCAACAGGAGTTGAAGGATGCCGTGACCAAGCTGCAGGAGGAGGATGCGACTCTTCTTTCCCTCATCAAAGCCCTTTCTAATGATGTCGAAAAGGGGGAAGAAGAAAGAGCCGCCGCCGCCGCGAAGAAGAAGAAGTCCTCCAAATCCAAAACTCCTTCAACTTCCGTGGCTCCTCCTACGCCTCCTCAAAAGAAGCCTGCCCTGGCCGTCTCCTCCAAGGCCGTTGCCTCCAAGGCCGATGCCTCCCAGGCCGATCCAATTTCTCTTCTTGGTGCTGCCGAGTCCGCCGCTCCCAAAGCCCGTCTGGCCAAGCATTCTGAACTTATCTCTGCCATGATTCTGGCCGGGGCGACGCAGGAGCAGTCCGTTGATCCGGAGGAGCAAAAGCGCTTCATTGCCAAGCGCCGGGCTGATGAAGCAAGGAGGAAGAGGGAGATGGACTGGATCAGCCAGTCCTCCCTCGTTTTGAATGCTGGAGTCCAGCAGCAGGTCGTTGAATGGCTCGACGTCTCAGAACAACCTGCTGCGGGAGCTTAACAGTTGCTTCATCCTCCTGCATTACTGGATCCAGGACCCATCACTTCCTGCCGACGCCGATGAAGCCTATGCAGCTTACATGCTTAAATTCCCTTACCAAGATTTCATTGGTGAGCTTCGGAAGAAAGCTGCAGAGGCCGGTGTGATGATAAGGGCGCCAGCCAAGCAATTCTTCACGCCCTTGTTTCTTGGTGATTCGGGGTACTTGGATTATTCCCGAATCGACCAATACATCGCACAGACTGCCATCGGCCTGAACGTAAATGTTTCAAATTCCGATCCCGACTTCCGCCGAATCAGGGATGGAATTTATGCAAGTATGCAGTCGAAGTCGAGGGAGCAGGTCCAGGAAGAGAGAATAGCAGCCCGTGCCAAGATCCAGCAGATGTAGTTAGATGATTTTGTAATTTTTTTGTTATTCATTTATGCTCTCAGCCTGTTGTAAATTCTCTATGTATTCTGCTATCGAGCTTAATGAAGCAAAAATCATCTTTCGTCCTGACGACAATATCTCTTTGTCCAGGCATCTGCCTTTACTGCTTTATTTATTTATGTCATTATCTGCCTTCTTATAATTCCTTATCAATCTTCATGATTAAAAATTATCAAGCTCTGATACCATCTTTCAGTGTCTTATATCTTAGGAATTATTTGTAAAGTGTTTGGTTTCGCCATCATCAAAAAGGGGGAACCCCTTGCAGTTTGATTTTGATGATGTTTATCGAAACCACACTTAGGCATATTTTACTTGTTTAGGGTCAAGGCCGATAGATCGACCTGCTACCTGTTAGTGCAGGTCGATGCCCTATAAAGTTTAGAATCAAGTTTGATCCTGCCTGTAAGAGAAAGGTCGTTATACGGCCTGCCTCGTTTTGGATCGAGCTGGATCATCATCCTGTCTATCGACCTTCCTTATCAAGCTTCCAGCCCGCTTTGACTTCGAAGATTTCAAGAGCTGGATTATCAATCAAGGTCGATGCTCCGCCTTCATGGAGTGTCACGACCTGATCCTTGCCACGTCGAGTGCCAGCAAGGACGAATATTCCCAACGGCTAGAAGTGAGTCAGCTTCCAACGGCTAGTGCCACGTCAGCCTGACTCCAACGGCTAGTTTTTCAAAACTGCCTATAAATACTTCAGCCATTATCGAATTCAAGCACGGGAAACACAAGCTATCAACGCCATATCTCTGCCCAAATCTCTCTCAAAGTTCATATCCATTCAAGTGTTCGAAATCCGATTAGTTTCCCAAACACTTGACGAAGAGAGGTTTCCGATTCTGATAAACACCACAACGACGAAGCGTTCACTGCTGCTTGTCGATTGTTCAACAACTTCTTCTCCGACTAGTTCGAAGTTAGAAAGTTTGTTTGTGTTCTTCGCCATTATAGAGTTTTGTCAAGCTCTGTAATTAGTGAAAGGTTGTTTGTACGTTTCAGTACGAAGGTTATAAGGGTCACGACCCAAAACTCGTGTCTAGATATTTTCAGGTTAGATTGTATCTAGAACTGATACTCAGTCAGTATAAACAAGAGAGAGGTTGAATCCAAAGGTAAAGGGATTCTCAGGTCGAGTCGACCTGACGTGGACGTAGGAGGGTTTCTCCGAACCTCGCTAAATCGCGGTGTCTCTCCTTCTCTCTCTCTCTTTATTTATCGCCTTTATATTTTATTATCAAACTGACTAGCATCAACCTGCATATCACGCATCAACCTGCTACTGTTCACCAGCCTTAAGATTTTTCAAAGAGTAAATCAATCTCAACCAACTTCCGCATTAACAACAGTTTGATAAATCAAGCTTGATACCATACAAGCTTGATAGATCAAACTGCCTCTGATAGGGTCGACCTTGACAATCGACCTTTAGATCGACCTGATTTTATAAAAGTCAAAAACGGTTGGTTATTGGTGTATTCCCCCCCCCCCCCCCCCATACACCAATTACTCTTTCCCGGGATCAACACCCCCTCCGTCTTCAGCGGTAGCAAGAGGTAAGCGAAGGCTACCTTGTCTCCAACAGCGGCGGCGCAGGCCGTTGCACCGGAGTTATCGACCACCTTTCGCCAGCCACAAAATTAGGGCAATTTTCGCACCGAAATCGATCCATTGCAAAAGTCTCGAATCCATTTTCGCAACAAAAGCCCCAAACTCGCGGTGGAGGAGAGGTGAGAAGAGGACCTTCGCGACGGCGGCGATGGAGGAGGCAGCGGAGGGAGGGAGCGGAGAAGAGAGAGAGAAAAAAATAGCAGAGAGAGAGGAAGAGAAAGATTTGTTGAGAAGAGAAGAGGGAAAAAAATAGCAGAGAGAGGAAGAGAGAACGATTCGCGCGTGTCAGCGCGAAGAGAAATAAGATAAATGAATGAGAAGTGGGGGTACTTGCGTCCTTTCGCGTTAAAATTGGGTAGAATTTGAGTTTTTTAAGTGAATGACCTACTATTGATTTCATTAAAACAAATGGGGTAGTTTATTATATTATCTCTAATTTTATCCCGTGCATGGCACGGGTAAAAATAACTAGTATATACTAATTGCAGCTACGGGCTGCCCTATTTAGTAACCTTGTAATCCGATAAATAGTAATTTTGAATTAATTTTTAGTTTATGAAATAATTAATTAAGAAGTAACTAAAATATAATTTTTAATACATTATTTTTGGAAATAGCTTTATATATAGTATATCATATATGTAAATAAATATTTTCAACCTTAATATTTTAATGTAAGATCGATGTTACATAAGCAAGATTCAAGGAAATCACGTTTATTATCAATTCTTTTTCCTATTTTTGTATTATGTTCTATGCCTATATAAAATAAAAATTTGTAAAGAACATTCACTCAGTTTAATTATATTTGTTCCTACGCACATAATTGTAATGTTTTTGGTAATTATATGATAAATATAAATTTAATTAATTAAATCATAAATGTACATCAATAGTTTTTAATGAGTCAATTAACAATAGAGGTTACAAAAGCATGATTTTGGGAACACAAATTAATTTATTTTTTTATATTTATTAGATCATGTGCCTATATAATTTGAAATTATGTAACAAACACATTCACATTTGATTGGTTTTGATGGATTTGTATACTAGAAAGCAGGCCTTTTTAGCTTGTATGCATGTGTTGTCCATAACCACTAACAATCTTCTATCTGATTAAGTATGAATTGTTATCTATGCATCAAACATCTATCCATTATCTCAAAGTTGTAGGCTATATGGTGTGTTGTAGATCACAGAAGACCATAGTTGCCGGTTCCTCACGAGATATAAAAGGGTATCACAGTCGAGACAGTTCTGGATATAACTGTCGGTTTAGGCTGTAGTATAGGCTGCATAAGTAGCTTGTCTTGGCTACTTGTCTATACTAGTACGTGCGTGTACTGATAGGATCACGGTGAGGTGTATTCTTCTATTCTGACCAGATGTAGAAAGAATCAAGACCTCGGTGACTTAAGATGAACCTTAACTCTAGTTGAGTCCTAAGGGTGTATAGTTGTGGTCTGCTTCTTTGATTTACCATGGGTGAGAGTTCAGAGTATCTGTAACTCAATATGCTCCGTATCTTGGGAAGCAACTACAACTAGTACGACTCTTAGTGTAACTGCAACAGAGCACCATATCCTGGTAGAACAGGTTGATCACATCCCCTGAGGAATTCATTAAGGACTATCATACCAAACCCTGCAGGTGGATTAAATTCCGGTATGATGAGTAAGGTATGAATGGTACTACTCAGGAATATAAAAGAAGTTGAATAACACGAGCAGTCAGAAGCTCTAAGTTAATCAACGGATGTGGGATATCTTAAATATGGGGGTCGTTAAGTCTAATACTAGCCCTGAACTCAACAGGGGTAAAACAGGTAATTCAGTACTATTACTCTAGTGGAATGTTTTAGTACTTATGGACTAAATTATACTCTGGGCTGAGTATGGAGAATTTAGCCATTGGGAGGCCTCGATTTTACCAGCTAGTAGATCCCTGATCTGGCCCAAAAAGCTCAATAGGCCACAGTATAAGGAATAAGTGGGCCACCACACAGTTGGGCCCAGTGAGGGCGCCAATACTGCTATGGACGGCTAGTCCATGTGTTGCAGGCCTGGCCTGCAACTTAAGCCCAGTCTCTCTTAGTCTCCTCTATATATACCCCCTCAAGGTCTTGTTTAGACCTAACAATCAGAATAAATCGAGTGCACTTAATATTCTGAACAAGAAAAGGGAGGCTAGGGTTAGAGGAGAGAGAGACGCACGACCGAGCAGTAGCATTCGGTGGGGTTCCCGTTTCCGTGGCTGATTCCGAGGTTCGTTGTCCATCCAACGTCAGAATCGAGCAGGGATACAGATCAGAAGATCTATTCGCGAATTCTCTACTTCTTCAGGTAATCCATCTATAAACCCCCTATGATTCCGCATTTAATTCATAGGAGCATGATAGGTTTATTCGATAGTTAGATATCCGAAATAGATCCTCGGGCGAACCGATCTTCACCGATCAGATATGGTTCCTTCAGGTTTGTCCTTTTTCATCTAGCATTTAGCTACCAAAGAAAGATTGTTGGTATGAGCCAATTGAAGTTTGAGAGTATGAAAGGATTATATTTTTTTTGGCACGATATATATATATATACTAGAACTTAAGACAACAAATTAATTTGTTTCCTAATTTATCAATATTTTTGCTTATATAATGAGGAATTCTATCACAATTCGGAGATTTTACCTTGATTATGAAGTGTAAGATGAATATAATGATGTTGCCTATGTAACGCCCCTTATTTTCCTAACTCTACATTAGTAGTTAAATTCGTAAAATAGATAAATAGTTAAACCTTAATGGCTAAGAAAATTCTATTCTCGACGAAGGTAGAATTTTCGTAGGAAAGACTTATCTTATTAGTCGGTTTAAATAGGAGAAAAGTCCCTATAGCAAGTTGATTAAAGAGTATGATTACTTTCAGTAATTAATTAATTGAGTAGAAATTTCAATTAGAAATCAAATAGTAATTTGATGAATCATTTCTATATTAAGTAATTATATCGTTAGATTTACAATAGTATCGACTTTACATTTCATATTGATTTGTATGATTAGAAATCGATCAAGAACATAAGTTGTGGTCCAAACTAGTTAATTTATAATATGGGCCAAGCCCATCGGTTCATGATCGAACCGTTCGATAATGATATTATATTATGGGCCAAGTCCATCGGTTCATAATCGAACCGTTAGATAATGATCGAACCCAACATTCGATTAATACTTTTATTAAATCAAAAACAGTAATTAATAATAAAAGAAAGAAATATTAAGTGAATAATAATAATAATAATAATAATAATAATAATAATAATAATAATAATAATAATAATAATAATAATAATAATAAAACACTTACAATGTCAATAATAATAGAATTGTTAATAATCAAATGATTATACAAAAAAAAAAAAAAAAAAAAAAAAAAAAAACAACAACAAATAAAGAAAACAAAAGAAAGGAAAAGAAAGATCAGAGAAGCCGCGGCAGAAGCAGCAAGATCTCTTTTCCAGATTTCCAGCATCTCCCTCACCCCTACAGCCTTCCCCTACATCTTCTTGAGCCACTAAATCAGTCCTTCCTCAACAACTCTCCCTCAACCTAAGCCTGCAGAGAAACAAAGGGAAGTCAGTAGGAAAAGATTGAGAAAAGCAACCTAAATCTGCAGAAAATCCAATAAGGGGAGTATAGTAGCCTAAGTATAGAAGCATGGCTCCCTATACACGTCCTTGAGCAATTCACATCAGTCCATCACCATAAAACCTGCAAAGGAGATGGGATTAGGAAAGAAATCAGAAAAAGGACTCTTAACCCTTGCAATCAACTACAGTTCCTACTACTCTACAACCATCACTATCTTCTCTATATAATCCAAGACACACACACACAATGCAGTTTATCCTTTCACTCATCACTTACCAAAATTCACCATAAAACATACGAGAGGGAGAGGAGAAGTAGCAGAGAACAGAGGAAGAAGGAAGGAGTGTGGTGAGCTAGCAACAACAACACTACTAACTCTAAGTAAGTACCTAAAAGCCTCAAATAAAATCAAGCATGATTTAAACTTAAACACTTGAACAAGAATATGAAAATTCCAGTTTCATTTAAGTTCACAAGCATGCTAAAACTGAGTATTTACCTATGAACATAGTAGTGAAAACCAAGCATGAGTTCAAAGCATAATAAGAAGCATAAACCAAGTTCCACTATAATGTCACAACTTAAATGCTATAACTCATAACACAAATTAAACACCTAGTCGCTACAACATACAACATGTGTGTTTTTCCTTCAACCAAAGTGAATAAACCGAAAGCTATAGCAAGAGAATCAAAAGCACAACAAACCAAAATCTGTAATTTAAGCTATATGTATATGTTACTCTCAAGAAAAATAGGGAATACTCATTCACATAAATCAAATGAACCCTCTGTTGCAACTCTAAAATAACCCTAATAAGCAAGATAATCTCAAATTAAAGAATTACAAAGGGGGTAGAGAGGGGGACTTAGCTCCAGAACTGGCCACCTCAAATCGGAATCCATCGGAGTCGCTGTCCTCGACAACACTGCATAATCAAAGAAAAAATTAATTAAATGACATAGAAAATAAATTGGGGCAGAAAATATATAAAAAGAGAGGAGGAAAGGGAAATGCAGAGAGAATCGAACCCCTTACCTTTGACAACAGATGGCGAGATCGACGGCGGACGGAGTCCCCTACGCGAGCAGCGGCGGTGGACAGAACTCCCTTCAGCAGCAGCTGCTTCTGGCGGAGTTTCCAAGCTCGACGGCACGGCTAACTCCCAGCAACGTCGGCGCCTCTGCGCTCACTCCGGTGTGTATTGTGGAACCGCGGCCGAGAGTTCCCGGCAAAGGAAATGCCGGTGAACGGAACGGCAGGAGAGAATCCGAGAGAGGGAGACCGGAAAGGGTTCTGTCGGATCAATGACGAGAGAGAAAGAAAAAGGGAGAAGAAGAGTAGGCTGCCGCCGACGAAGAGATCCCCGGCGCCGGCAGCCCTCGACCCCGGCGAGTGGTGTCGCGGCAGAGAAGAATCCGAGAGAGAGGGGGGATTAGGGCTTAGTCCAGAGAGAGGTGTATAATGAGAGGGAGGCTAGGGTTCAATACATATATGTGTACTACCGGGTCGGATCCGGGTCGGGACTCGGGCCAAACTAGCGGGTCTGAACCGGGTTGGTGATCTAGGCCGAGTCCAGTGGTCTTGGGCCGAACCCAGTAATTTGGGCCGACACATTAATTCATTCGGGCCGTTTCTAATGAATTATTACGGGCTTACTTGTCCGGATTAAATTCTATTAATCAAATGTTCAATTAATTTTCGAAGGATTATATTCTCGTAAAATACTCACGAGATTAATTAGTTAATTAATTAATAAGGACGGCCAGACTATTAAAATCAGATTCGCTTGAGATTAATAAAAATGATTAAGATTATTCAACTTATGAATGTAATTAATTAAGATTAATTAAGTATTAAGCTATGCTTAGCTTTAAAATATGTCCTGAAGATTTGCATAATTTTCGGGAATTAATTTGACAAATAAATGGTCTCGAATAACGGAAGAAACGATTCTGAATAATAAAAGATTATTCGATTATGAAAAGATTTAAATGATTCAAATCAATCTGTTAACCCTAACAGATTTATAAGATAGAAAAATATACTAGACGATTATTTTCCCATATGAAGTTTTATTATAAGAATGTAGATTCTTATTATACCTTTATGAATAGGCGCGACTCGACAAGGTTTTTGACGTTGTTCGCCTATCCAGACTGGCCATATTCTACGCTTCAAGAGGTGGGCTTTCTACCAAATAAAATATGATACTTATGAAAATATATGTTAGTTATTTTGAAATATTGTCATGCCATAAATGTTTTGATTTTTGTATGATACATATCTGTATTGGCTTTGCCAATTTATTAATCGAATTCGGGTCCTAGTAAGATAGCTATCTTACTTGGACTAGTGTACACATTGTGACCGTGTGTCATCTTCGGGTTGGCCGGTCAAGGTATCGTGAGAGTGGCCACTCTCTCGATACCATAGGAAAAGATATGGTAGATTACTAAAGAACTTAGTCTGCAGACGCTTTTAGAATCACAAGAACTTTTTGTAAGCATAGGATCTTTTCAACAAAATCCCTATGACTTACTAATAATGGCTTGACAACTATATATGTATGTTTTCGGCAATGTGCCCACTGAGTACCTTTGTACTCAGCCCTGCATATATTTCTAAATGTGCAGGTTGAACGAGATGGAATGGAGAGCCGATCCAAGCTTTTGTTATTGATTGGTGTTTAGTTGTTAGGTTTTTCGTTGTGTTTTCGTGTTCATTTTCATTGTGTTTCGTGTCTTTTAGTGTGTCTTTTGGCTATGATTCGATTGTTTGTAGTTTTTGGTACTTGTAGGATGAAAAGGGCGGAAACGAGAAGAAAACGAGAAGAAAGGTTGTTGAGCAATCATTGACCTCGAGTTCTAACCTCTCATGATTTTATTGAAGATTCATTTTGGATGTCATGAGAGCATTATATCGAAGAGGGGTTCGATAGGAGCACATAGGCGAAAACGGAGGTCAATTTGGAGTTCGAATGAGGAAGATATGGCCGAAACAAGAGAGTCGCGCGCGATCGTCCAGTGCCTGATTTGGCCGATCGGCCAAGTCCTTAACAAATCTGGCCGATCGGCCAGATGTCCGCGTCCAGCTGTTAGTTTCCTTTTGTGATTAGGTTTTCTTCCTATTATAAATACTAGTACTTTGGGACGAATTTGAATCATCTTTTATCATCTTTTAGCTTAGTTTTTCAGCACTCAAATACTCTAGTTTAGTTTTACTTTGTTCGGATCCGAATTCTTCGTTTTTGCAATTTAATTCAAGACGCTTTATTTAATTCAAGTTCTTCGTTCTTCGTTCAATTCTCGTAAGTTCTTTATTGCTTTTGTTTACTTGCTTTTAATTGCTTGCTTTAGTTTTAGATTCGTTTTCTTAATTGCTTCGTTTAATTAGTTTAATTTCGTTCTTTCGAATTTTAAGTTCTAGTTTAGATTCGTTTTTCTTTGCTTTCAATTATCTAGTTTTTCAAAGCTTTCAAGTTAGATTTATTTTCCTTTAAATTTCCAGATTTCATTCATTATGTCTAAGGTAGTTTATGCTTTCTTTTATGCTTCCTTTATTGCTTTCTTTTCGATTCTTGCCTAGGTAGAGTTATTGCTTTCTTTTAGTTTAATACTTAGATTTATTTCTTGAGTTCTAGATTAGTTATTTACTTGCTTTTATTTACTGCTTTGATTTATTTTATTTGTCTAGGATTTAAAACAAAAACCCCAAAATCTTCTTTACTTGCTTTCTTAGTTTTATGCTAGATTAGGTTTTACTAAATAATTTATTGCCCTGCAAAGTTTTCCTTCGAGATTCGACATTGGGTTTTACTTGCTAGTGCTACGATATGATTTCGTTCTATTGCGAACACTTTTTAGTGAAACAATTATCATGATATTAGTTTCTTGTATTAAGACTCTCGGTAATGTGTGTCATCATACATGCATTCTGTAAGACTTCCGCTGTGAAATTTCGATAGATTTTAGCTGAGTATTCGAGTCGTGTAAACGTATCAAACACATCCCTAGTCACGGGTTCTGATCGCACTATTTTCTACCACGCAAAAATAGGTATAGTATAGAAAAAGTACGAGTATCGTATCCATAGGGACTGATATATCGAAACCACACACAGTACCTCTACTTTATAACTAAATTGATGTCTAGGCAATTAAGAATTTAAAGATGTGGTATTATAATCTAGGAAAATAAATAAAAGGACTAAATTTAAACAAATAAGGAAATAAATAAATAAGGAGGCAATTAACAAATAAGACAAACAAATAAGGATAAAACTCAATTAAGGAAAAGTGTTGATTCTAGGGAAGCCTACATAATCAAATATATCAAGCAATTAATGAGTACAATTAACCAATTTAATCCAATCTAGATGTGATACACGAAAATAACCTAACACTCCGATTAAGACAATGTAGGTCGTCACCTAATAAGATCCTAATATCCTCTCGGACTCATAGATATCAAATCAAGTGCAAAATAGAACAAGTAACAATAACATAATCAACTAGGTTCAACTACGACACCTAAATCGACTATATGCAAACATATGATAATTCAACTTCAACTAAGATAATTAAATCATCATACCATGTATTCATGAGATCTATTATGCAATTATCCTATTAAGGCATAAAAACATGGATATATTCATTCGCCTAGATAATATCCCATATCATATTCTTTTCCTTGAAGTACAAAATGTGTTGGAGGACAAATACCTTGAGTAAGATTATGAAACAAATGAGAGCTCTCTAGCACATTGATATCGTTGTTTGTGCCTAGCAATCCAAAAAAAGCATGCCATATCCAAAGATCATAATCGGCTACAACTTCAAGGATCATGCTCGGGACGCCGCTACGACCTGCATATTGACCCGCCCACCCAGTAGGACAATTTTCCCACTTCCAGTGCATACAATCTATGGAACCTAGCATTCCTGGAAATCCACACTTTTTACCAATATATAGTAGTCTAGCAATATCATTAGCATTTGGTGTCCTCAAATAATGATTAGATAATAACACTTTTATTGCTCGACAAAATCTTTTCATGCTTTCAATCGCAGTGGACTCACCTATTTTGATATACTCGTCCACAGCGTCTGCGGCCGAACCATATGTGTAATGGCCGCAGTTTTTCTTAATGATTAATAAAAATTATTATTATTATTATTATTATTATTATTATTATTATTATTATTATTATTATTATTATTATTATTATTATTATTATTATTATTATTATTATTATTATTATTATTATTATTATTATTATTATTATATCCGGGTTGGAGATCCACAACAATTTAAGAGTTTATTCATAGCGTTTTGCAAAGAGCAGTCATGAATTGAGCATCACAACAGTAAAGAGCAAGAGATTCGTACGTTTGAAGAGCTATAATCATGTATTTTGCACAGGTATTGTTCGCTTAGAAATAACGAGTAATTATCATGCTATATGCTTAAATAAAGGATGTATTCAACCATAAACTAGTAAAATCAGCGGAATTTAACACCCGTTCAAGCAGATAATGGAAGAACGAAGTAGGGAGAAAAGAAGGAGGCCCAGAGCTCGGAGCTCAGTTGGGCCTCATTCCCTCTAAATGATGGGGTTTTACCTTATGCTCAAGGTTGCGGGCGAAGGAGATTCCTCTCGTCGTGGAGAAGGAGGAATGGGAGCGGTTGTCGGCAAAACTTCTCGGAAGAAGGTCTTGGCAGCTTTAGCTGCTTGAACTCGAAGGAACTCACGGAAGATTGTATGAGTGAATGAAACAGTACGCAAGGAGCGTGTGTGTATGAAGGATTGAGATACGATGCTGGATGAAGTATGTAACCATCCACTATTTATAGATGTAGGGAAGGTGTGTAAAGTGAGCATTCGTGTGAAGGAAGGACAAAAAAGGAATTCCCATAGAGACAAGATTCCCTCCGTCATGAATGCAGTGGTCCTCACTCTATTATACATAGAGTCATGCGGACTGTATGTCACGCAGAACCTCAAGCTCTGTCAGATGCCTTTGGGAATTGAACAGATCCTTCGATGCTGACAGATGCCAACGGATCCCGTATAGCTTCTGGGAGGGGATAAGACCTCATAGCTTTTGCATAAAATGTGTCTCTTAACTATACTGAGCGTCTGAAGCCTTTAAGAACCCATAGAATTTCTGGTAATATGCTACCATATGGAACAGTTTCTGTTTGAGGCTTTATCAAGGTTAACAACTATCCCCCTTAATGGTGATACCGAGTCTAGTTCTAACTAGATCTTGCTATTCCTTTCATCTTGGCAAGATTTCCTTGTTCAACAAAAACATCCAATACTTTGGAGCAATGGACACAACCATAACTTGATATTGTCACACAACATCATTAATATTATCTGACTTTTGAGACGATGCCCCAAAATTATGGGAAAGGTGTCTTTCTAGCGGATTGATTTATTTGCATAATGAGGCTGATATTAGTTCCTATAAATTATTATTAGTGGTGTATTAAATTTTGCTCTATCGGTCGAACGAAAGTCGAGTTCATTAAGGAAGTACGTATTTAACCGAATCGACTTATTTCTTTTAGAATGGGCCGAGGCCCACTTCGCGAATGAGGCCGTGCAATCAGAGTATTAATTGTCTCGATTTTATTTAATCGGCCCATGAGAGAGGGAGCCCACATTCGTTTTAAAATACCCAATTTTGTTTTAGAGGAGCCCAAGGCCCAATATCAAGCCCATAGTATTTTCATGTGGATATATTCATATATGCATATTCCTTATATATATTAGGAAAAAAAAACAGAGAGAGAGAGAGAAAAGAAAAGAAAAGAATGGAGAAGCGGCAGAACAACAACGTTCAGTATATTCCCTCCCAAGTCTGAATTTTCTCTAATAATTAGGCTAAATACACTCTTAAAATTTGAATTATACAATTAATGACATGTGAACTCCCTTCATCATTGCATTGCATGGAGAATTGGAGAGCTAGTACTAGCCGCCCACCTCTTCATCTCCCTTGTCCCCAACTTCTTCTCTCACACACTCCATCCTTCCAACAATCACTCTTGAAGAAAACACTCCTTTCCTACACCAAAAACACCCACAAAATCAGTTTTCATTCACACCATAGAAGAGCATAGAAGAAGAGCAAGACAGAGAGTAAGAGAAGCACAAAGGAGAGCACATCGAGAGCACATAGAGAGTAAGGCCGATTTCCAGCCAAGGGAGCAGCCGGAGGTCAGCCCTCGACGCTAAACGCAAGCATCGAATCCTCCACATTCTTCCCATAGGTATTATCTACAATCCCTCCCACTTTCAATGACCTAGTTGTTCACACCATAACTAAACCACTTGACTTCAAACTCTAGGAGAAGGCGAGAGGAGGAGACGGCCGACGGAGTGAAGAACAAGGAGAGGGCAGCCCTAATCACCGACCTCGACTATATTTCGATTTCGTTCCACCAAGTAAGAGCTTTATCACTCTAATAGAACCATTGGTTATGGCCAAAATGCATGGGGGATTAACTCTAAACCTCTAGGCGACGAGCTACTAACGGAAGGGAGAAGGGACGAGGGGAAGAGAGCAACGGAGAGAAGCGGACAACCCCTTTCGAGCTCAAATATCTGACTTTACGACCTCGTCATAACAAGTAAGACTCCCTCACAACTCTCTCTAAGTATTAGGAACCCTCAAACATGTATCCCTTTCATTTAGGAACCCAAGGAAGATGATATGAGACTGATCTAGTATACTACACCTCCTCCCAAGTATGAAAACGTAGTCAAGACCAAATTGGAGCATGAGTAAAGTAGATGATTTTCGATTAAGCAATGCATGTTTATAGGCTGCTAAAAATCAGTTACAACTCTTGCTTAATCCCACAAAAATCCCGAGTTAGCAAGCCATAATCGAGAGATAACATGTTCACTAAAAAGCCCCTTTCCATTCCAACAAAAATACCAACTCATACATGTTTTGAAAATCTGAATAATCACGCAAAACACATCACAAAATACCACCACAAGCTGCCTAATCAAGAAAACATAAACTTCTAATGAACCTAGCATAAAAACGAGAGGATTTAGTAAGAAATCGAACCTGCCCGGAGATGGGACGAAGACCGGAGGCGGGCGTGAGACGCCGTCAGCGCAGGACAGCCTTCCCCTCGGCGGTGGAGACCACGCGACGGACGACAACGGCCTCGGTGGAACCACGGTAACCTCGACGGAGCCGTTACGGCGCTGGAAAAATGTCGGCAAGGAACCTGCGAAACAAGGACGAGAGGGGGGGGGGGGGAGGTTAGTCGAGGGAGAAACATTTGAAGAGAGGGGAGAAGGAGACGCCGCCGACGACATCGCCGCCGGCACCGAACGGAAGTCAGAGAGAGAGATGAAGGTCGGTGACAGCTGATAACAGCGTGCCCTAGCCACAAGGGCTAGGGCAATGATGTGGACGGGGCGGGCGAGTCGCGGCCGGATGAGAGAGGAGCCGCCGCCGGCAGACGGAGCGGCGACAACTGGCACGACGACAGCAGAAACCGCAGCAACGGACAGCGATGGCGTGGCTATCAGCGTGCCCTAGTCACGAAGGCGAGGGCAGCGATGTGGCTGGGAGAGGCGAGCCACGGCGGAGCGACGGCGGAATGCCGCGGGCTATAGGAGCCCGGGCCCCTCAATTTTTCCCCAAATTGGACGAAATCGGTGTTGGGACTATATACTGAAAGACTTTTTATGCTTAGTTGTATACTACTTCTTCCTGTTTTATGAAATAAATGGAGTCATATGTTTTGCATATTTATTCGTGTTATGGTTATGCAAATATGTGTCCTGTAGTATATATTATAGATAATATGGTGTGGGTGGTCACACGGAAGATCATATTATCATTTTCTTATATACATAAATGGCGTTCGCAACCTAAGTAATCATGGACAAATTACTTGTTAAGGTTGTAGAATAATACTAGATATTAGCTGATCTTGGCTATTAGCTTATAATAATGCATCTAGTTGCATTGAACAGGATCGCGGTGAGATAAATCCTTTTGTACTGATTTAATAAAGGATTTAAGATCTCGGACGATTATTATTTCTTAATTCTAGTTGTATGATATTGAATTATATATTTATGATAATTATTACTTTGATTTATCAATGAGTACGAGTTATTGAAACTTAATGTATCTCGATATCTCGGGTAATAATATTATAAATATGATAATTAATATTATAGCTAGAAATCGTGTCTCGGCGGAGTCCGAGTTGAAGATGTCCCCTTAAGGCGCTCCAAAGATTATTATATTAAACCCTGCAGGTGGATTAAGTTCCGATATAATAATAAGGTCGAGCGGGTACTACTCTCGGTTGAGATATTAATTAATAAAGCTATCAATAACTTAATTAATTAATGGACATGTGATATCTTAAACACGGGAAATAATATAATTCAAAAAGGAGCCCGGTATGTAATAATTTGGGAAATGGACGGCAGTGCAATATTATTTCTTTAGTGGAGTGAAATAATATTAATATAATTAAGTAAAGTATTCGGGCCCAGAGAATACTTGGATTATTAATTATATTGGAAGGCCCAGTCCATATCCTCCTTAAGATCCCTAGTGTAGCCCAACAGAAGCAGGTCTGGCCCAGTAAGGAAAACCCTAACCCTAATCTGCCTCTATATATATAGATGGTGAGATGGGATTCTGAACACAAGTACACATACGAGAATTAGTGTGACGGCTAGGGGTTTTACTGTGAGGGAGAGAAGAAAGATTTCCGTCCATCCAGAATTCTTCTTTGTGCTCGGGAATACTCTAGAAGATCTCGAGGTTTACAAGAAGAACTGGATCTCGTGTGCAGAGATCTAGTGCGAGGAATTCTTCACCAAAACTCATTATACCGGCTGGATCTGCCCGATAAGGTATGCAATCTAGATCTGTTTCCGCTTTAGGATCTAGGAAATTGCATGATATGATTTTTGTTTAGTCAATTAACATCCGAGCGATCTTCACGGATCCAACAATTGGTATAAGAGCCAACTCGGCTCTGTTAATTGATTAATTAAAATCGTATATTTCATATTATTTGTTCTTGGATGCGAATTTTGTGTTTTGCAGAGATCCAATTATCATGGTTAATATGAATGTTTTTCGGTTTTAATTATGTATTAAAATCGGTCTGTTTGTGGCCGCGTTTGTAAAACACGAGGGTTGATCGTGTTAGAATAGGATTTTATTTTTCTCATTTTTCGATTTAAATTCGATGTAAAAGTTCCTATCTATGTAACCGATCGATCTACGGAGGAGAGGAGACGATGATCACGTCGGAAATCGAAGCGGCGGCGGCGGCTCGACGGCAACGGGCGCAACGCGCTAGGGTTTCCCCCTACGCGGCTGTGGTGACTCGGATTTGCCGGTGGGAGCCACCGCTCGACCCCCTCGATGACGGGAACAGGTCGGAGGAGGGAGCAGCGGCAGCCCAGCGCAACGGCGGCGGCGGAAACGCTGCTGCCCGACAGCAGCGCAAGCTAGGGTTTCTCGGAACCCTAGCAGTTCACGACGGGCTGCTGCTCGGCAAAGGGTGCTGGCCGGCGTTCTCCCCAAATGCCGGCGACTCCAGGGCGACGGACGGCGGCGTGGAGGCGGAGGGAAGGCGGGCGGCAGCAGCTGCTGTTCGCGGCAGTCGCCTTGCGACTGTGCAGCGGTGGCAGCTGCAAGTTTGCTGCTGTCCTTCGTTTTTCCGGCGACCGGC
Organism: Thymus quinquecostatus; assembly: GCA_024222315.1. Lineage (NCBI taxonomy): Eukaryota > Viridiplantae > Streptophyta > Magnoliopsida > Lamiales > Lamiaceae > Thymus > Thymus quinquecostatus. The sequence goes on from CM044172.1 coordinate 23,626,690, forward strand.
GGCGGCGACGTCCAGTGGGAGACCTCCGGCGAGGTCCCCTCCGGCTCTAGGCTGACACGGCACGGCGGGTAGCGGTGGAAAGGCGACGACAGCGGCAGTTTTGGCGTCTAGGGTTTGCGGTTAGGGTTTCTTCAAACCCTAACGGGCCGAAACTCTACGGGTCAATTCTTGGGCCCGTTTTCTCATGAGGATCAGTCTATTACTCGGAGATTCCAGTTTTTCAAGCTCGTTCGAAGAAAAATGAAGACCATGATGATTGGATAAATTTTATTTTATTTTTCATGGTTATTTTATTCGATGTGGTGGATAACATGTTGTTTAATTATTCGCGATGATTATTTATATGCTATGCTTGAAAATGGTAAAAACCTTGATTAAAAATTACTAAGTGTGACAATATTATCATTATTCGATTTAATTCGAGAGATTATGATAATCTAGCCTCCATAATTGGTTTTAAAATGAAATAATTAGCATTCGCGTTGACAATGAGTCTTCCTCCCTATAGGAGATGCTGGTTATAGATTTCATTGGTTTAAACTTCATAAAGATAATTTGATTTAAGATGAAATAATTAGTGTTTGCGTTGACCATGGGTCTTCCTCCATATAGGAGACACTGATTATATAATTCGTTGGTTAAATCAAGTTGATAATATTAGAAAAATGTTTTATTTAGGTAACTTCTCCTTCTGGTAAGGTTACTCTTCATAGAAGTCATTTTTCGAAATATTAAATTATGGTATTCACTTAGATGTGAATTAATTGATTATTTCCCTATAGGAAAGGTGATTAATTATTTTACATGGCTAGGAGGATCAACTATTAACTTTATCAATCAGAAGGCTAAGGTTGATTGGATGATAAGTTAAAGATGTAAAAATCTACTTAAGGGATTATATGTACTGTCCACCTATAGTGGCTTATGTATAAAAACTTAAGGTGTTGGGGGATGCCTTTTATATTGTTTCAAGGTTTAACAATATATTTTGCTTCAAATTTAATTATATGACTGTTAATGTATGGTTTATTTATTTATTTCAGCTTCACTATGTCTCTTAATCCGCTTGCAACGATTCTCAAGGAAAACAAACTCGGGGGTTCCAATTATATTGATTGGAAAAGAAACTTGGATATTGTTCTTACTGCTGACGGACACAAATATGTCCACATTCAGGCTTGCCCCCCTGAACCTACTGATGAATCCACTCCATAACAGCGTGAGGTTTATACCAGCTGGAAAAGGGCTGATGAGATGGCAAAATGCTATATACTGGCTTCTATGTCGAGCATTTTGCAGCATTAACATCAACATGTCCGCTCTGCAGCTGATATGATCTATAGCCTTACGGAAATGTTTGGGCACCATGGTCGCCAAGCGCGTCAGAAGGCTATGAGAGCCATTATGACTATGCGCATGGCTAATGGTGATTCTGTAAAGGAACATGTTCTAAAGATGATTGGTCATCTCAATGAACTTGAGGTCCTAGGTGCTGAGACCGATGGGGAAACCCAGGTCGATATTATTATAGAGTCTCTTCCTAGATCTTTTGATCAGTTTCGGATGAACTACAACATGAATCAAAAGTTGTACACGTTATCCGAATTGCTCAATGAGCTTGTGCAAGCTGAGGAAGTTCTTAGGGTTGAACCTCAGGTGCATGTAGCCACTGCTTCTACATCTTCTAAACCGAAAGGTGGAATTAAGAAGAAGAAGAAGAAACAGGGTGGCCAAGCTCACAAGGGAGCAAATCAAAGAGTGGGAGGACCTCAGGGTGGCATAAAGAAGCCTAAAGAGAAGTGTTTCCGTTGTGGAGAGAAGGGACATTACAAGGCGGTTTGTCCTCAATTAAGAGGCAATCCTAAAGGTATATCTTGTGCATTAGTTGTCGAAGCTTGTTTAGCGGCTCGTTCTACATATACTTGGGTTGTAGATACGGGAGCCACTGATCACGTTTTTGACTTGTAGGGGTTTTCACAAACCCGAAGACTTAATGCTAGGGAGATTACTGTCACCATGAGGAATGCTACGCACGTGGCGGTTTCTGCAGTGGGAGTTGTCAGTTTACCGTTTTTGGATAAAACATTGGTTTTGAGAGACGTTTTGTTAGTACCTGGTTTTAAAAGGAACCTTATTTCGGTTTCCAAATTGTATTTGGATGGATGTTCGGTTACTTTTGGTTTGAATGACGTTACTATTTTTTGTAACAATGATGTCATTTGTTCAGGTATTATGTCTAACAATCTCTATACCATTAACTGTATTGTACCTGCTATTTATAGCATATCATCGAGTTCGAGGAAACGTAAGGTTTCCTCAAGTGTGAATCAAACACTTCTCTGGCATCTGAGGCTAGGTCACATTAACCTCAAGCGAATTCAAAGGTTGGTGAAAGACGGTCCCTTGGATAAACTCCAAATAGGACCGATACCAACTTGCGAATCTTGCTTAGAAGGTAAAATGACGAAAAGGATTTTCAAATCCAAGGGCAACAGATCAGAGAATGTGTTGGACTTGATTCATACAGATGTGTGTGGTCCAATGTCAATTCAGGCTAAAGGTGGTTTTGAGTATTTCATCACTTTTATTGATGATTACTCACGATTTGGATACGTTTATATGATGAAACGGAAGTCTGAATCCTTTGATAAATTCAAAGTTCTTAAGGCGGAAGTTGAAAATCAGCATAATAAATCCATTAAGTCCATTCGATCTGATCGGGGTGGAGAGTACCTTAGCGCTGAATTCTTGGAATACATGTCACAAGCCGGGATCACATCCCAGCTTACTGCGCCAGGAACACCACAGCAGAATGGTGTGGCAGAACGCAGGAACCGAATATTGTTAAACATGATTCGGTCGATGATGAGCTATTCCGAGCTACCTACTTCATTTTGGGGCTATGCCTTAGAAACGGTGACGTATATTCTAAACTTAGTTCCTTCCAAATCAGTACCCAAAACGCCCTTCGAATTGTGGTCAGGCCGAAAGGCAAACCTTGAACACGTTCGGATCTGGGGTTGTCCTGCACATGTATTGCGTAAGGATGCTGATAAGTTGGAATCACGAACTGAGTTACGGCTGTTTGTAGGATACCCTAAGGGAACAAGATGTGGATTGTTCTGTTGGTCCCGGTTTGTTATAGGAAAAATACATAGAGGGGGGGGGGGTGAATACGTATTTTGAAGTTTTTCAACTTCAAATCCTTAACTCAGAGTATGAAGTAAAGTGCTCTTTGAAATACTAAGACCTAGCCAAGAGCTAGATCTACAGTAATCACGTTTCTCTTGACCTAAGCTTAGAGCTTGATCAAGAGTGAGACTTTACTCTTTAGTGCGGAATTTGGTGAGCTAAATCTTTCCTAAGTATTTAAAATTTCCAAGTTATGTTTGCTTCAACTCTGTAGTTCTTCAGCGGCCATATATTCGGCTTCAGTTGTTGAAGTAGCTACACTCGTCTGCTTCTTCGAAAACCATGAGATCAGCTTGCTTCCCAAGAACTGACAAGTGCCCGAAGTTGATTTCCTATCAATTCGGCACCCTCCATAGTCAACATCTGAATATCCAGTGAGCTCCAAATTGTCCTTCGTTGGATACCACAGCCCCATGTTGACAGTGCCCTTCAAATATCGAAGAATTCTCTTGGCAGCTTCAAGATGGCTGTGCTTGGGATTGCTTTGGAAGCGAGCACACACTCCAACTGCAAAAGCAATATCCGGCCTACTTGCAGTGAGATATAGAAGGGATCCGCTCAAAGCTCGGTAGTCTGTAGCATCCACAGACTTCCCATCTAGGTCTGGCTCCATCTTCCAGTTCGTGTTCATAGGGATCTTCACAGCTTTGGCATGCTGAACACCGAACTTGGCAAGCATATCTCGAGTATACTTAGCTTGATTGATGAAGATTCCATCATCCTGCTGCTTCACTTGAAGACCTAGAAAGCAGCTCATCAAGCCAATCATCGACATCTCATATTTGGTCTTCATAAGCTCTCTAAACTTCTCGCTAAGCGACTGGTTTGGTGACCCAAATATGATGTCATCCACATAGATCTGAACCCACAACATATCTTCTCCATGATTGATGGTGAATAGGGTTCGATCTATCTTTCCTTTGTGGAATCCATTATCCACAAGGAATTGAGAAAGGGTATCATACCAAGCTCTGGGAGTTTGCTTCAACCCGTATAGGGCTTTCTTCAATCGATACACCTTATCTCCCTGCTCGAAACCCGGTGGCTGCTCCACATAGACTTCTTCCTTCAATTCACCATTGAGAAATGCGCCCTTGACATCCATCTGATAGACTTTGAATTTCTTGGCCGCTGCATAGGCTAGAAATAGTCTGATCGCTTTAAGCCGTGCCACTAGAGCGAAGGTCTCATCGAAATCGATTCCTTCCTCTTGGCAGTAGCCTTTAGCGACGAGTTGCGCCTTGTTCCTCACAACGTTGTGGTCCTCGTCCGTCTTGTTCTTTGAACACCCACTTGGTGCCAATAACATGCTGGAATTTGGGACGATCTACGAGATACCATACGTCGTTCCTGGTGAACTGATTCATCTCTTCTTGCATGGCGATCACCCAATTGGAATCTGCTAGGGCTTTCTCCACGCATGACGGCTCAATATTTGAGAGAAAGCAACTGAACATGGCACTTTCTCCAAACACTTGACTTCTGGTCACTACACCCTTGGATAGATCTCCAATGATTTGACTCGGTGAGTGATCCTTGAGCCATGCACGCTTGGATCCGCCAGCTTCATCTTCATCTTCTTCCTGGTCGCTCACTTCACCTTCTGAAGCGACTGGAATGGGTGTTTGGCCTGGACTCGCTTCAGGAATCTTGGGAGCAGCTTCATCTTTCCTTTGGACAATCTACTCACTTGAGTCTTTGATTTCTTCATCATCCTCAAGCATGTCCCAAGTTAATGAGTTTATGGGTTCCTCGCTTGTCTTTCCTTCCTTAGATTGAACCTGTTCCTGTGGAAGACTCAAAGAAGATTCATCAAATACGACATGGGGTGATTCTTCCACAATTAGGGTTTTACAATTGAACACCCTGTAAGCTTTGCTTGATGTAGAATATCCTAAGAATATTCCTTCATCAGCTTTGCTTTCAAAGGCTTTCAGTTGTTACTTCCCATTATCATGGATGAAGACCCTACAACAAAAAATATGAAAATAAGATATGTTAGGAATTCTCCCTGTCCATATTTCATATGGTGTCTTGTCGTGCCGCTTGCAGAGAAGCGTCCGGTTCTGCGTGTAGCATGCCGTATTGGCAGCTTCAGCCCAATACTTCATCGGAAGCTTCGAGTCTGCAATCATGGTTCGAACGGCTTCTTTGATGATCCGATTTCTTCTTTCAACAATTCCGTTCTGCTGAGGTGTGCGTGCTGAGGATGTTTGATGTGCAATACCATGCTCTGTGCAATAAGCTTCAATGGTAGAGTTCAGGAACTCTGTGCCTTTGTCGGAGCGAATGGTGACAATCGCTTGATTCTTCTCCACAGCTAGACGCTTGAGCAGTTGTGGTAGCTTGGTCAGTGTCTCCTTCTTGCTGAAGAGAAATACAACCCAAGTGTAGCGAGAGAAGTCATCGACTTCAACTAGAGTGTACTTTCTTCCATTTACACTAACTGGAGTGACTGGGCCAAACAGATCCATATGAAGCAGCTCGAGCACTCGCTTGGATGAAGCTTCTTCAAGACTGGCGAAGTGCTTCTTCGTCTGCTTCCCTCGTTGGCATGGCGAGCATGGATGGTCTTTGACAAAGACTTCATTTGGTATGCCTTGCACCAAGCCTTTTCGAGCTGTGCGATTGATTTCTTTGAAATTGAGATGGTTCAAGCGTCGGTGCCATAGCCATCCTAATTTTGTAGCACTTCTTGCAACTAAGCACGTCTCCTGTTTGCAGCTTTCCCATTGTGCAATTTAGACATTCCTTTGTCTAATTCCAGTGAGCACAATCTGGGACGTGAGCTTGCTCTTCACAATGTACTTGTTGGAAATAAATTCCACCTTGTATCCTTTATCACAGAATTGTGAAATGGATAGCAAGTTGTGCTTAAGTCCTTCCACATAGGAGACTTCTTCTATTGTGAGCTTTCCAACTTTCAGTGCGCCATATCCTTCGGTGCTTCCTCGAGAGTTATCACCAAATGTAACGTGTGGACCCTTCTTCTCTATGTAGTCATGAAGTAGAGCTCTCATGCCGGTCATGTGTCTTGAACAGCCACTGTCCAAGTACCAGATTTGTTGACCCTCACTTGGCATGGGATCCACGGCGCTCACCTGCATTTAGACAAATTTGGGTACCCAAATCAGTTTTGGTCCTTGGAGGTTAGTTCCCTTAGGTACCCACACTTGCTTCACTTTCTTTAGAAAGGTAGCTTGTGTCTTGGGATTCTCGACCTTTGAAAACTGTGAGTTCTGCCTTAAAGCAGCTTCACACGTGCAACAGTGTGTGCAAGAGGGGTAGCGGCTCGCTTGAGGCTTACCTATGCTCTTACCCGCTTGCTTGTATCCTGAAGCGACTCGCTTCGGATTAGCTACAGGTTTAGAGACTGACTTAGGATTTACAGTCTTTCGAAGCGGCTCGCTTGGTTTTCTCGAAGCGGTCCAACTAGGGTTTTGACCTCGACTCGCTTGAGAAACCTTGGAAGATTGAAGCGGCCTCCTTGGAGCTTCAAGTTCTCCCCCCTCAGCGTTAGTCCGGTTGGACCATCTCCAGTCCGGATAACGTGACACATAGACATTACTCCTTTTCTTGAAAGGGAGATCCTTTGTCTCTGGTGTCTTGATCTGAGACTCAGAAGCTTTCACTTGTTTCCCTTTACCTTTAGATTGGTAAGATTTAGCATTGTGAGTGCTAGGGATAGTTGATCTTTGCTTGCCCATAGTTTCTGCCCTTGAAGATATAGACATCTTCATTGGCTTCTTCTTAGGGTTCTCAGCCATTTGGCCTTTATCCTTGTTGGTGGTCGCTTTGGAGGCAGTGGGCACATCCAAAGTGACTGATGGTGTCGTGATTGAAGCACCAACAAAGAAAGTCGGCTTGGAAGGTCCACCCTCATATCCCTGCCTAGCGTATGAAGCTTTGTTCAAGTTGGCAACTAGAGCGGATTGGGTTTCATACCTTCCTTCCAAGCTTTGATGTCTAGCGAAGAGATCCTCGAACTTAGTAGTCATAGCCCTTAAGTTAAGTTTGACTTCGTCAAGCTCATTGGCTAGCTTTCGGTTCTCCTTCTCGTGATTGAGACATAGCTTGTTTTAGCACTTCGTGGTCGCTTGACAATTTCTTGTGTTTGTCAAGTAACCCACTCCATGCTGAGGAGTGAACTTCCTCATGATTTGTGTGTGCCAGTGTAATTGAAGTGATTGAAGGGTAGAAGAATACCTCCCCAGTTTCTTCGTCGGTAATCGCCATGAGTCCCAGATCCTCTCCATCACTGGAGTTGGGATCTGTGAATGTATCCGAGTCGCGTGAGACATCTTCAGTTGTAGCGACCGGCATTTCACTCGCTACGAGCGCTCGCCTGGGAGCATCTCTCTTGGCCTTCAGTTCCTCTCGTTCTTTGGTACTTAGATTTGGGCAGTCAGATTTGTAGTGGCCCATCTTGTGGAAGTGATAGCACTCCACATCCATCATGTCGCGTGGGATCGGCTTTGTCGTCTCTTCTCTCTTTCCTTTGCTTTCACGAGCATCAGTGCTCCTTCCCTTGTACTGCTTGTAGAATCTCTTGTACTTGCCCACTCGAGAGTTCATTTTGTTGAAGTTCTTGGATAAGAACGCAACATGCTCTTCCAGCTCTTCCCTCGTCATCTTGGCTAGCGACTGGTCGCTTGGTCCTTCTGCAGCTTTGAAAGCTACGCCCTTTGACATTGTGGGAGCTTCATCCTCTTCGTCGAGGTTCATTCGATTCAGATCGAATTCGTGAGCTTTGATTACGGAGAACAAAATCTTCGGTGTGAGCTTCGATAGATCCTTGGTAGCTAGGTACAGCTCCTTCATTGTCTGCCACTTCCTGGTGAGGGCACGAACAATCTTCAGATTTACTTCCTTGTCTGTGAGTTCCTTCCCAAGTGAGTTGAGAGTTGCAGTGATGTTGGTAACTCTCAGCTCGAAGGCATCGATGGACTCTCCTGGCTTCATCACTAGGCTTTCAAACTCCCGCATCTGAACGGCAAGCTTGTTTTCTTTGATCTTGTTTGTGCCTTGAGAAATGAGGGCTAGGGTTTCCCACATTTCCTTCGCCGTTACGCACTTCCTTATCCGCGGTAGATAGGCGTCTGGCACGGTGCTCTGCATCGTGTGGCGTGCGATCTTGTCGAGGTTGGAGACTTTGAAGTCATTTGGAGTGTACTCATTCTTGTCCTTCTCCACGTACCGTTGTCGAACATAGGCAGCCCGACCTTCGGCAGCTGGGACGTTCTCCGACACAGCTTTTCTGATTTCGATCGGTCCATCTTCAATGACATCCCATATCCGGTCATGGATGGAGCATAGGAAGCTCTCAACTCGAAAGCTCCAGATCTCATAGCCTTCAATGGAAAACTGTGGAAGACTAGATGCATTGTATGTAGACATAGCAAACCGTCAGTAGTAGATGCAGTATGCGTGGGTGAGGTTTTGATGCACTTAGAAAGATAGGATCCGGTTCAGTGAGACAACAGAAGTGAGTGGGGACTCACTTCGGATATGCAAAGCAGAGGCTCGAAAGAACCGCTGCTCTGATACCACTTGTTGGTCCCGGTTTGTTATAGGAAAAATACGTAGAGGGGGGGGGGGGGGGGGGGGGGAGGGTGAATACGTTTTTTGAAGTTTTTCAACTTCAAATCCTTAACTCAGAGTATGAAGTAAAGTGCTCTTTGAAATACTAAGACCTAGCCAAGAGCTAGATCTACAGTAATCACGTTTCTCTTGACCTAAGCTTAGAGCTTGATCAAGAGTGAGACTTTACTCTTTAGTGCGGAATTTGTTGAGCTAAATCTTTCCTAAGTATTTAAAATTTCCAAGTTATGTTTGTTTAGATGCACGTGCAATGGATAATCAAAACAAGGAATTAAAGAGTTTAGGGTTAGAGAGATATGACACGAGATTTGTAGTTGTTCGGAGATAAAAACTCCTACGTCCACTTGTTGCACTCGGCAACTGTTCTCTTCACTCAAGAACTTGAAGATTACGGGCTCTTCAAAAGCCTAGTCAAGATCGAGCTTCACTCGCTTGGATCTGACAGACGCTGGGTGATTTCGGGTTCACACCAAAAACCTAAACTGGACTGGAAGCTTCACTCGCTTCAGTCCGAACGACAGGGAGATTGCGGGCTCTCCTTACAGCCTAGCTTCGATCGAGCTTTACACGAACGATGTAAGTGCAAGCTTGGATCTAGACTCTATGATCGAGGCTTCTACAATCGATGAAAGTAGGGCCTTGGATCGAAACAACCTAACGACGACAAACACAAAACCTAACGAACAGATTAGGGTTTTTGGTTTACGACGACACACTATGAAGAGCTCTTTACAATAAGTGCAAAGATGGCTAGAGCTCTTCTTCTAAGCTTGGATATGGAATGGGCTTAGACTCTAAGTGTGAAGGCTGTGAAGACGAGTTCCGATGAGACTGGAATGGGTGTTTGGCCTGCACTCGCTTCAAGAATCTTGGGAGCAGCTTCATCTTTCCTTTGGACAATCTACTCGCTTGAGTCTTTGATTTCTTCATCATCCTCAAGCATGTCCCAAGTTAATGAGTTTATGGGTTCCTCGCTTGTCTTTCCTTCCTTAGATTGAACCTGTTCCTGTGGAAGACTCAAAGAAGATTCATCAAATACGACATGGGGTGATTCTTCCACAATTAGGGTTTTACAATTGAACACCCTGTAAGCTTTGCTTGATGTAGAATATCCTAAGAATATTCCTTCATCAGCTTTGCTTTCAAAGGCTTTCAGTTGTTACTTCCCATTATCATGGATGAAGACCCTACAACAAAAAATATGAAAATAAGATATGTTAGGAATTCTCCCTGTCCATATTTCATATGGTGTCTTGTCGTGCCGCTTGCAGAGAAGCGTCCGGTTCTGCGTGTAGCATGCCGTATTGGCAGCTTCAGCCCAATACTTCATCGGAAGCTTCGAGTCTGCAATCATGGTTCGAACGGCTTCTTTGATGATCCGATTTCTTCTTTCAGCAACTCCGTTCTGCTGAGGTGTGCGTGCTGAGGATGTTTGATGTGCAATACCATGCTCTGTGCAATAAGCTTCAATGGTAGAGTTCAGGAACACTGTGCCTTTGTCGGAGCGAATGGTGACAATCGCTTGATTCTTCTCCACAGCTAGACGCTTGAGCAGTTGTGGTAGCTTGGTCAGTGTCTCCTTCTTGCTGAAGAGAAATACAACCCAAGTGTAGCGAGAGAAGTCGTCGACTTCAACTAGAGTGTACTTTCTTCCATTTACACTAACTGGAGTGACTGGGCCAAACAGATCCATATGAAGCAGCTCGAGCACTCGCTTGGATGAAGCTTCTTCAAGACTGGCGAAGTGCTTCTTCGTCTGCTTCCGTCGTTGGCATGGCGAGCATGGATGGTCTTTGACAAAGACTTCATTTGGTATGCCTTGCACCAAGCCTTTTCGAGCTGTGCGATTGATTTCTTTGAAATTGAGATGGTTCAAGCGTCGGTGCCATAGCCATCCTAATTTTGTAGCACTTCTTGCAACTAAGCACGTCTCCTCTTTGCAGCTTTCCCATTGTGCAATTTAGACATTCCTTTGTCTAATTCCAGTGAGCACAATCTGGGACGTGAGCTTGCTCTTCACAATGTACTTGTTGGAAATAAATTCCACCTTGTATCCTTTATCACAGAATTGTGAAATGGATAGCAAGTTGTGCTTAAGTCCTTCCACATAGGAGACTTCTTCTATTGTGAGCTTTCCAACTTTCAGTGCGCCATATCCTTTGGTGCTTCATCGAGAGTTATCACCAAATGTAACGTGTGGACCCTTCTTCTCTATGTAGTCATGAAGTAGAGCTCTCATGCTGGTCATGTGTCTTGAACAGCCACTGTCCAAGTACCAGATTTGTTGACCCTCACTTGGCATGGGATCCACGGCGCTCACCTGCATTTAGACAAATTTTGGTACCCAAATCAGTTTTGGTCCTTGGAGGTTAGTTCCCTTAGGTACCCACACTTGCTTCACTTTCTTTAGAAAGGTAGCTTGTGTCTTGGGATTCTCGACCTTTGAAAACTGTGAGTTCTGCCTTAAAGCAGCTTCACACGTGCAACAGTGTGTGCAAGAGGGGTAGCGGCTCGCTTGAGGCTTACCTATGCTCTTACCCGCTTGCTTGTATCCTGAAGCGACTCGCTTCGGATTAGCTACAGGTTTAGAGACTGACTTAGGATTTACAGTCTTTCGAAGCGGCTCGCTTGGTTTTCTCGAAGCGGTCCAACTAGGGTTTTGACCCCGACTCGCTTGAGAAACCTTGGAAGATTGAAGCGGCCTCCTTGGAGCTTCAAGTTCTCCCCCCTCAGCGTTAGTCTGGTTGGACCATCTCCAGTCCGGATAACGTGACACATAGACATTACTCCTTTTCTTGAAAGGGAGATCCTTTGTCTCTGGTGTCTTGATCTGAGACTCAGAAGCTTTCACTTGTTTCCCTTTACCTTTAGATTGGTAAGATTTAGCATTGTGAGTGCTAGGGATAGTTGATCTTTGCTTGCCCATAGTTTCTGCCCTTGAAGATATAGACATCTTCATTGGCTTCTTCTTAGGGTTCTCAGCCATTTGGCCTTTATCCTTGTTGGTGGTCGCTTTGGAGGCAGTGGGCACATCCAAAGTGACTGATGGTGTCGTGATTGAAGCACCAACAAAGAAAGTCGGCTTGGAAGGTCCACCCTCATATCCCTGCCTAGCGTATGAAGCTTTGTTCAAGTTGGCAACTAGAGCGGATTGGGTTTCATACCTTCCTTCCAAGCTTTGATGTCTAGCGAAGAGATCCTCGAACTTAGTAGTCATAGCCCTTAAGTTAAGTTTGACTTCGTCAAGCTCATTGGCTAGCTTTCGGTTCTCCTTCTCGTGATTGAGACATAGCTTGTTTTAGCACTTCGTGGTCGCTTGACAATTTCTTGTGTTTGTCAAGTAACCCACTCCATGCTGAGGAGTGAACTTCCTCATGATTTGTGTGTGCCAGTGTAATTGAAGTGATTGAAGGGTAGAAGAATACCTCCCCAGTTTCTTCGTCGGTGATCGCCATGAGTCCCAGATCCTCTCCATCACTGGAGTTGGGATCTGTGAATGTATCCGAGTCGCGTGAGACATCTTCAGTTGTAGCGACCGGCATTTCACTCGCTACGAGCGCTCGCCTGGGAGCATCTCTCTTGGCCTTCAGTTCCTCTCGTTCTTTGGTACTTAGATTTGGGCAGTCAGATTTGTAGTGGCCCATCTTGTGGAAGTGATAGCACTCCACATCCATCATGTCGCGTGGGATCGGCTTTGTCGTCTCTTCTCTCTTTCCTTTGCTTTCACGAGCATCAGTGCTCCTTCCCTTGTACTGCTTGTAGAATCTCTTGTACTTGCCCACTCGAGAGTTCATTTTGTTGAAGTTCTTGGATAAGAACGCAACATGCTCTTCCAGCTCTTCCCTCGTCATCTTGGCTAGCGACTGGTCGCTTGGTCCTTCTGCAGCTTTGAAAGCTACGCCCTTTGACATTGTGGGAGCTTCATCCTCTTCGTCGAGGTTCATTCGATTCAGATCGAATTCGTGAGCTTTGATTACGGAGAACGAAATCTTCGGTGTGAGCTTCGATAGATCCTTGGTAGCTAGGTACAGCTCCTTCATTGTCTGCCACTTCCTGGTGAGGGCACGGACAATCTTCAGATTTACTTCCTTGTCTGTGAGTTCCTTCCCAAGTGAGTTGAGAGTTGCAGTGATGTTGGTAACTCTCAGCTCGAAGGCATCGATGGACTCTCCTGGCTTCATCACTAGGCTTTCAAACTCCCGCATCTGAACGGCAAGCTTGTTTTCTTTGATCTTGTTTGTGCCTTGAGAAATGAGGGCTAGGGTTTCCCACATTTCCTTCGCCGTTACGCACTTCCTTATCCGCGGTAGATAGGCGTCTGGCACGGTGCTCTGCATCGTGTGGCGTGCGATCTTGTCGAGGTTGGCTACTTTGAAGTCATTTGGAGTGTACTCATTCTTGTCCTTCTCCACGTACCGTTGTCGAACATAGGCAGCCCGACCTTCGGCAGCTGGGACGTTCTCAGACACAGCTTTTCTGATTTCGATTGGTCCATCTTCAATGACCTCCCACATCCGGTCATGGATGGAGCATAGGAAGCTCTCAACTCGAAAGCTCCAGATCTCATAGCCTTCAATGGAAAACTGTGGAAGACTAGATGCATTGTATGTAGACATAGCAAACCGTCAGTAGTAGATGCAGTATGCGTGGGTGAGGTTTTGATGCACTTAGAAAGATAGGATCCGGTTCAGTGAGACAACAGAAGTGAGTGGGGACTCACTTCGGATAAGCAAAGCAGAGGCTCGAAAGAACCGCTGCTCTGATACCACTTGTTGGTCCCGGTTTGTTATAGGAAAAATACGTAGAGGGGGGGGGGGGGGGGGGAGGGTGAATACGTTTTTTGAAGTTTTTCAACTTCAAATCCTTAACTCAGAGTATGAAGTAAAGTGCTCTTTGAAATACTAAGACCTAGCCAAGAGCTAGATCTACAGTAATCACGTTTCTCTTGACCTAAGCTTAGAGCTTGATCAAGAGTGAGACTTTACTCTTTAGTGCGGAATTTGGTGAGCTAAATCTTTCCTAAGTATTTAAAATTTCCAAGTTATGTTTGTTTAGATGCACGTGCAATGGATAATCAAATCAAGGAATTAAAGAGTTTAGGGTTAGAGAGATATGACACGAGATTTGTAGTTGTTCGGAGATAAAAACTCCTACGTCCACTTGTTGCACTCGGCAACTGTTCTCTTCACTCAAGAACTTGAAGATTACGGGCTCTTCAAAAGCCTAGTCAAGATCGAGCTTCACTCGCTTGGATCGGACAGACGCTGGGTGATTTCGGGTTCACACCAAAAACCTAAACTGGACTGGAAGCTTCACTCGCTTCAGTCCGAACGACAGGGAGATTGCGGGCTCTCCTTACAGCCTAGCTTCGATCGAGCTTTACACGAACGATGTAAGTGCAAGCTTGGATCTAGACTCTATGATCGAGGCTTCTACAATCGATGAAAGTAGGGCCTTGGATCGAAACAACCTAACGACGACAAACACAAAAACCTAACGAACAGATTAGGGTTTTTGGTTTACGACGACACACTATGAAGAGCTCTTTACAATAAGTGCAAAGATGGCTAGAGCTCTTCTTCTAAGCTTGGATATGGAATGGGCTTAGACTCTAAGTGTGAAGGCTGTGAAGACGAGTTCCGATGAGACTGGAACTCGGAGAACACTTGGAAACAAAGACTCGAAGTTTGCTCTAAAATTGGGAGTGTTTGTTTGCAGTAGGCGCTCGAATGCTCAGGAAGTGTTCTACTTCTCTTCGTCTTCATCCTTCATTATTTATAGGCGGAGGTTTGGCCAAGATCCGTTGCTTGGTTGGTGGCCTTGTCCCTCCTCCTCGACATTACTTGCACAGGCTGGATGCTTTCGCAGAAGCGCAGTTTTGGCTCTTTGCCAGAAATAGCTAAGATCCAAACTTAACAGTAACTGGAGCGAGCCAGTACTGTTTCGGCGCCTTGTCGGCCTGGCAGTCAACACCTCTGCTCCACTCCGCATTCGACAGGTAGAGATCTCATAATTAATGCGACGAGCTCTTGTTGACTGGAGTTCAAAATATGAGCGGGAGTCGTGCTGTCGCTTTCTGGTAGGTAGTGGCTCGCTTCGCTTCAGTCTCGTAGCGTCCGCTTCGAATCAAGTCGCTTCGGGGTCATACTGTAGCGAGTACTTGGGAAGTGAGTTCTCCAAGTAGCTGCTTGAAATGTGTTGACCCGCGTTGACTCGCTTCGGCTTTTCACTGTAGCGCTCGCTTCGCTTCGCTTTGGTGGACTCGCTTCGATTCCACTGTAGCGCTCGCTTCGCTTCGCTATTCTTCGGCACGCTTCACTTTGACTCGGTAGACTTGCTTCGCTTGGAAAACACACTCGAGCGAGTGGCCTTCACTTGGACTTTTCTACAGTCTAAGAACCTAAGGGACTAAAGCAAAATGAGGCCATCCTAACAGAGTAGGCTTAGAAAAATTTCTAATCCTATTCTCTACATAAAAAATGGGTCGCTTGGGAACAGAACGCTTTGGGGGTTTTGGGATCAAATCAAAACAACTATTTGACTCACTCCGAAGTGTCCCATAGGAGTTTCCCCTTAACACTTTGTTCTTAACAATTCCCAACATGTTCTACAGTCCAAGAGACCAAAAGATCATTGTTAGCACCAATGCTCAATTCTTGGAAGAAGGCTACATGAACAATCAAAAACCCATGAGTGAGGTCATCTTAGAAGAGATGAGGGATACAAACTCGCCTGAACCACCCGTACTAAATGTTTCACCATCAACTGCACCACGTGTTGACACTAGTACACAACCTCAGAATATGTCTCGTCGCAGTGGGAGGGTCATCAGACAACCTGAAAGATGGTTGTGTTTGGGAGAGTCTTCGGACAACTTGCCTGGTGAAGATGACTCTGACCCCTGGACATACAAAGAGGCAATCCAAGACAAAGAAGCACAGCTTTGGCAAGTTGCAATGGATTCAGAAATCCAATCCATGCATGAGAACGATATGTATGACGTTGTAGAACTTCCTGAAGGGGTTAAACCCATCGGGTGTAAGTGGGTCTACAAACGTAAGAGAGGACCTGACGGAAAGGTTGAAACTTTCAAAGCTAGACTCGTGGCAAAAGGTTTCACTCAAAAAGAGGGCATCGATTATGATGAAACCTTCTCGCCTGTCGTCATGCTTAAGTCAATCCGGATTCTCTTGGCCATTGCGGCCCATATGGATCTGGAGATTTGGCAGATGGATGTCAAGACTGCTTTCCTTAATGGTAGTCTTGATAAGCCCATTTACATGCGCCAACCAGAGGGTTATATTGCCGAAGGAAGTGAGCATCTGGCATGCAAGCTTAAGCGATCCATTTATGGACTTAAGCAAGCATCTAGGTCTTGGAACACACGGTTTGACGAGGTAATCCAGTCATATGGATTCACGCAGTGTGTATATGAGAGTTGTGTTTACAAGAAGTGTGAAGGAAACGTCTTAGTGTTTCTAGTACTGTATGTGGATGACATTCTACTGATTGGCAACAACGTGGATATGTTATCGGACGTACGGATGTGGCTGTCCAACCAGTTCAAGATGAAGGATTTGGGAGAAGCAGGACACATTCTTGGGATTAAGATCTTTAGAGATCGAAGGAAGAGAATGATGTGTCTTTCCTAAACAACCTACATAGATACGGTTGTAGAGCGTTTTAACATGGAAAATTCCAAGAGAGGGTCTCTACCTCTCCAGAGTGGAATCCATCTATCGAAAGATATGTGTCCGACGACACAAGAGGAGATAGATGACATGAAGGCAGTTCCATATGCTTCGGCAGTAGGAAGCCTCATGTATGCTATGCTTTGCACCAGACCGGATATCAGTTATGCCGTGGGCATGGTTGCCAGATATCAGTCTAACCCAGGAAAAGGACACTGGACTGCTGTAAAGAATATAATCAAGTACCTGAGAAGGACTAGGGATTATATGTTGGTCTTTCAGTCTGACAGTCTACTTCCTCTGGGATACACTGATTCTGATTTCCAATCAGATAGGGATTCTCGAAAGTCTACCTCAGGATGTGTTTTTACTGGGAGGTGGAGCAATTTGTTGGAGGAGCATAAAGCAGAAATGCGTTGCTGACTCAACAATGGAGGCTGAGTATGTTGTAGCCTCGGAAGCAGCCAAAGAGGCTGTATGGCTCCGGAACTTCTTGATGGATTTGGATGTGATTCCGAATTTGCCTTAGTCGATCACAATTTGTTGTGACAATTCTGGTGCAGTGGCAAATTCAAAGGAACAACGAACCCATAAGGCCAGTAAACACATTGAAAGGAAGTACCACCTCATACAAGAGTATGTGAAAAGAGGAGAGGTCGTGGTGTCAAAGATTGATTCGGAGGATAACCTGGCTGATCCTTTCACGAAGGCCTTGTCTATCAAGGTGTTCGAAAGGCATGTTGAAGGCATGGGAGTTCGATGCATGACAGCACTGCTTTGAGTATAAGTGGGAGAGATAGTAGTGCAGTAGTATACTTGAAAGCATGCTTTTGAGTATAAGTGGGAGATTGTTGGGACTATATACTGAAAAGCATACTTTTTATGCTTAGTTGTATACTACTTCTTCCTGTTTTATGAAATAAATGGAGTCATATGTTTTGCATATTTATTCGTGTTATGGTTATGCAAATATGTGTCCTGTAGTATATATATTATAGATAATATGGTGTGGGTGGTCACACGAAAGATCATATTATCATTTTCTTATATACTTAAATGGTGTTCGCAACCTAAGTAATCATGGACAAATTACTTGTTAAGGTTGTAGTATAATGCTTGATATTAGCTGATCTTGGCTATTAGCTTATACTAATGCATCCAGTTGCATTGAACAGGATCGCGGTGAGATAAATCCTTTTGTACTGATTTAATAAAGGATTTAAGATCTCGGACGATTATTATTTCTTAATTCTAGTTGTATGATACTGAATTATATATTTATGATAATTATTACTTTGATTTATCAATGAGTACGAGTTATTGAAACTCAATGTATCTCGATATCTCGGGTAATAATATTATAAATTTGATAATTAATATTATAGCTAGAAATCGTGTCTCGGCGGAGTCCGAGTTGCTGATGTCCCCTTAAGGCGCTCCAAAGATTATTATATTAAACCCTGCAGGTTGATTAAGTTCCGATATAATAATAAGGTCGAGCGGGTACTACTCTCGGTTGAGATATTAATTAATAAAGCTATCAGTAGCTTAATTAATTAATGGACATGCGATATCTTAAAAACGGGAAATAATATAATTCAAAAAGGAGCCCGGTATGTAATAATTTGGGAAATGGACGGCAGTGTAATATTATTTCTTTAGTGGAGTGAAATAATATTAATATAATTAAGTAAATTATTCGGGCCCAGAGAATACTTGTATTATTAATTATATTGGGAGGCCCAGTCCATATCCTCCTTAAGATCCCTAGTGTAGCCCAACAGAAGCAGGCCTGGCCCAGTAAGGAAAACCCTAACCCTAATCTGCCTCTATATATATAGATGGGGAGATGGGATTCCGAACACAAGTACACATACGAGAATTAGTGTGACGGCTAGGGTTTTACTGTGAGGGAGAGAAGAAAGATTTCCGTCCATCAGGAATTCTTCTCTGTGCTCGGGAATACTCTAGAAGATCTCGAGGTTTACGAGAAGAGCTAGATCTCGTGTGCAGAGATCTAGTGCGAGGAATTCTTCCCCAAAACTCATTATACCGGCTGGATCTGCCCGATAAGGTATGCAATCTAGATCTGTTTCCGCTTTAGGATCTAGGAAATTGCATGATATGATTTTTGTTTAGTCGATTAACATTCGAGCGATCTTCACGGATCCGACAATCGAAACCCCTCCCCGTCCGAATTGAACCCGATTTAGAGGGAGGGGCACCGGCCGACGGCAGAGGAGACCGCCGGCCGATGCATGGCCGACTGGTGGATGGAAAACCGCCGACGAGAAGGAGAGGCGGCACGGATGATTGCCTAGAGAGAGAGAGAGAGAGAGAGAGAGAGAGAGAGAAAGAGGGGGGATGTTATGGCATTCTTCAAAACCGGGCCGGGTTCCGGGCCGGCGGGCCGGTCTGGACTCGGGCTGGGCTAATCACTTGAGCCGAGAACTATTTATTAGTTGGGCCGAGAATTGCCAATCAGATTGGCTGAGATAATTATTTCGTTGGGTCGGCATTTCAATCAAAGGACGCGAGCCTAACGCGACAGTTCCCCGAGCTCGATTTAATATTTCATTGGGCCTAAGTTAATGGACTTAACCAGAATTCTATTGGACCTCTATTAATTATTAACCCTAGATTTAATAAAAAATCAAGCCCAGTTATATTAATCTTATAAGTGTAGACCACTTATATCCTTTAATAAAATCACTAAGCCTTATTAATGGCTTAATCGAATATCCTGCGATTTTTGTCGAGGATGAAAAAGCAGTAATACACAAGAATCGATCGAGGTGATCGATTTCAATCGAGAATCGAGAAACTCTCGATTATAGAACGCCCTTGATAGCGCTATCAGTAAAAGAGATCATAACCTCGATAAAAGTCAACCTTCGCATAAATCGATAAGATTATCGATTTCATTTCAAGTTTCTCATTTCACGTTCTTTGAACGAGGTTAGGCGAAGGACCAAGCCGAGTCTAAGGCGGTGCCCAGAGTTATATAATTATTATCCAGGAAAGCTATCAAGGTGGGCTTTCTCATAAACTCCAATGTTTATTAGTGCTATAGTTCTTTTCTTTTAAAGAATTGTCATGCCATAAATGTTTTGTTTTGTATGAAGTCTATCTGTGAGAGGGCTTCGGCCAAATGTTAACAGAGATGAATTCGGGCCTATCGGGATTTATATCTCGATAGGTTAAGTGCACTTAGAGGACCGTGAGCCGACGCAAGTTGGCCGGTCAGGTATCAGGGGAGGGTGGCCACCCTTACCAGATACACCCAGAGCTCAGATATGACAGATTACACCAGAGAACTTAGCTTGCAAGAACTTTTGATTCAAATGTTTTAGTGAGCATAGGTTTTTCCTAAAACCCCTATGTCTCGCTTGATGGCTGGCAGTTAAATGTTTTGGCATGTGTTCACTGGTTACTTTGTACTCAGCCCTGTACATATTACCTATGTGCAGGTCGACCGGGATGGAGTGAAGCAGTCGGAAGAGCTTTTGTCGAGCAATAACGTGATGAAGTCTCTTGGTGGTGCATGTCCCCATACATGCATCTCATACTCTTCCGCAATGATATGTTACGTAGTCAAAACTTATTTTCATTTCAGTTGTATCATCGCCATGTGATGGCCCTATCGTAGACAATGGCTTATTTCCTTGAACATTGCTTCCGTGTATTTTCCGTTGTACTTTCCTTTTGTTGGACAACATCTTCCTCTTCACATTCTCGACGAATGATGAGAAGTTTCGATTAAACTAATGTCATTTCTTCACGTCGTTTCACCTCACGTCACTTGTTCATTTTTATACCACTTTTCCCTTTTTCTTGAGTCGCGACCTCGCTTAGCTAGTTTAGCGGGGTGGGGTCGTGACAGAGTGGTATTAGAGCCTTGGTTCGCTCTGAAATCCAAGAGTCTGCTTCTTCTTCTAAGTAAAGTCTAGACTTGATTCGCTAGCTAGACTTCTCAAAGCTCTCGACAGAAGTTCGACTCTTGATGACATCACGATCGGCCAAGAGATAGGTTGCTTATTATCACTATGAGAACTTAGATGAGGCAACTCTTAGGGATCACATAAGGTGTTAAGATCAAGGACTTTTAGAGAACATAGCATGCTTGAACTAGAGTTCTTTTCTTTCATTGTAACAGGTTGGATCGCGGGAAGCGACGAGTCGCATTTTCAATTCGTGAGAAGGATTCACGAGGAAGCGATTAGAATCCATAAATGAGAACGACGTCTCAAAAATGAGACAAGCAAGGTGTCGTCGACCTCTTTACTGACGCAAGGTGAGTTCCCTAACCGCCTCTAACCTAACCCAACGAGAACCTAGTAAGAGTAATATAATGTTGACATCGAAACCGAGAACTTACGTAGCATAGAACCACTCCCACACTTGCATGGAACATAGTTATAACCCAGTTAAGGCCACTTGAACCATAGATCTTATGCGTAGAATGGATACCCCTTTTCGCCAAATTATTTTTGAATGTCATTTTTCTATCCCAACCTTTCGAATAGAACCTGACTAGAATTCGCTGTCTCATGTAGATGGCTTGAGACAGACCTACCCCAGACGTAGTTGCGGCACTCCTCAACGCTTACTTGACCTACCAGCGACGCCTCGAGCATAATGTGGGTGAGTACTTAGCCCACTTCGGGGGACTCTGGGAGGAGGTGCACCGGTACGCGGGAGTTTCTAACTATGACGGCATCATGCGACTGATCGAGCACCTTCCCCACAGCTGGCAGGGGTGGGCCAGGACCCTTTCTGGAGACTTTACGACTTGCTACCGTCCTTACTTCGACGTGGTAGGGGACTTCCGAGGATTTCTATCAGCCCTCCAGCACCAGTTCACTGTGTACCGCGGACCGCCTCACGGGCTGTACCCTTACCCAAGACCGCCCCTCCACCCCCGGCGCAGCCCCAGCCGGACAGTGTACCGGTTGTGACGGAGGTTCCGGCACCTCCCACCTCCGTCCTAGGACGTCAGGACCGCGAGGATTTTGAGACAGGGTCTCCAGCGACCCGTTCCCGACTCGCTCTCGATGCACCTACCGTACCCACTCCCTTGTCAAGCGAGGGAGGTACTTCTGCAGCAGATCGGGGCAAGGCCCCAATAGTTGACGTTAGCCGTGAGAGGGAGGTACCCCGTCCCTCACCTTCACGTCCACTTGGCCCAGGGACCTCCACAGAGGAGCTACACCGCATAGTGGCGGAGTTGCATTAGCCTACGATCCCCGCCTCACGCTCCGTAGTTTACCGATACTGGCCCGTTGGGACAGGGCCAAGTAGCAGCAGTATCAGTCATGCACTTTCTGACCATGACAGGAGGATGGCGGAGATAAGACAGAACACCGACAAGCACTGCCAGACGATGGCCGAGCTCAGTCGTCGCCTGGACGACTTCACACAGATGATCGAGGAGTGGTTAAACGAGGCAAAGCCTCAGCCGCAGCCAGCACCCGAGCCAAAGCCCGAGGAGGACCCCGAGGAGGATTCCGAGGAGGAGGGACTGTTTGTTGACTTGGAGGTCGACTCTGACTCCGACGAGGACTTAGGAGGAGGACCGGGCGTTGACTCTGGCGACGAGTCGTGTTTGAGTACCGAGAGCTCCCTAGAGGGCTAGAGTAGTTTTAGTCTCTGTCAGCAACGGATCCTTGTAGACCGTCCTGACCTTATTTTTCCGTTGGAACCTTTTCGATTTCAGATAGTATGTTTTGATTTGGTAGTACGGAGCCACATAATGTTAGGTGGGCCGTAAGATAATTTGACGTATTTCTCTTTTTGACTTTATCACGACATTTAAGACCTCTAAGAGGCAATTTTTCCCCTATCTGCGCTATTTACAAGGTCTCGTTACGAAACCGCTCTTTCGTCTTATATTACGACAAACCAACACAGCATGTAAACTGAGGAAGTACAACATGATAAGTAGAAAGCCAAGCATGACTTATGATATCAACTATGCGAATAACCCTTGCGAAATTTGACGAATTGCCAATCTTATTTCTTCGTTTATTAGGATGCCGCCCAGAAATAGGAGAGGAGCCACGGGTGGATGCGGCCAAGCACCTCCACCGCCTCCACCTCCTCCACCGCCTTCACCACCTTCCCCACCATCGCGAAGGATTGAGGAACTCTTCCTGCACCAAAATCCACCCGTCTTCAACGGGATGGGAGATTCGGCGGAGGCCGAAACTTGGGTGCGCGCCTTGGAGCGCATTTCAACTTCCTAGGGTGCACTGACCGAGAACGCTTGACATGCGTAGCATTCCAACTGACTGGATCAGCTGACTTTTGGTGTGAAGCCCGACAGAAGAAAGAGGCTGACTTCTATAACCTCAAGCAGGGTAGGATGACGGTGACCGAGTACGACCGGATCTTCTGCGATATAGCCCGTTACGCGCCCGATCAGGTCGACACCGATGAGAAAATGTCGGAGAAGTTTCGAGCCTGTCAGAGGCCCGAAATTAGGATGACCCTCGCAAGTCTGGGTGCACTCTCTTACCCTAATGCACTAAGCCGCGCCCTAGACATTGAGGCGGCAATGCTGGCTGACTAGGCTATTTCTAACCTAGCAATAATATCGAACTAGAGAAGTCCGAGTATCGAACACGAGGAGTGAATGTGTCGAGAGATAATCAAGTAGTTCGTCTTGTCTCTATTATCCCATTTGAGCACATATTCATGGTTTTGGTTTTTAACTAGGCAATGAGTAAAGTAAATGAAATAACAAGCAAAAATAAAGGCAAGGAATGTAAAGAACAAGTAAAGGAACAAGTAAAGAAGATAAGGTTTCAAACGATTTTCGATGTGATTAGGCTAAGGATTAGGCATTTGATGTGTCAAACCATTTTAATTCCCTTGAGTGGCATTCTTACATAAATCAAGCTATCTCATCCTCCTAAGACTTGATAACTAGTGGATTGAATAACATGCTTACCATTCTAAACATATTACCAACTCCTAAAAGCACAATGCCTATTAATCTAACAACAATTCACATAATTCTTTCTAGGAACAATGTAAAATCAATGCTAGATAATATGAGTAAGGATTCATGCCAAGTGCTATGAATGGAAGCTTCCTAGGCATTCCATCAAACACCTTGTATGCACTAGTGGTTGTCAATCATTCATGCAATAAAATTCAATCAAATCCAAGGGCAACTCAAAGGAGAGGTAGATCAACATCAATAGCCCTCACATCCTAGCCTTATTCACATCATCCATCATTTGAAACCTCTATGGATCTAGCCTAGCATGGATCTAAGCATCAAACCATCAAAAATAAGAGATAGAATTCATAGTAAAAATAACAAGGAAAGTAAAAGGAATTGAATTGCTCCAATAATCTTCAATATCCAAGCTTGATCATCCAACAATATTTGAAAATACTAAAATGGAAAGAGGGAAAAAGGTAGGGTTCTAAAGTAGTAGTGCAAGAGTGAATTACAAGTCTTGAAAGATGCCAAATGAAGCAAATAACAAGGTATTTATAGATCTCCCACAAGTTGGGGTCAAATTGCAATAAGAAAAAACTTGAGTTGAGAAGATGGGGTAAAAACTGTAATTTCCAAAAAGTTGTCCAAGGGTGTGTATTGTGTATTTCCGCCCACATTCATCACTTTGCGCACTCCCACGGTTTTGGCTCGTTCTCTCTCGTCCGACATCAGAAAAATAATCCGCAAAGTGCTACGGCTTCCTCTTTCGATCCTCTTAGACATAGGATAACTCAAACGTGCCCAGAAAATTGCCGAAGCACCTGAAATTCGCAGGGAAACCGAGAAAAAATGCAAAGCATATAGAAAATGCATAAATATGAAAACCTATCATTTCCTATTCATTTAAGCACACATATCAAAGCCAAAACCTACCGAAAACATCTTGAAATGCATATAAAATATCGGTTTGTCACTGGCCGAGAAACCAGCCCCAGTGAACCCACCGGCTCAATCGAACTTTCAGCCTCCGGCCGACAAAGGAAAACGCAAATGGGAAGGAAACCCGAGTGGTCAACGTGACAAGAAACCGTGGCAAGGACCGCCCCGCCTACCAAACCCCAGACCTACCCCGACCCAGGCATAGGTAGGAAACCGTCCTCTGCAAGACAGCCTTTGCATGAAATGTAATCGAAGACATGGAGGCGTCTGTAGGGTAGGAAGCGACGTGTGCTACGTTTGCGGTCAAAAGGGCCACTTTGCTAAGAATTGCACGAATAGGAAGCCGAGGTCAGGCATGGGACCTCAACCCTCCGGGTACAATCAGCAGCTGCGTGCCATCCAGGCACAGCCACGGCCCCCTCAGCCACAACAACCAACCCCTCTGCCCTCCCAACGTCAGCAGTTCCAGCAACACGTTCAGGAGCAGCAAAACGCTAGTGCTTACGCGCTCAAGTAGAAGCAGTCTGAGAAAAACCTGGGAAACCTAGCAGGTATGGGTCAAATACTTGGAATACCTGTGATAATCTTGTTTGATACGGGCACTTCGCATTCTTTCATATCCCTAGCATGCGTAGAAGAGCTAAACTTAGAGGCAAAACCACTAAGAATTGAACTAGGTATCACATCTCCGATAGGAGCAACTAAGGTTCTTACACACTGTTGCTCTAACCTAGAACTCGAACTAGGATCACTCAAACTCTCAGCAAACAACTTAAGTGTTATGACTATGAAAGACGTAGATGTGATCTTAGGGATGGACTGGCTAGTCCAACACCATGCCACCATTCTATGCAACAAATGGAGAATCTCTTTCAACCCACCCAGGAAGTAACCAATGGACTTCTACGGAATCTCTATGAACAAGAGAAAGACAATCATCTCGGCACTTCAAGCCGCCACCTTAGTCAAGAAAGGATACCCAGCATATCTCGTTCACTTATGCGGAGAAACCAAAGAAGAAACAAAGGTCGAGGATGTAGAGATTGTGCGAGAATTTGTCGACGTGTTCCCCGAAACACTACCAGGACTACCACCTGACCGAGAGATAGAATTCACCATCGACCTTGAGCCCGGGGCGGCTCCGGTGTCCAAAGCACCGTACCGAATGGCCCCTAAGGAAATGGAGGAACTTAAGATTCAACTTCAAGAACTCCTAGAACTAGGATTCATCAGACCTAGCATGTCGCCTTGGGGAGCGCCTGTCCTTTTCGTAAGGAAGAAAGACGGATCAATGAAAATGTGTGTCGATTATCGAGAACTAAATAAGCTAACTCTTAAGAATAAGTATCCCCTGCCTAGGATTAACGATCTGTTCGATCAACTCAAAGGAGCTAGTGTCTTTTCGAAGATAGACTTGAAATTGGGATACCATCAGTTAAAAATTCGCCTTTGTGACATACCCAAGACTGCCTTTCGAACCAGATAAGGCCACTACGAGTTTGTAGTTGTACCTTTCGGACTCACCAACGCACCGACAGTGTTTATGGACCTCATAATTGCGTGTTCCACCCGTACGTCGATAAGTTTGTCCTAGTCTTCATTGACGACGTACTAGTTTACTCAAGAAGCAAGGAAGAACACGGAGAACACTTGAGAGCAGTCCTAGGAACCATCAGAAAGGAAAGGCTTTACGCGAAATTTAGCAAGTGTGAGTTTTGGCTCAGAGAAGTGATCTTCTTTGGGCACATCGTATCCTCAGAAGGAATCAAGGTGGATCCTGCAAAGGTAGAAGCTGTGCAAAACTGGAAGTCCCCGACAACCCCGAATGAGGTCCGAAGCTTTTTAGGTCTGGTAGGCTTCTATCAAAGGTTCATCGAAGGATTCTCTAAGATAGCAAGACCGATGACGCAATTACTCCGAAAGGGAATCAAGTTCGTTTGGACCACAGAGTATGAAACAAGTTTTCAAACACTCAAGGAGAAACTAACCACTGCTCTAATCCTAGCAGTTCCCGAGCCCAACAAGAGTTACACGATCTACACTGATGCCTCGAAAAATGGACTCGGATGTGTATTGATGCAAGACGGACGAGTGATAGCTTATGCCTCGCGACAACTCCGACCACACGAACTGAACTACCCGACCCACGATTTTGAATTAGCTGCGGTAGTACATGCGCTAAAAATTTGGAGACATCACCTCTATGGAGTGAAGTGCGAGATTTTCACTGACCACAAGAGCCTCAAGTACTTCTTCGAATAGAAAGACCTCAATATGAGGCAGCGGCAATGGCTCGAATTGGTTAAGTACTACGATTGTAGCATTAAATACCACCCAGGCAAGGCTAATGTTGTGGCCGACGCCTTGAGTCGAAAGACTCAGACGGAATTAGCTCACCTTCTCACTTCCGAAGAGATGCTCATCCGAGAGTTCGGCAAACTAAAGCTAGAAGTAGTATCCCCACCCAGGACAATAGAGGGAATCGTTGCCACTATCACCATAGAGCCCGACTTGAGAAGCAGGATCATCCACGAATAGAGGAAGGACAAAACGTTAGAAAAGATCCGCCTAGGAGTAAGGACGAATGGGACGGGAGACTACCGAGAAGAGGCCGACAACGTAATCACATTCAAGGGGAGGTTATGCATACCGCGTAATAACGAACTCCGAAATGAAATCTTGAGCGAGGCTCATGACACCCCATACACCGCGCATCCCGGAGGCACCAAGATGTATCAAGATTTGAAGGAGAGATTTTGGTTGGAAGGAATGAAGAGAGACATAGCCTCTTTCGTCGAGCGCTGTTTGACGTGTTAACAAGTGAAAGCATTACACCAACGGCCACATGGAAAGTTACAATCCTTGGAAGTTCCGCAATGGAAGTGGGAACACATCACCATGGATTTCGTAACGGGTCTTTCCCGAACGAGAAGAGGGAACACGGCTATCTGGGTAATAGTGGATCGACTTTCAAAGTGCGCTCATTTCATCCCTATCCCTACCACCTACGGTTCGGATAAGCTAGCCCAGTTGTACGTCCGAGAAATTGTACTTCTCCATGGAGTGCCACTGTCTATCACATCAGATCGAGATGCAAAGTTCACTCTAATAGAACCATTGGTTAAGGCCAAAATGCATGGGGGATTAACTCTAAACCTCTAGGTGACGAGCTACTAACGGAAGGGAGAAGGGACGAGGGGAAGAGAGCAACGAAGAGAAACGGACAGCCCCTTTCGAGCTCAAAAATCTGACTTTACGACCTCGACATAACAACTAAGGCTCCCTCAACACTCTCTGTAAGTATGAGGAACCCATGTATCCCTTTCATTTAGGAACCCAAGGAAGATGATATGAGACGGATCTAGTATACTACACCTCCTCCCAGGTATGAAAACGTAGTCAAGGCCAAATTGGAGCATGAGTAAAGTAGATGATTCTCGATTAAGCAATGCATGTTTATAGGCTGCCAAAAATCAGTTACAACTCTTGCTTAATCCCACAAAAATCCCGAGTTAGCAAGCCATAATCGAGAGATAACATGTTCACTAAAAAGCCCCTTTCCATTCCAACAAAGATACCAACTCATACATGTTTAGAAAATCTGAATAATCATGCAAAACACATCATGAAATACCACCACAAGCTGCCTAATCAAGAAAACATAAACTTCTAACGAACCTAGCATAAAAACGAGAGGATTTAATAAGAAATCAAACCTGCCCGGAGACGGGACGAAGACCGGAGGCGGGCGTGAGACACCGCCAGCGCAGGACAGCCTTCCCCTCGGCGGTGGAGACCATGCTACGGATGACAACGGCCTCGGTGGAACCACGGCAGCCTCGATGGAGCCGTTACGGCATTGGAAAAATGCTGGCAAGGAACCTACGAAACAAGGACGAGAGGGGGGAGGGGGGGGGGGGGAGGTCAGTCGAGGGAGAAACATTTGAAGAGAGGGGAGAAAGAGATGCCGACGCCGAACGGAAGTCAGAGAGAGAGATGAAGGCCGGCAACGGCTGATAACAGCGTACCCTAGCCACGAGGGCTAGGGCAATGATGTGGACGGGGCGGGTGAGTCGCGGCCGGATGAGAGAGGAGCCGCTGCCGGCAGACGGCGCGGCGGCAACTGGCGCGACGACAGCAGAAACCGCAGCATCGGAAGACGATGGCGTGGCAAGCAGCGTGCCCTAGCCGCGAAGGCTAGGGCAGCGATGTGGCTGGGAGAGGCGAGCCACGACGGAGCGACGACGGAACGCCGCTGGCAATAGGAGCCCGCCGGGCCCCTCAATTTTCCCCAAATTGGACAAAATCGAAACCCCTCCCCGTCCGAATTGAACCGGATTGAGAGGGAGGGGCACCGGACGACGGCAAAGGAGGCTGCCGGCCGATGCATGGCCGGCTGGTGGATGGAAAACCGCCGGCGAGAAGGAGAGGCGGCGCGGATGATTTCCTAGAGAGAGAGATTCGAGAGAGAAGGGAGAGGGGGAGAGAGAGAGAGAGAGAGATCGCGCTGGAGAGAGAAAGAGGGGGGATGTTATGACATTCTTCAAAATCGGGCCGGTCGGGCCGGTCTGGACTCGGGCCGGGCTAATCAGTTGGGCCGAGAACTATTTATTAGTTGGGCCGAGATAATTATTTCGTTGGGTCGGCATTTCAATCAGAGGACGTGAGCCGAACGCGACAGTTCCCCGAGCTCGATTTAATATTTCATTGGGCCTATGTAAATGGATTTAACAATAATTCTATTGGACCTCTATTAATTATTAACCCTAGATTAAATAATAAATCAAGTCCAGTTATATTAATCTTATAAGTGTAGACCACTTATATCCTTTAATAAAATCACTAAGCCTTATTAATGGCTTAATCGAATATCCTGCGATTTCTGTCGAGGTTGAAAAAGCTGTAAGACTTAAGAATCGATCGAGGTGATCGATTTCAATCGAGAATCGAGAAACTCTCGATTATAGAACGCCCTTGATAGCGCTAACAGTAAAAGAGACCCTAACCTCGATAAAAGTCAACCTTCGCATAAATCGATAAGATTATTGATTTCATTTTAAGTTTCTCATTTCACGTTCTTTGAACGAGGTTAGGCGAAGGAGCAACCCGAGTCTAAGGCGGCGCCCAGAGTTATATAATTATTTTCCAGGAAAGCCATCAAGGTGGGCTTTCTCACAAACTCAATGTTTATTAGTGCTATAGTTCTTTTCTTTTAAAGAATTGTCATGCCTTAAATGTGTTGTTTTGTATGAAGTCTATCTGTGAGAGGGCTTCAGCCAAATGTTTACAGAGACGAATTCGGGCCTATCGGGATATATATCTCGATAGGTTAAGTGCACTTAGAGGACCGTGAGCCAACGCAAGTTGGCCGGTCAGGTATCCGGAGATGGTGGCCACCCTTACCGCGATACACCCAGAGCTCAGATATGACGGATTACACCAGAGAATTAGCTTGCAAGTACTTTTGATTCAAATGTTTTAGTGAGCATAGGTTTTTCCGAAAACCCCTATGTCTCGTTTGATGGCTGGCAATTAAATGTTTGGCATGTGTTCACTGAGTACTTTGTACTCAGCCCTGTACATATTTCCCATGTGCAGGTTGATTGGGATGGAGTGAAGCAGTCGGAAGAGCTTTTATCGAGCAATAACGTGATAAAGCCTCTTGGTGGTGCATGTCCCCATACATGCATCTCATACTCTTCCGCAATGATTTGTTACGTAGTCAAAACTAATTTCCGTTTCAGTTGTATATATAATCGCCATGTGATGGCCCTATCGTAGACAATTGCTTATTTCCTTGAACATTGCTTCCGTGTATTTTCCATTGTACTTTCCTTTTGTTGGACAACATCTTCCTCTACACATTCTCAACGAATGATGAGAAGTTTGGATTGAACTAATGTCATTTCTTCACGTCGTTTCACCTCACGTCACTTGTTCATTTTAATACCTCGTTTCCCTTTTTCTTGAGTCGCGACCTCGCTTAGCTAGTTTAGCGGGGTGGGGTCGTGACAATATCCCAATATGCGAAGAGCGGCTGTCACTTTCTGTAGTGTTGATAAACCAAGTCTGCCTATAGAGTCTGCTCGCTGGGTGAAGTAGTGATTATGGTCCTTGACTGCATCAGCAATATGAAGGAACAGTCGATGCAACATTAGATATCTTCTGTGGAACATGGTCTCATTGTACACTGGATTATCTGCAAAATAATCATTGTACAATCGATGAGCAGCCGAAACGCGATCACGATGTATAACATTATGGCCCATAACTGAACCACCATGTGTTGGTTGTTCGTCTTATTGAAGAAGAAGATTTTCTATGGTCATATTGTTATTATTGATCATGCGAAGCTTCGCTTCTCACTGCCTGAAATGATTGGCTAATATTTCTTCATCATCTGAAGAAGATGATGATGAAGAATTGAAATTGAAATTGAAATTCATTTTGTAGGATAAAGAAATTTTTAGAAGTGCTAAAGGCAATGATAGTTTATTTGTAAGTTGTGTAGTGTGTTATGCTATATAAAGTGGTGTAGATGAAGGCATCAAAGAGTGTTAGGTGAGATGAACGGTGGATGATGGTGTTAGGCGAGACGTGTGGTGGATGATGGTGTTAGGTTAGATGAACGGTGGATGATGGTGTTATGTTAGGTGCACTTACAATCTCAATTTATATAAATAGGTGTGTCACTTTCAATTTTACAATCACAACTACACAACTTATTTAAATATCCACACTCTCAAATTATGTCTGTTCGTTCTAGTAACTATTCTCACAATGAGGATGTGGTCATATGTGAAGTATATATGCATATTTATGAAGATCCAGCTATTGGGAGGTACCAATCAGTTGAAGAATTCTGGAAACGAGTACACGAAGGCTACAATGCTACTGCAGGGACTAAAAGGTGGGAAACACGCACTGCACGATCTTTGCCAGCTCGAATTCAACTTATCGAGAAGCATGTACTCAAGTTGCATGTGTGCATAAGTTCTATTGAGGGTAGACACCAAAGTGGTATCTCAAAAGAAGACGTGGTTAGTATAAATGATTTTCTTTTAAATTAATCTATTTTTGTGTACTATAATTTTAATTTTTTCGTAACTTTGTAGAGATGAAACAAGCTTTGGAGTTATTCACTAAAGATCCAAAGTTTGAGAAAGGGTGGAAATTTCATCACTTGTGGGATACTATTAGTTGTTTCGAAAAATTCAAAGGTGCTGCAAAAGATTCAAAAAAGAAACTGCGGGGACATAACTCATCTGCTTCGGGAAGTCAAACTCCGAATTCACAATACTCGGAAGGTATGGCTTCATTTTCTTTGAACTTAGGTGATGATGATGATGATGATGATGATGGTGGTGCTAGCTTCAACAATGATGATAATAGTGAGTATGACGATTCTCTGTCACCACGGCCTATTGGTATGAAGAAAGAAAAGGCCAATGCACACAAAGGTGAAGCTAAGAATTCTTTACTTGATAAACTTCGATCTGATAATCAGCAGTATATGGAGCATATGAAGGCAGCCAGTGATCAACTCAATCAACAAATGGAAAGGAAGAATGCATCGAGAGAGCAAAAGGAAGAAAATAAAATTTTATTTCAAGACTTGAGCTTAATACAGGATCCACACCACCGTGCATTTGTTCAATCTGAACAAGACCGTATTTTACGGAAGAGAGCTCAACAATCAAGCCAACCTTACCCTTCTGCTACCGCATCCTATTCTCCATATTTTGATAATCTTGGCGGGTCTAGTTCTGATATTCCAGAGTATTAAATCTATAGTTTAGTTGTTTATGTTGTGCTTTCGTGTTTTTCTAAGGTTAGGATTTATGTTATATTTTCAAGTATGATGTTTATTGTCTAGTAATAGTGTAAGATCTTTTCTTGTATTTGTTATATTGTCTAATATTTTATTGTATTTTCAGTTTCTTCTAATTGAATTAATGTCATGGTATGTTCTATTCTTTATGCAAACCGTTGCGAGGTTATGGAAACTATTTGTAGAGAGTATATATTAATACAATAATTGATTATAATTGGAAACAAGTTGGGCTACATGTTTTAGCCGATTATGAGAGAAGGGTAATATTGTATAATCCTTATTAGTTTTTAATTTTATTTATAAAGGGGGTTATGATTAGACTTACTCCATAATTAATAAGTCTCAATAATCATTAATTAGCCTAAAATTAATGGGCCCCTAAATAATCAAGATCCAAAATTTAATCCAAATATATGGCCAAATATAAACTAAACTAAGCTCTAAAAAAAATTCCAAAAAAAAAAAAAATTGTCTAACTAAAAATTGGCCCAATAAAAATTTGTCAAAATATCAATGGCCCAACAAATTAACCTAAATTAATCTTGCCGTCTTCTTCCTTGGTTCCCTGCGTCTTCTTCTTTCTTTCTCTGCGATTCTGCCTTCTTTTTTTTTCCGTATTTTCTGTGTTTCATCACAATTCATCCACAAGCACAATAAAATACAAGCAGAAGGATTCAATTGAAATTTTCCAAAGATAAAAAGTGATTTGCGATCTATCTATAGTAGCAATGTGATGGGAACCCCTTGCAGTTTGATTTTGATGATGTTTATCGAAACCACACTTAGGCATATTTTACTTGTTTAGGGTCAAGGCCGATAGATCGACCTGCTACCTGTTAGTGCAGGTCGATGCTCTATAAAGTTTAGTATCAAGTTCGATCCACCCTGTAAGAGAAAGGTCGTTACACGGCCTGCCTCATTTGGATCGAGCTGGATCATCAGCCTGTCTATCGACCTTCCTTATCAAACTTCCAGCCTGCATTGCCTTAGAAGATTTCTAGTGCTGGATTTCATATCAAGGTCGATGCTCCGCCTTCATGGAGCAACACGACCTGATCCTTGCCACGTGGTGTGCCAGCAAGGACGAATCTTCCCAACGGCTAGAAGTGAGTCAGCTTCCAACGGCTAGTGCCACGTCAGCCTGACTCCAACGGCTAGTTTTTCAAAACTGCCTATAAATACTTCAGCCATTTTCGGATTCAAACACGGGAAACTCAAGCTATCAATGCCATATCTCTGCCCAAAACCTCTCTCAAGTTCATATCCATTCAAGTGTTCGAAATCCGATTAGTTTCCCAAACACTTGACGAAGAGAGGTTTCCGATTCCGATAAAACCCACAACGACGAAGCGTTCACTGCTGCTTGTCGTTGGTTCAACAGCTTCTTCTCCGACTAGTTCGAAGTTAGAAAGCTTGTTTGTGTTTTCGCCATTATAGAGTTAGTCAAGCTCTGTAAAAGTGAAAGGTTGTTTGTACGTTTTAGTACGAAGGTTGTAAGGGTCACGACCCAAAACTCGTGTCTAGATATTTTCAGGTTAGATTGTATCTAGAACTGATACTCAGTCAGTATAAATAAGAGAGAGGTTGAATCCAAAGGTAAAGGGATTCTCAGGTCGAGTCGACCTGACGTGGACGTAGGAGGGTTTCTCCAAACCACGATATATCGCGGTGTCTCTCTCTCTCTCTCTCTCTTTATTTATCGCCCTTTATATTTTCTTATCAAACTGACAAGCATCAACCTGCATATCACGCATCAACCTTCTATCTGTTTTCAGCCTTAAAGATTTTTCAAAGAGTAAATCAACCTCCACCAACTTCCGCATTAACAACAGTTTGATAAATCAAGCTTGAAACCATACGAGCTTGATAGATCAAACTGCCTCTGATAAAGATCGACCTTGACAATCGACCTTTAGATCGACCTGATTTTCAAAAGTCAAAAACGGTTGGTTATTGGTGTATTCCCCCCCCCCCCCCCCCCCCCCCCCACATACACCAATTACTCTTTCCCGGGACCAACAAGTGGTATCAGAGCCAGTGGTTCTTTTGACCGCTGCTTTGCATACTGAAAGTTCTTTATCAAACTTTTGGTCATTTTGAACCGATCCTTTAGAAAAATCTTTTTCATTCACGCATATCATATTATTTTGCAATGGAAGCTTCTCTTCTCAGGGTTTGTGAAGACTTCTCCATTCAAGGCTATGAAGACTGGAGTTTCCGAATCAAGATGTGTCTCAATGCAAATCACGTCCTCATGTGGGATATTATTGAGAATGGCCCCTCCCCCATTTATGCAGCGAAGATTATTGTGGATGGAACATCCCCCGGGGAGACTACATATGAGAAAGTCCTCAAAAATCCTCGCGACTACACAACCGAGGAAAGGAAGGAGGCCAGCCTCGATGATTATGCGAAGGGACTCATCTCCAGCACCGTGAAGGGTGTCTACCTGGCCAAGATACGAAATCTTGAAACGGCCAAAGAAATGTGGGACACCCTCCGGTCCATCAGCCTTGGCTCAGAGGAAATGAAGGAGAACAAGCTGTCTATGGCGTGCAGCAAGTTCGATGATTTCAAAATGGTTTCGGGAGAAACCATAGAAGCAATGAAAATTCGCTTCACCGAGATTATTCTCGAAGTCGCTGCAATCAACCCATACAAATATACGCAGCGCGAGAAGAATCTCAAAGTGATACGTGCCCTTCCCGCAAATTGGCACGTATACGCCGCCATGCATCCAGCCCGTTCAGACTTCAACTCCCTCACCACTGAAGATCTTTTCGACATTCTTGTCGGAAATGAATATGAGATGATCTGCATCCATGGATCAACACAGCCTTCCACCAGCAAGAAGGCTGATGAAAAGAACAAGGAGGTAGCCTTCAAGGCCGACTCAGCCTCTGCTGCTACCCCAAGTCCGATTGACGAATCCATCGTCAAGAAGTTCGAGAAGATGACTCTCGACTATGCTCTAGCTGCTAGGAGAAATGAGAAGCTCCTAGGGAAGGTTGTCAAATACAAAAAGTTCTATCGTGACAACAAGCGAAACTTCTCAAACCGCAACCATGACCGCCCTGACAAAAAGGGAGAAGGTAAACCCTCAACCTTCAATTCTTCTAACACACCCGAGGGTGGTTGTTTCAATTGTGGCAGGCCAGGTCACTACAAGACCGACTGTCCAGATCTTACCAAGGCAGAAAGAGACGAGCTCCGTGCAAAGCGCTATAAGAAGCTTAAAGATCAACGAGCTGCCATGATCGCCGAAGAAACAAAGGAAGCTCACCTCTCTGACAGTTCGTCAAGTGATGACGAAGGTTACATCGCTTTCGACGAAAGTGATGATGAAGAATATTTTGTTGGAGAGCACCAACAAAACGAGGGATCTTCAAAGGTAGATCCTCAACCCATTGCACTTTCTTTTTCTGACGATGATTGTGCAGAAGAAGGTGATGAAGACCTATCCGAGGCTGTGTCTTGGGAAGAAATCAAGAAACAGCTCGATGACTATGCCAACCTCGTTGATACACTCAAAGAGGTCGTTGAAGATAATGCTGAGCTTATGGACAAAAATGAAAAATACAAGCTAGCATTAGAAGAAAGATTCTCTCCCTACGATGAAGAAAAGGAAAGGGAGATCGAAACCCTAAAGTCACAGGTTGATGAATTGACTTTACGGGTTAAGGAGTTCGATACCGGGGCGCTCGAGAAGGACGAGTCCCTCAAGACCAGAGATGCCGAAATACACAGCCTTACCTCAAAATTGGCTGACTTGGTAATTCGACACGAACTCCTTGTGAAAAAGGAAGAAAAACTTCAACTCACTTTGAGTCAGTTGAAGAAAGTGGAAAGAAGCTGGAAGAAGTTCAATCCATGCAACGCAATCCGCGCGATCACTCTGGCATTGGATTTAATGGAAAATCCAAGGAAAGCAAGGATAAAGATTGCAAGATCACGTTCGTGAAGGCGCAGTCGAAGTCAAAGAGTGTTCGGAAAGCTCATCAAGCTCTTCCAGACAAGATGGTCCAGCTGAAGAATCCAGTTCGACAGCCCCAAGCCATCCTTGTAAAGCAACACAAGAAGGAACAGCCTGTTCCTCAAAAGAAAGAAAGTCGACCTGCCCAGCATCGTCGACCTGCCCCCTCTCATCAAAAGCAGGCTGTCTATCCAGGGCGATACCTAGGCCAGTACTATCAAAGGCCGTATCACCCTCAGTATTTCTATCCTGCTCATCAAGGTTGTCACTGCCACTATCCTCAACGGTCTAACTATCAAGACTGGCAGTATCAATCTAGCTTTCATGATGAGCAGTCCTATCAGCCTCGCCGTTCTCGCTCAAAGAAATCCCAGGCTCCCAAGCCCAAGACCGCCACTGCCTCGTCCTCAGCCTCGGATAGAAGCAGACCGGCAAAACAAATTTGGGTCCCAAAGGCCGTTCCCGCAACCGATGTAGCACCCAATCTCAAGTGGGTTGCTAAGTTTAACTAATGCAGGTCGGGAGGGCTCAAAGAAGGAGCCAAGCAGCTCGTGGAGCTGTATGGATCATTGATAGTGGATGCTCAAAGCACATGACGTGTGACAAAACGCTACTATCAAACTATCAAGAACAAGACGGGCCACTTGTAACCTTTGGAGGAAGTTCTAAGGGACTTACGAGAGGCCAGGGCGATCTGAAAGTTCGTAAAACAACTATTTCTAACGTTTCTTATGTTGAAGGTCTTAATCATAACCTATTCTCTGTGTCGCAATTCTGCTCGAGTGGTAAACGAGTAGAATTCACCGCTAACAAATGTCTCGTGAAAAATGAGGAAGGAGAAACACTTCTTACCGGAATTTTGCAGGATAGACTCTATATTGTTCAATGGACAGATCGGATAGAGACCTGCCTGGTCACAAAGGCTGATTCCGAGACAAGCTGGCTATGGCACAAGAGGTTGAGTCACTTGAACTTCAAGGCCATCAACAAGCTCGCACGCAACAAGCTGGTGAACGACCTGCCAGATCAAGTCTTCGATCGTGATCACATCTGCAGAGCCTGTCAAGCTGGAAAGCAAACAAGATCATCCTTTCCAAGCGTGACGGCACAAACATCAAATCGAATTCTTGAGCTTCTCCATCTCGACCTCTTCGGTCCAGTCACTCCCTTGAGTATAAACGGTAGAAAATACGCTCTCGTTATTATAGATGATTATTCTAGATTTACGTGGGTTATTTTTATGCACAAAAAGAAGGAGACTTTGGAGAAGCTACATGCGTTGCTGAGCAAACTGTGCAATCAAAAGGAGAAATCCATCATCTCCATTCGATCCGATCGAGGCACCGAATTTATCAATGCGATGATCGAAGAATATTGCACAAAGAGTGGAATTCATCATCAAACTTCAGCTGCACGCACACCTAAACAAAACGGCGTAGTGGAACGTCGTAACAGGTCGCTGAAGGAAGCAGCTCGTACCATGTTGGATGAAACCAACCTCCCAAAGAAGTTTTGGGCAGAGGCCGTTAACACAGCCTGCTATACCCAAAACAGGTCAATCATCACTACCCGACATGGAAAGACTCCATACGAGCTGTGGAACAACAAGCTCCCCAGGTTAAAGTATTTTAAAGCTTTTGGGTGCTTGTGTTACATTCATAACAATGGGAAATCTCAATTAAAGACTTTTGATAGCAAGGCCGATCCAGGAGTATTTTTAGGTTACTCAGAGGTTAGCAAAGCTTATAGAGTCTTTAATAAGAAAACCCTAGTTGTGGAAGTAACACCTCATGTTGTGTTTGATGAATCTACTTGTCTGTACAGAGAATCAAGTACAGGTACAGATCAGCCCGCTGCTAACAGGCCGTCTAACTTCCCCATTGACGACCTGCTAGTATGGACTCCAAATGATTTGGAGAAAGAGGATCAATCTGATCCTAGGGTCACACAGCAAGGGGGAAGTGATGCAAATGATACTTTGAGCTGTAATACATCAGCCGGACATAACCAGGCTGATCCCCCTCCCTCAGTCCCCCAGACTGATGCTGTTCACGACCTTACATCCCAAATCGAGCAGCTCGATAGCACAATGGAGCAGCTCAACATCCAGGCCGAACAGCAGCCTGATCAACAGCCCGAGCAACAGGATGTGCCCACTGATCAACCTTCAACTCACCCGGAGTTTGATGAACCCATTAATGAGCCCGAGCCAATCATTTCAAATGAAGAAAGAGCTCGACGCAGACGTTGGATCGATGCTCATCCAAAAGAACTCATTGTTGGGAACCCAAACCAAGGAGTGCGGACAAGAAGGATGATTGGTGAAAGCGCACTTCTAAGTTGCTATCTCTCACGCATAGAACCCAAAGATGCAATTGAAGCTCTTCGTGATGATGACTGGATTCAAGCCATGCAAGAAGAACTCAATGAATTCAAGAGAAATGAAGTATGGTCTCTAGTTGATCGTCCTTACCATCAGGGCGTCATTGGAGTCAAATGGGTTTACAAGAACAAGAGAGATGAATCTGGAGAAGTTGTCAGAAATAAAGCCCGATTGGTAGCAAAGGGTTACTGTCAACAAGAAGGAATCGATTATGATGAGACGTTTGCCCCCGTTGCAAGATTAGAAGCAATAAGGCTGTTTCTAGCTTATGCCGCTCATCAACGATTCAAAGTCTACCAGATGGATGTTAAAAGTGCGTTCCTCAATGGCGTTCTAGAAGAGGAAGTCTATATGGAACAACCTCCAGGATTCGAGGAGGGTGATTCAAGCAAAGTCTACAAACTGCACAAGGCCGTATACGGACTTAAGCAAGCTCCTCGAGCTTGGTATGAGACGCTATCATCCTTTCTCATCGAATCTGGATTCAAGCGTGGTTTAGTAGACAAGACGCTATTCACTATCAAAGTGAATGAACATATCCTTTTAGTACAAATTTATGTTGATGATATCATTTTTGGATCTAAATCTCCCATTTTGTGCGAAAAATTTGGTAACCTCATGACTGAAAAATATAAAATGTCTATGTTGGGGGAAATGAATTTCTTTCTAGGGTTGCAGGTCAAGCAGTCCGATGAAGGAATCTTCATTAGCCAAACAAAGTAAGCACACGAGCTGGTTGACAAGTTTGGTGTCAAAGACAGCAAGCCTGTCAAAATACCGATGCTCTCTGGTGGGAAGATCGACCCAGATCCCGAAGGAAAACCTGCCAACATAACTCAGTACAGGGGTATAATTGGTTCATTACTTTATCTAACTGCTAGTCGACCTGATATCACTTTTGCAGTTGGAGTGTGTGCTCGATTTCAAGCTAATCCGAAGGAATCACACTTGGAAGCAGCAAAGAAAATTCTTCGATACATCAAAGGAACCACAAATTTAGGTCTTTGGTATCCTTGTGATGACAATTTGCAGCTTACAGGTTATTCAGATTCTGATCATGCAGGGTGCAAGCTCAATAGGAAATCTACCTCGGGTACTTGCCATTTTCTCGGAAACAAGCTGATTTCGTGGTTTTCAAAGAAGCAAACTTCAGTAGCCACCTCCACCACAGAGGCCGAGTACATGGCCGCAGGGAGTTGTTGTGCACAAATCTTGTGGATCAAACAACAACTTAAGGATTATGAAGTTGAAGTCAGTGAAGTGCCTATATTCTGCGACAGCTCGAGTGCCATCGCCATTACTCAAAATCCAGTTCTTCATTCAAGATGCAAACACGTGGATATTCGACATCACTTTATTCATGATCACGTGGAAAAGAAGAACGTGGTTATTGAGAAGATACACACTGATATTCAACGAGCTGATATTCTAACCAAACCCCTAGCCGAAGAAAGATTCAAAATGCTATGTGGAAAGCTAGGGTTATTGAATGTTGAGTCATCAGGCCGATCGTAAGCCTACAGGCCGTCATTTCCTCAACAGCCTGCCACCTCCTTCAAAAGTTTGTTCGGGACCAACAAGTGGGACCAACAAGCAGGCCGTCTCTATGTAAACAGGCTGATATTAAGGGGGAACAGGCCGTCAATTACTCAACAGGCCGTTATCATTTGAACCGGTCGTTTGTCAGGCCGTTACCTTCAAACAGGCCAAACGCGATGACGTTGAAGAGCAGATCGATGAGTCTGCTGTCGCCTCGTATCCCTTTCTACAGACCGATTCAAATGATAGACCGTTCTCGATCAACAGGCCGTGTCCATCAACAGGCCGTCGACTATTCAACAGATCGACCTGAGTTCCTCAATTGAAGGGGAACACTTGCCCAAAGTGATCCATCATTTGAGGGGGAACAAAGGCCGATACCATCTGTCAGGGCGCACCTCGCCAGGACTGGCCAATCCAAGGTCGGCTGGAGGATTCCAGATCGACCTGTTCAAAAGAAGAGGAAGGCCGATGTCGACCTGGTTCCCTCACGCCCTGCCAAGAAATCTCAACCTGTGAAGAAGACTCCTCCACGGAGGACGCAGTCGGCCTCCGGTGATCCGCCTAGGCCGCTTCACAGGATTCTCCCCATAACCGAGGAATCTGCACCTCGCAGGGAGCCTTCTCCCTCTTCATCGCCCTCTCTCTCAGCCGAACGGACTCCATCTCCAGTCCGTTCCGCCGCCGAGCCGTCCGCCTCGCAGCAACGCCCTGCATCCTCTCAGCAGGTCGTTGCTCCCTCTCCAGTGAAGTCCCCCCCAGTCCAACGAGCTGGATCCGTAGAGATCCAGGATCTCACTGCTGAAGACTCCCTGTCTTCCCCCATTCGGGACGTGCCTGTGGAGAAAGACGTCGTGCTGCCGATCCAGCCATTCTCTGAGCAGCCGATGTCTGGTTCTCACTCCCAGGTCGCCGCCATGATGGCCGAGGCCAGGCTGAAGGTCATCGACCTGATGCCGGGGATAGCTCAACTCCCCAAGTCCCTCGACCTCGCCACTCGCCTCCAGTTCTATCTGGATTGTAAGTCGAGTTATTATTTCGTCTTCGAGGCCTTGCTGCAGGTCGTTACTCTCGACGACCTGAAGGTCGAGGAGTTGGCGCTGGAAGCGGAGTTTGGATTCTTCAATGTGGGGGATGCGGCCTCAAACTTTCTATCTCTTGTGCTGCACCGCATGAAGGTCGAGGCCAAAATTCTGGGCATCGACCTTCGCCGCCTCTACATCAACTCTCGTGCTCTCTACAATTCCGCCGCAGAAGCTGGAGACGAGTTTGAGTTGATTCAAACTCCGGAGCAATCGCCATCCAGGAATGAGGGTGGTGATCAGCTTCTTGAAGCTGCTGCTCCGACTAACCAAATTTCAAAGGCTGATGTGGAGGTCGTGCTTGATACCATTTCTGCCAAGCTCGAGTCCATCATCACCAGCCTTCCCGAGCAGATAAAGCAGGCCGTAGCTGAGGCCCGGGTCGATATAGTCAAAGATGCTAAGATCAGGCTGATGAAGCTGCCAGGGAGCGTGTCACGGACTTTGCCGTGAGATTATTGAAGGAATATACTGACAAGCTCCTGCCTGGCCAGCTCGAGGAACTGAATATGGCGTCCCGCGACCAGATCGGGGAAGTGTTGGAAGATTTGACCAAGGTCGATGAGCGAGTATCCAATCTGACTTCTTCAGTCTCCAACTCGGCATCGACCTCCAACACACAAATCAACGCCATTCACGGCACCATCTCCTCCCTTCTCAATGGTCAACAGGAGTTGAAGGATGCCGTGACCAAGCTGCAGGAGGAGGATGCGACTCTTCTTTCCCTCATCAAAGTTCTTTCTGATGATGTCGAAAAGGGGGAAGAAGAAAGAGCCGCCGCCGCCGCGAAGAAGAAGAAGCCCTCCAAATCCAAAATTCCTTCGACTTCCGTGGCTCCTCCTCCACCTCCTCAAAAGAAGCCTTCCTCCCAGGCCGTTGCCTCCTAGGCCGATCCAATTGCCCAGGCCGCTGCTGCCGAGGCCGCCGCTGCCAAAGCCCATCTGGCCAAGCATTCCGAACTTATTTCTGCCATGATTCTGGCTGGGGCGACGCCGGAGCAGTCCGTGGATCCTGAAGAGCAGAGGCGTTTCATTGCCGAGCGCCGGGCTGCTGAAGCAAGGAGGAAGAAGGAGATGGACTGGATCAGCCAGTCCGCCCTCGTTTTGAATGCTGGGATCCAGCAGCAGGTCGTTGAATGGCTCGACGAATCTCAGAACAACCT
Organism: Thymus quinquecostatus; assembly: GCA_024222315.1. Classification (NCBI taxonomy): domain Eukaryota; kingdom Viridiplantae; phylum Streptophyta; class Magnoliopsida; order Lamiales; family Lamiaceae; genus Thymus; species Thymus quinquecostatus. The sequence goes on from CM044172.1 coordinate 23,669,038, forward strand.
GCTGCGGGAACTCAACAGCTGCTTCATCCTGCTGCACTATTGGATCAAGGACCCCTCACTTCCTGCCGATGCCGATGATGCCTATGCAGCCTACATGCTCAAATTCCCTTACCAAGACTTCATTGGTGAGCTAAGGAAAAAGGCTGCAGAGGCCGGTGTGATGATAAGGGCCCCAGCTCAACAATATTTCGTGCCCTTGCTTCTTGGTGATTCGGGGTATGTGGATTACTCCCGGGTCGACCAATACATCGCACAGACCGCCATCGGCCTGGGCGTAAATATTTCAAATTCCGATCCCGACTTTCGCCGTATCAGGGATGGGATTTATGCAAGCATGCAGTCGAAGTCGAGGGAGCAGGTCCAGGAGGAAAGAATTGCAGCCCGTGCCAAGCTGCAGCAGATGTAGTTAGATGATTTTGTAATTTTGTTATTCATTTATGCTCTCAGCCTGTTGTAAATTCTCTATGTATTTTGCTATCGAGCTTAATGAAGCAAAAATTATCTTTCGTCCTGACGACAATATCTCTTTGTCCAGGCATCTGCCTTTACTGCTTTATTTTAATTTTGTTATTATCTGCCATTCTTATAATTCTGTATCAACCTTCATGGTTATCGATCTTTCATTATTTCAAATCTTAGGAATTATTTGTAGTGTTTGGTTTCGACATCATCAAAAAGGGGGAAATTGTTGGGAACCCGTTGCAGTTTGATTTTGATGATGTTTATCGAAACCACACTTAGGCATATTTTACTTGTTTAGGGTCAAGGCCGATAGATCGACCTGCTACCTGTTAGTGCAGGTCGATGCTCTATAAAGTTTAGTATCAAGTTCGATCCACCCTGTAAGAGAAAGGTCGTTACACGGCCTGCCTCATTTGGATCGAGCTGGATTATCAGCCTGTCTATCGACCTTCCTTATCAAGCTTCCAGCCTGCATTGCCTTAGAAGATTTCTAGTCCTGGATTTCATATCAAGGTCGATGCTCCGCCTTCATGGAGCAACACGACCTGATCCTTGCCACGTGGTGTGCCAGCAAGGATGAATCTTCCCAACGGCTAGAAGTGAGTCAGCTTCCAACGGCTAGTGCCACGTCAGCCTGACTCCAACAGCTAGTTTTTCAAAACTGCCTATAAATACTTCAGCCATTTTCGGATTCAAACACAGGAAACTCAAGCTATCAACGCCATATCTCTGCCCAAAACCTCTCTCAAGTTCATATCCATTCAAGTGTTCGAAATCCGATTAGTTTCCCAAACACTTGACGAAGAGAGGTTTCCGATTCCGATAAAACCCACAACGACGAAGCGTTCACTGCTGCTTGTCGTTGGTTCAACAGCTTCTTCTCCGACTAGTTCGAAGTTAGAAAGCTTGTTTGTGTTTTCGCCATTATAGAGTTAGTCAAGCTCTGTAAAAGTGAAAGGTTGTTTGTACGTTTTAGTACGAAGGTTGTAAGGGTCACGACCCAAAACTCGTGTCTAGATATTTTCAGGTTAGATTGTATCTAGAACTGATACTCAGTCAGTATAAATAAGAGAGAGGTTGAATCCAAAGGTAAAGGGATTCTCAGGTCGAGTCGACCTGACGTGGACGTAGGAGGGTTTCTCCGAACCACGATATATCGCGGTGTCTCTCTCTCTCTCTCTCTCTCTTTATTTATCGCCTTTTATATTTTCTTATCAAACTGACAAGCATCAACCTGCATATCACGCATCAACCTTCTATCTGTTTTCAGCCTTAAAAGATTTTTCAAAGAGTAAATCAACCTCCACCAACTTCCGCATTAACAACAGTTTGACAAATCAAGCTTGAAACCATACGAGCTTGATAGATCAAACTGCCTCTGATAAAGATCGACCTTGACAATCGACCTTTAGATCGACCTGATTTTCAAAAGTCAAAAACGGTTGGTTATTGGTGTATTCCCCCCCCCCCCCCCCCCCATACACCAATTACTCTTTCCCGGGACCAACACAATGCAAATTTGCGTTCAGAGGAGAGAGAAAATGGTGAAAAACGCAAAATGCGTTTGAATTTGCAGTGGTGTTGGGCATCAAATTCAATCCTATTTTGCGATTTGCAGCGGGGTTGGAGATGCCCTTAGTCATAGTTAATTTTCTTCTATTGTGGTTGGTGTTAGATCTGGATCGATCCACAACAATTATACAATTATTCGTCATATTCATAAACCAACAATTAAAGAGCATTCATGTACATATGATTATAAGTGAAGACATAAAAGAGATTCGTAAGATTTGTTAGTCTTAACAGCTCAACTTTCATAGAATGCCTCTTTCTCTCGTATAAAAGAAGAGATTGAGATGAACATCGAGTACACAGTATTTTGAACTAATAATCCGTTCGAATCCACAAAGAGTAGAGCTCATTTAGGGAGAAAAAGGGAGGAAGGAGAGGGCGAGGTAGAGAACGCAAGGCGCTTTCATACTTAGTCCTCTCTTAGCAACGGAAATTATACCTTCGGATTAGACCGTTGAGAGTATTTTCTGCCCACAAAGTGAAGATGGAAGAAATGAGGGAGGAGGTTCCTTGAGGAAGGACCTCGACTGCTCTGGTTCGAGAGAAAGTTCTAAGTGAATAGAACAGTATGCAAGTATAAGTGTGTGAAAACTTGTTGGAATGGTGAGATCACTCGCTATTTATAGATGAGGGAGATGACGAAAAGGTAAGTGTACGTGCGTAAGAAGGATAGGAAAGAAATTTTTAGGGGGACAAGATTTCCTCCGTCATTAATTTAGCGGTCCTCACTCTAGACTACGTAGAGTCAAGCGGATGGTGTGTGTTTGGCAGATCCTTGTGTATGAGCAGATGCCAATCGGGTTAGGATAGCTTCTACGTGGGGAAGGTTCTGTTGCAGAACCTTGTGGCTTCTGCATTGAGCATGGCTCCCACACTAAAACGGCATTTGAGGCTTTTGGAACGTGGATCCAATCAATGTTAAACCTTGCCACGTGGCAAGGCTGATATTAGTCCCTATCAGCTACCTCCCCCCCCCTCCCCCAGGTCCAGAAGCGTGTGCTAGAAGCTTCTGCTGGGTGCTTGGGCGGAAAATAATTTCCTTTTTGATGTCATAATGGTCTTGTCGCGTGGAAAAATGGTACGACAATTCGTCTTCTCGAGGGTAAGGTAGTGTGAGAGCTCCCTCTACCGTCATCATTTCTTATCCTTTATGATATGATCGAGGTGAGAGATAAGAATGCTTGATTACTCCTCTATTTATAGGGGACCTTCTCTTCTTATACACTACCTAACACTGCCGCGGCAGTCATCAAACTTGAACTTTTTTAGCTATGATAATGCTTTCTCTGTGTTATATGAGGTTATGGCAGTGCCCTTAGGATGAACTTAAGGCTTTTCACCCTTCATTTTGTGGGAAAATTGGCCTATTTTCTGAAGGGAGACACTAAGTATTTGTTCATTTTCCTTTCTTTCTTTCTTTTTTTTTTTTTTTTTTTTTTAAATACTTTCTAGCGCGTGTAAGCACGCTTCCAGAAAGGCAGAACTGGTTTTTAGAAATGATTGTAAAGTGATATAGTGGGTGGGACACGTTCTCTTCTTCCCTCCTCCACGTTTTTGCCCTCATTTCTCAAGCTTTCCAAGTTTATAAGCAGGGACTGTTCATTCTTCCTCTGTATTTTCTTTAACACTCTAAGAGAGGAAAAGATTTTTCTGCCTCTTCCCATTCTTCGGAGTTCTCACTTCCTCGTTGCGCAGATATTCTATTTTTCTCTTCAGATTTCCCACTTATCATCTTAAACAATTACCATGAAGCCTTCTTCTTTTCGCCGGCCTCCATCCAACTATCAGGGTAGTGGTAAGTCCACTAGATCTGCTCCTAGGTCCGAATCTCAGGGGGACGGCACCGATAATAGGTCGAAGAAACAAGTTCTCTCTTTGGAGGGGTATGGAGCCTCTACCCTAGATAGAACTGGTTTGGACATTTTCATTAAAAAGGTGAAAGAGTTCGGGGGATATTTCTTAGAGATCCCTGGTGAGGAGGAGCGGCCTTTATCGCAAAGATTCCTCCATAAGACTTTCTGGTTTTTTCAATTAATGGCTGGCCTGCGTTTTCCAGTGCCTTCCTTCTTTGCTAGCGCCGCTCAATTATATCGTATTCCTTTAAATCAGTTGAACCCAGCCTCCATCCGTAAGGCCGTTTTCTTTCACATAATTGCGAGCTTGGAATGAGTAAAGGTTCGCACCCATGAATTAAAGCATAGGGATTTTCATTTGTATTTTTCTCCAAATGTTCGTTTTGAGGATATATATGGCAAATATGAGTCCGGAGATAAAGACTGGCATGAGTGTTATTTGACTGTCAGCCCTCCTCCAGATGCTTCTTGGAATATCCCTGACATTAGTTTGTTTAGGGAGAAACCCTCTCGGTCCCTTCCTCCTTTGTCTCCTTGGGAAGAAGGGATAATGTTTGAGCTTCTATCTCAATATCCTTCTGACCATACTATGCTTAGACCCTTTGTAGAGAGTGAGGAGATTCTATCTTTCTTTGGCCTAAAACCCAGCGTCCCTTGGTCTTCATCAATGGGTAAAATCCCTTGATTTTATTGGTGTTTTCCATTTTTTTATTTTGATTTTTTTTTTAATTTTTTTTATTTTAAGAGGGGGAGGCAATGTTAATCTGCATAATTTGGGCAGGAAAGGATATTTCCAAATTAACAGAATTTAAAGAAGAAGGCATATGATAAACTCCGGCGGATGATCGCAGAAGCCAATGCTGAGGATGCGGCTCCTGGTGTTGTTAAGGAAGCCTCACCAGGTGAGCGTGCAACCTTCTCCTCCCCAGCAGAAGGTTTCGCAAGCTCGCCTAAACATTCACGAGGGGTAGGTTCTTCCTCCTCTGCTAAACCAAAGGCAATAGCTCGTCAAAAGGGGAAAAGTAAAGTTTCCTTTCACTTGACTCTATCTTCTGCCATCCATCCTACTCCTCAGGATCCTAAGGATCCCTCGTCTTTACTTCCTCATGCTTTGATTCCAGTTTTTGTCGATCCCAGCGTAGTGGTTGATGTGGAGGGCCATGTTTCTTCTTCTACTCTTTCTGTTCTGAATCCTTCCATGGAGGGCTTTGACTTTTCTCCTTTGGGGAAAAACTTGTCATCCGCAGAAGCTCCCCTTGCATTTATGCAGGAGCTTGAGGCCACTTCAGCCAATCCCTCTTTGATCCGTGCGAACAGGAAGAGTCCTTCTTCTTCCTCTTTTCCTACTAAGAAAGGGAAGCTCAATTCTGGCGCCATGGTGGCGCGCACCACCTTAGGTGCTATGGCCCCCTCCCCTCTTGGTTCCAATGTTCCAGTATCCTCTGCTCTGAGTGAGCGCGACTCTCAGGTCCTGGAATTGAGCCCCCTAGCTTCGTTCACCCAAATGAACCCTTTCTCAACCTCGCCTTTCCTCCTCGTCTACCAGCTCTTTAGCCTTCATCCATTCCCTTCACCAGAAAGATTTGGATGTCCCTCCTGCCATAGCGCAGGGGGCAGGTGCGAGCGTTTCTTTCCCCGGGATAGTTGATAACATAGACGAGGGTTTTGATAGATCCGGTTTGAAGATATACAACAATTGTGTGATTATTCATCATATTTGTAAAGAGTATTCACATATAAAGGGTTATAACGGTAGCAAGTAAGAGATTCATACGATTCATTAGCCACAGCAACTCATTTTCTACAGAGCATCTTCCTCTAGACATAAAAGAGAAGATCGAGCTGAACGTTAAGCAAAGGGTGTTTATAACCGAAAAACCAGTCAAATCCATGGACCTTAGAACTCATTTGGGCAGAAAAACAAAGAGAAAAGAAGAGGGCGAAGCAGAGAACACAATGAACCTTCATGCTTCGTCCTCTTTTGGCGACGAGGATTATACCTGATAGATCTGGGTTGAATATCTACAACAATTATGTGATTATTCGTCATATTTGCAAGGAGCATTCATAGATAGAACATTACAATGATAGAGAGCAAGAGATTCATGTGGTTTTATCAGCCATAATTATGTATTTCATACAAATTTCATATACGACATTGTTCGCATAAAGATAGCAAGTAGTTATCGAGTTATGTGCTTAAATAAAGGGCGCTTCTAGCCATAAATTAGTCGAATCCATGGAGTTTAGAACTCATTCAAGTAGAAAACGAAGAGAGGAAATGGGAGGGGAGAAGGAAACCGAGAGCGTAAAGCTCTGTTGAGCTTCGTCCTCCCATGACATTGAGGGTTATACCTTAGGCTTGAGAAATTATGTGCAAGAGAGAAACTCTTCTCGACGACGAGAAGGAGAGATGGAGGTGACCGTGAGTGGGGTTTCCCGGAAGAAGGCCCCGGAAGCTTTGACTGCTTGAGCTCGAAGGAGCTCGTAGCAGAATGTGTGGAATGAATGGAATAGTACGCAATGTGTTTGTATGTATGAAGAGTTGTGTTGTGATCACTCGGTATTTATAGATGTAAAGAGGGTGAAAAGGTGAACATTCGTGCGAGAGGAGGACAGAAAAGGAATTTCTACGGAGACAAGATTCTTCTCCGTCGTCAATTTGGTGGTCCTCACTCTAGAGTATATAGAGTCATGCGGATAGTGTGTTGTGCAGATCCTTGGATCTCAGCAGATGCTCACAACTTCTGCATGAGTTAGGGTCTGGGCAGATCCTTGTAGCATCTTATACTAGCTCAGACATCTGTATTGAGCAGATGCAAAAACTAACTCTAGTCATGACTTATCACCCCTCATCCTGACAAGGTATCTAGGTATCTGCATTTAACGTAGCATCTGATGTCTTATGAAAATGGTTTTAACTACCATTCAACGTTATCATGCGGCTAGTAATAACTCCTTTTGGAGAAATTGCTTCCAAGGCCATGAGAAACACATTCTCTTAGTATTTAGAATTGTTTTCTTAACAAGGCTGATACTAGTCCCTATCAGCTCCTCCCCCCCCCCCCCCCCCCCCCCCCCCCCAGGTCCAGAAGCGTGCTTGTTAGCTTCTGGCGGATGATTTAGCGAGGAGGGATATTATTATTGATGACACGATTGTCTTGTCGCATGAAAAACAGTGCGACGTTTAGTCTTTCGAGGGCAAGGAAACGTGAAAACTATTCCCTTTATCATTATTACTTCTTCGATGTGACTGAAACACATGAGAGATATGCTCTATTAACTTTCGTATATAAAAAGCCTTATTCTCCCTTCTTCACTCATCACTGCTGAGACCGATGATTAAATCTTAGTCATTAAGCTTGAGCTTCTTCAGGCTATGAAGGTACTTTCTCCGTGTTATATGAGGTTCTGGTAGTTCCCATGGGATGATCCTGAGGCTTTACATTGCTCGTTATTTCGTGAAAAATTAGCCTCATTTTCTGAAGGGAAAGACTCACATTCTTACTTATCTTCTTCCGCTTTTTATTTTTTTCTACTTTTGCTCTTTTCTTGTGATCTGTTTTGGGTGATTCCATCGGGAAGCAAAATTGAATAACTGTGGGTTATTCTATCATTGTTATACTATTTCTCTCTCTTCTCTCTCTCTCTCTCTCTCTTTTTTTTTTTTTTTATATATATATATATATATATATATATATATTCCGCGCGTGTAAGCACGCTCAAAGAAAGGACGAGACCTCTTATCTGGAATTAAATTCTGGGGCGATGGGGAACACGCACTTTCTCTTCTTCCCATTTTTCCCTTTATTTTCTCCTTTCCTAAATTTATGAGTAGTAACTACTCATCTCCATTATATTTGTCCATCTTTCGAAGGAAGAGAGGAAATTTTCTCCATTCCCCTTCAATTTTTTGACGCTCCTTCTCCCTACTGCACAGGTGCTCTTTACATTTCACCCTTCTCAGATTTTTCCGCTATCATCTCTTTAGACGACTGCTATGAAATCTTCCTCTTCTCGGCGAGGTACTTCTGACCATCAAGGTCGTAGCAGGTCTACTAGATCTGCTTCGGGACTTGAGGTACATAGGGGGAATATGGAGGATAAACCAAAGAAACAGCTTTTACCCCTAGACAAATATGGATCTTCTACCCTAGATAGGGCAGCATTAGATGTTTTTATCAGAAAAAGTGAAGGAGTTTGGGGGGTACTCCCTAAGGGTTCCCGGGGAGAATGAGCGTCCTTCATTGTTGACGCCTCCTCTAAAAGCTTTTTGGTTCTTTCAATTGGGGGCCGGTTTACGCTTTCCCGTGCCTCATTTCTTTGCTCGCATTGCTTATTTATACAACGCTCCTTTGAATCAACTAAACCCGACCTCCATTCGTAAGGCTACTTTTTTCCATATGATTGCTAGCCTAGAGGGGGTGAAGGACACAACGTTCTTCTTCTTTCGTACTCATGAATTAAAACACAGGGAATCTCATCTGTATTTTTCTCCCAATGTTTGTTTTGCTGATATATACGGCAAATATGAGTCCATAGATAAAGACTGGCATAAATGTTATCTGACAGTTAGCCCTCCTCCAGGCATTTCTTGGAATATCCCTAACATCAACTTGTATAGGAATCCCAGTAAAGAAAAAACCTCTCGGTCTTTCCCTTCTTGTTTATCCTCTTAGGAGGAAGAAATAATGTCTATACTTTTGCGCGAATACCCTTCTGATCATACCATGCTTAGGCCTCTTGTAGAGAGTGAAGAGACTCTTTCATTCTTTGGTTTAAAACCCAGCGTCCCCTGGTCTCCGTTAATGGGTAAAAAATTTCTTTGATGTTGTCACTGTTTTTCAATTTTTCATATATCCTTCGTTAGGTATATGAGCAATATTAATCTTTTCAATGCATATAGGAATGGACGTCTCTAAACAGAATTTGAAGAAGAAAGTATATGATAAACTTCAGCGGATAATTGCCGAAGCTGGCCCTAACGACGGGGCTCCTGGTCTTGTTAAGGAGGCTTCTACGGCTGAGCGTGAAGCCTTTTCTTCGCCTTCAAGAGGTTCTGACAGCTTGCCTAAACCCCCACGAGGGACAGATGCTTCTTCGTCCTCTCGATCAAAGGCAGCAGCTCAACGGAAGGGGAAAAGCAAAGTTTCCCTGGACTCAATTCCTCCTTCCGCTGTTAGCTCTACCCCTCCAGAGCCGGAGGACTCTTTGTCCCTATCAGCTCGAGGCTTGACTCATGTTTCTACTGAGTCGGGGCCAATGGTGGATGCAGAGGGTCTTACTCCCTCTTCCCTTTTCTCTGTCACTCGTCCTTCTGTGGAGGGTTTTGGCTTTTCTTTATCAGGTCAAGATCTGTTTGCCACAGAGGCTTCTCCCACCTCTATGCAGGATCTGAGGGCCACCTCGATGACCCCTCCTCCTTCCTACGGTAAGAGAAAAGGATCATCTCCTCCTTCCCTCTCCGCTAAGAAGGGACGACATGAATCCAGCTCAATGGTACCTAGCTCCATCTCAGGAGCTATGGTCCTTTCACCCTTGGATTCCACCGTTCCCAGATTCCCCACTCTAAATGAGCGGGATTCTCAGGTTCAGGCCTTAAATCCTTTTGATGCGTTTGCTAGCATCAACCCCTACCGTCCTCAGAGAGGGGCTCAGGCTTCCCAGCCGTGTCTTTCCTCATCTTCCACCAGCTCTTTGGCCTTCATCCATTCTCTTCGTCAGAAAGGCATAGACGTTCCTCCCTCCACCACTCAAGGGCGGGGTGCTAGCGTCTCCTTTCCCGGGATGGTCAATGCCATAGATGGAGGTTTTGCTGCTATGATCCTAGATAGTATTCCCCGCGAAGAGGACTGGCGGTTGGCGGAGGCTCAACCTTCTGATTTCTTATTGAAAAGGGTTGCTAGCCTCGAGTACAGGTATATATTAGCTTATTCCTTTTCTTTTTCCAGATAGGGAAGTATTAATAATATTTACATTAACTGCTTATATTCTTTCCGGCTGCCAGTTGTAGATCTATGTTAGGCATCCGTGCTTTAGCCTATGACAATTTACACGTTCATCATTCTCATGCTGAGAAAGAGAAAAAGAAGCTCCAGGCTGAAGTGTGTCGCCTCCAGGAAAGAGCCTGCCAACACGAGGCTCTTCAAACTCTCCAGGCCCAGAAAACAAAGCTTGAGAAGGAGCTTTCCGAATTGAAGAAGAAAGATCAAGATAGGGAGACCTATCTTCAGGCCCAAGAGAAAGAAATTTCTCAGCTTCGGGTTAGCTCTGCTTCCTATGCTCGGCAAGCAGAGGATTTTCACGAGGCCTTAAAGGCTTCTGTCATACAAATAGCAGGGGCACATGACGCCCGCTTCGCGGAGGTGGAATAGCTTAAGAGGCAACATGAGCAAGAATTGGCACGAGTGAAGGCTTCTTCCCGAGCCGAGGGCCTAAGGGAGGGGCTGGACCAAGGCCTCACTAGGGGCATGAGGAGTTGCCGATCCCAGCTTCTTCTTACCCCTTACGGGCAGGCTTTCCTCGATCACTTAATTAATCACTTGCCCGAGGCTTATCTCCATTCTCTTGGCTTCTGGGTTAGGATGACCGAACCTCTTTCCGAATGGGCGGCAAAGTCTGTGTTTGAATGTTGCAAGATGCTGGGTGTTCTTGAGAAGGCCGCATCTGTGAATCTGGGTCCTATCGTTGAAGCCTTTAGTCGGGCACCTGAGACCCTATCTCTTAATCGCAAGATTAGTGAGCAGAACCCATGGTATCTTCGAGTGTTTCGGAAGGCGGCTGACATCCTTCATCGCCCTCATGATCATTTGGAGTCATCGCCTGCTTGGGGCTCTCCTCACATTCAAACCTATCTTCCTGATGCCGAAACCCAAAGGCTCCTGAAGAGTGTTTTTGAAGAGGTATTGCTTTATGGTCTAAGGACCCCTTTCTTGTTCGCATCTGCGTTGTTTGTGCCTAAGGACTAGCAATTCCCTTGATTGTCTATTTTTATAATTTACCATTGTATGATATTTTTATTTATTCTTTAGGAAAAAAAATCTCCCGATTTACTCCCGCCCAGATGAGAGCTTCCCTTTGACATTTCCTCTCCCGAGTTGCTTTCTTCTGATTCCTCAGATACGGAGTCCGAGAGTGACATACACACTTTGGCTGATCAAGCTGCCTCTCTCAAAGGCCCCGGGAAAGTTTCCACTACTCCTTTTGTGGAGATTCAAGTGGAGGGAACAGCCGAAGCTAATATCCCTACCTCTGGAACTGGGCAGATCAATGAGGAGCCCACTACTACTCATGATCCTCCCGTAGTCCCTTCTATCATTGATACTACTGCCCCTTCCTACGAGGATCCTTCGGGGCTTGCTTAGGGTGCTTGTATCGGCCCTAATCAGGATGCTTCTGCGGATCCCAACCAGGATGCAGCTGATCGCTTTGTGGATAACTTGTTCAATTCTACTGCTGAGCCCTCTGCTCAAAACTAGAATTCCTTTATCGACTTCTTATTTACGCCGACTGATGTTTTGAAAAAATCTTTTTTGCTTCCGCTCTAGATTTTATTCCGAGTTTTTGGATGACTGGGATAATTTTATTTTTCAGAATCTGCTTTCTGTTTTTGTCGGCATGATCCTGTTTTATTTTCATGGATATATGACTTTTCGTCTTGTTCTAACCTGTTGCCTTCATAGGCAGTGTAACATAAATATCGATATAGAAAAAGCATTTTAAGATAATGGGATGTATATATTACTACTAGGGGAATACTCCCTCCTCCCCCCCCCCCCCAAGTGAGGTATAAGGAGTCGGAGGAATTATACCTCATCTTAGGTAGTGTTTTTCAAAAAATGCCTCTTTGACTTTAAGGACTTAGTTCGATTTTTCCATATACTATAAAACTAAGAAATAAAACATTGTCAAAAAGGTATCATTGACCTTGTTCCCTTTTTCCCTCATGTGGAATGGTATTCACTCTTCCATGATTGATGAGCTGTTTTCTTTGGCATGGCTCTCGTATATCATATTGATAACCCCTTTACATGCCAATACTTCTTCTGCTTCGGGCGTTTTATCTTCCGCCTCTTTCCGCCTTTTGTTTTGATCACTCTCTTTTTAGACATATTCCAGGAGCTCCCCCTCCTGAACCAATTTTTCAATAGTTATTTTCAGATTTCTGCAATCGTTAGTTACGTGTCCATAATCATTGTGGAACCTGCAGAACTTATCAGAGGGTGGTTTCCTTGGGGGATGTTTATGCCCCGCAGGGATCAGCACTCCTGGTTTCTTCATGACTATTTTGAATAAATCATCAGGTTGTTTAACCAGAGGAGTGAATGGCCCAGGAACTGCTCATTTTGGTCGGTTTTCCTAGCATCTGGGGCTGCTCTTTTCCTGTCTTCGGGTTTCTTTTCTTTTTGAGAAGCTAGCTCGGCTCTCTTACTGCTTAGGGCCTCCTCCATATGGATGTATTTTTGGACCCTCGTCAGCAGTTCTTCGAATGAAGTAGCCTCTTTCTTGATGAGAGAAGCAAAGAACTGCCCCGATCTCAAGCCATCTACACAGGCATGTACTTTTAACCTCGGCTCTACTCCTAGAATTTCCAGGACAGCTTCGTTGAAATGTGTCATGTAATCTCTCAAATTTTCATTAGCGCCTTGCTTAATTGTTGTAAGGTGTAAGGAGTTTCTAGTAGTCCTTTTAGCGCTAACAAATTGCTGCAAGAAGACTTCTTTTAAATCCATAAAGGAGTGGATAAAGGCTTTTGGTAACTGCTTAAACCAATGTTGCGCAGTTCCGGAGAGAGTGGTAAGGAATACTCTACATTTAACGCCCTCTGAATATTGATGAAGAAGGCATAAGCTTTCAAACTTCATCAGATGTTCTTCGGGGTTGCCTTTCCCTTGATATTCACAAAAACTGTTTTAAAATTATGAGGGATAGGATCTGTCTGGATATCCACTGAGAATGGGCTACTCTCGGCAATATATACAGAGGGTTACTCCGATGTGTGTCCTCCACTTTTTTGATTGGAGAAGTTCTTGAGGTTTTCTTTTGAAGTCCTCTCTGGGGCTTGCTTCTGCTTTTTCAGCTCTTCCACTTTTCCAATTAAGAGCTTCATTTGCTTTTGCTGTTGAGCACATTTCTTGGCCCACACATGATCAATACCCTCTTTAGGGCTGTCATTAGGCTCTGGGGACTCCCTATCAGTAAGGAATCCTTCCTCTTGTTTAGCAACTATCAATGGCAGACTAGTGGCCAATTTTCGCGTAATGCCTGGGGCTACAGGCTTCTGCTTTTGCATCTGAGGTGTGCTTTACTTCCTCCACCCTCTTGAGTTTCTCCCAAAGGATTTATGTTTTTGGTATTCCTTCCCAAGGCATGCAGCCTTTTCTCGACAACCCCTTCCACTACACCCTCTACGAGTGCTTTCATTTGGAGGAGCATGGTTGGAGAAAACTGAGCTTCCATGTTGACACTAGCCTTTGTCATCATAATGAATTTTCCTTTGTTCCCAAGTAGGGAATTTTCTAGATTTCCGGTAGCTTGGCCAGTTTCTTTTGAAGCAGCATCTGGGGCGGTATTCATCCTTCTGTAAGTGTTTGCAAAAGTTAATTTCAGATGCTCGTTGAAAGAGGCTTAAAAAATGTATGTAGTTTATTTCTAAAAGATCTTTTATAGTTGGGAATCATTTGTGGCAATTTTAACAAATATTGCCTGTTTATTACAAGGCTTTTAAAGGGTGGCTTCTGCCAGTATGTGATAGAGGTATATGACTCCTGCTTTCGCAAGACTTGGTACTACGATGTCCATTTTCGTATAGCTCTCTAGATGAAGGTTTTGATAAGGATCTGACTATAGTGTGGGTTTCTTATGGCTCATGTAGTCTCTTATTTCATAAGACTCACTGCGGGGTGCCTGATCGTGCAGGTCTTTATGTATAATGCCCAGCTATGTAGGGCTTTTTAGATGGTGTCTACTGTGTAGGGCTTTTTGTATGATGCCTACTGTGTAGGGCTTTTGAAGATATTGCCTGTTAGGCAGGATTTCGGAGAATTCTGCCCATTATATGGGGCTTATGAGAATATTGCCTCTTAGATAGGGCTTATGAGAGTGTTGCCTATTGAATAGGGCTTAAGAAAGGTTCTGCCCATTATATGGGGCTTACGAGAGTGTTGCCTATTAGATAGGGCTTAAGAGAGGTTCTGCCCATTATATGGGGCTTACGAGACAGTTGCCTATTAGATAGGGCTTGTGAGGGTTCTGCCCATTATAAGGGGCTTACGAGAGAGTTGCCCATTAGATAGGGCTTATGAGGGTTCTGCCCATTGTATGGGGCTTCTGGGAGGTTCTGCCTTAAGATGCAAGGCCCCTTTCATCAAGGTGAATGGGGTGACCTCGTCATCCTCGGCTCTCCGCTACTTTAGTGTTTTTACTCCATGAGTTCTCAGTTCATGACAATAAAGGGGCATGCGACTAGCTTGAGTAGTGGTCCTTCCTCTGTGATTACCAATCCCTCATAACCCACTAGTTGATTTCATGCTTTGAGATAGTTAAAGGAGTTGTAAGCTCACCAATTATATGAGGGGAGCTGAATGTGTTCTGAAATTGCTGTAATTTTTTACTCGGCTTTCCCTCAGATTCTTCACAACCTTAGGATTTTGACAGATAAAACAGTATAGTTATCACAATTCGTATCATGGAGGAAAATATGATCTCGAAATCACCTCTGATTCCGTGATTTGCTATTACGAACAATTCAACTAAAATGAATTCACTGTATTCACACTCAAATTTTCTAAGAATAACATCAAACTGACTTTCAATATAAATTTATTCTACTGCCCCTATCTCGGGCATCTTTGGCAACAGGGGAATAACAGAGCAAGTTCATAAACGTATCACCACAATCAGCTGAAACTTCCATGCTACTATGGAGCACGATGCTCCAGATTCAACAACTTCAACAACATTTATAAATAGCAGATTTAAACTCACATATAAGGAAAGAGAGTGAACATCTCAAACTTGAGTTTCCCTTTAGCAGGGTATCTATCACAATTTTTGCTATAAAGATAGCATAATCTAAGAATCACGCTACATTCCGCAGCTCACAATTATAACAGGCTTAACGAAAATCAGGCAATAACATTAGCATCAAAATTTCCGCCAGTAAAACAGCAAATACAGCATGCCCATTCACTCTACTATCAAGTTTTCTCATATTCTTCACATAAGGAGATGATAAGGAAAACCATCAACAACATTATAACAACGAACTAGAATTTCGCATAAAACAGGGGGAATCAACATCTTAGACTCAACTTTCCCACAGACGGCGCCAGTTGATAGATCTGGGTTGAAGATCTACAACAAGTATGTGATTATTCGTCGTATATGCAAGGAGCATTCATAGATAGAACATTACAATGATAGAGAGCAAGAGATTCATATGGTTATATCAGCCATAATTATGTATTTCATACAAATTTCATATACGACATTGTTCGCATAAAGATAGCAAGTAGTTATCGAGTTATGTGCTTAAATAAAGGGCGCTTCTAGCCATAAATCAGTCGAATCCATGGAGTTTAGAACTCATTCAAGTAGAAAATGAAGAGAGGAAATGGGAGGGGAGAAGGAAACCAAGAGCGTAAAGCTCTGTTAAGCTTCGTCCTCCCATGACATTGAGGGTTATAACTTAGTCTTGAGATGGTGTGCAAGAGAGAAACTCTTCCCAACGATGAGAAGGAGAGATGGAGGTGATCGTGAGTGGGGTTTCCCGGAAGAAGGCCTCGGAAGCTTTGACTGCTTGAGCTCGAAGGAGCTCGTAGCAGAATGTGTGGAATGAATGGAATAGTACGCAAGGTGCGTGTATGTATGAAGAGTTGTGTTGTGATCACTCGGTATTTATAGATGTAAAGAGGGTGAAAAGGTGAACATTCGTACGAGAGGAGGACAGAAAAGGAATTTCTACGGAGACAAGATTCTTCTCCGTCATCTATTTGGTGGTCCTCACTCTAGAGTATATAGAGTCATGCGGATAGTGTGTTGTGCAGATCCTTGGATTTCAGCAGATGCTCACAACTTCTGCATGAGTTAGGGTCTGGGCAGATCCTTGTAGCATCTTATACCAGCTCAAACATCTGTATTGAGCAGATATGAAAACAAACTCTAGTCATGACTTATCACCCCTCATCCTGACAAGGTATCTGCATTTAACGTAGCATCTGATGTCTTATGAAAATGGTTTTAACTACCATGACGTTATCATGCGGCTAGTAATAACTCCTTTAGGAGAAATTGTCTCCAAGGCCATGAGAAACACATTCTCTTAGTATTTAGAATTATTTTCTTAACAAGGCTGATACTAGTCCCTATCAATACCTTCGGCTTGGGAGTCCTCTCTTTCACCGAGGAGAGTGTAGATGGAAGTGATGAAAGAGAGGAAATCCTTGAAGAAGGACTTCAGTAGCTCTAGCTTGCGGAGGTGCGAAGCAGAGTATGAATGGAATAGTGCGTGTGTGTAGAGTTGAGATGAAAAAGAAAATTGGAGTGGTGAGACCACACTCTATTTATAGATGTGGCATGGACGAAAAAGTGAACATTCGTGCGATAGGAGGGCAAGAAAGGCATTTCTAAGGAGACAAGATTCTCTTCGTCATCAATTTAGTGGTCCTCACCCTAAGGTATGTAGGGTCATGTGGACTGTGTGTTCAGCAGATCCTCAAGTCCTAGCAGATGCTAGCAAGACCAAGATAGCTTCTGCACGAGCCAGGGTCTGTCCAGAACCTTATGGCCTTTGCGCGAGCCTGGGCATCTGTACCGAGCAGGTCATCTGAGGCTTCTGGAAAGATGGTCTAGTCAGGACTAAAGAGCGCCATGTGGCAAGGCTGATATTTGTCCCTATCAGCTACTCCCCCCCCCCCCCCCATCTGCTCAATACAGATGTTTGAGCTGGTATAAGATGCTACAAGGATCTGCCCAGACCCTAACTCATGCAGAAAACAAACTCTAGTCATGACTTATCACCCCTCATCCTGACAAGGTATCTGCATTTAACGTAGCATCTGATGTCTTATAAAAATAGTTTTAACTACCATTCAACGTTATCATGCGGCTAGTAATAACTCCTTTAGGAGAAATTGTCTCCAAGGCCATGAGAAACACATTCTCTTAGTATTTAGAATTATTTTCTTAACAAGGCTTGTTGGTCCCGGTTTGCTATAGGAAAAATACGTAGAGGGGGGGGGGGGGGGGGGGGTGAATACGTATTTTGAAGTTTTTCAACTTCAATTCCTTAACTCAGAGTATAAAGTAAAGTGCTCTTTGGAAATACTAAGATCTAGCCGAGGGCTAGATCTAAAGCAATCACGAATCTCTTGACCTAAGCTTAGAGCTTGATCAAGAGTGAGACTTTACTCTTTGTGCGGAATTTGGTGAGCTATAATCTTTCCTAAGTAATTGAAAATCCAAGTTGAGTTTGTTTAGATGCACGTGCAATGGATAAACAAAGTAAAGAGTTTAGGGTTAGAGAGATACGACACGAAGATTTATAGTGGTTCGGAGATAACGCTCCTACGTCCACTTTGTTGCACGACGGCAACTGTTCTCTTCACTCAAGAACTTGAAGGTTACGGGTCCTTCAAAAACCTGATCATGATCGGGCTTCACTTGCCTGGATCTGACAAACAGTGCAGTGATTACGGGTTCACTACTAAGACCTAAACTGGACACGAAGCTTCACTCGCTTCTGTCCGAACAACAGGGAGATTACGGGCTCTCCTTACAGCCTAGTTTCGATCGAGCTTTACACAAACGATGTAAGTGTAAGCTTGGATCTAAACTCTATGATCGAGGCTTCTTCAATCGGTGAAAGAAGGGCCTTGGATCTGGACAACCTAACGACGACACTCAAAAACCTAACAGACAGAGTTTAGGGTTTTTGGTTGACGAAACACACTATGAAGAGCTCTTTACAATAAGTGCAAAGATGGCTAGAGCTCTTCTTCTAAGCTTGGATATGGAATGGGCTTAGACTCTAAGTTTGAAGGTTGTGAAGACGAGTTCCGATGAACTGGAAACTCGGAGAACACTGGAAAACAAAGACTCGTAGATTGCTATGAAAGCTGGGAGTGTTTGTTTGCTGTATGCGCTCGAATGCTCAAGTAGTGTTCTACTCTTCTTCGTCTTCATCCTTCACTATTTATAGGCGGAGGGTTGGCTGAGATCCGTTGCTTGGTTGGTGGTCTTGTCCCTCCTCCTCTCGACAGTACTTGCGCAGGCTGGCACCTTTTCAGACGTCCAGTTTTGGCATTTTGCCAAAAATGGCTAACTTACAAGGTTAACAGTAACTGGAGCGAGCCAGTACTGTTACGGCGCCTTTGTCGGCCTGGCAGTCAACTCTTCCGCTCCACTCCGCTTTCGACACGTGGAGATCTTGTAATTAATGCTACGATCTCCTGTTGACTGGAGTTCAAAATATGGGCGGGAGTCGCGCTGTCGCTTTCTGGTAGGTAGTGGCTAGCTTCGCTTTGAAGTAGTAGCGTCCGCTTTAGTTGAGTCACTTCGCAGTCATTCTGTAGTGAGCCGCTTCGGGAAATAAAGTTCCCAAGTGGCTGCTTTGGAAATTCCTGACTAGCTTTGACTTGCGTTGACTTTATACTGTAGCGCTCGCTTCGCTTCGCTTGGGCTTTGAACTGTAGCGCTCGCTTCGCTTCGCCTTGCTTTGGCAGACTCACTTCGAATCTACTGTAGCGATCGCTTCGCTACACTGTTCTTCGCCATGCTTCACTTCAATCTGCTTGACCCGCTTCGCTTTGTAAAACACACTCAAGTGAGTGGCCTTCACTTGAACTTTTGACGCCTAATCCAAGCAAAATAAAAGAGCCATCCTAACAGAGTAGGCTTTAGAAAAATTCTAACTTATCAACTACATCAAAATGGGTCGCTTGGGAACAGAACGCTTTGGGGTTTTGGGATCAAATCAAAACACTAAGATATCCCTTATAAGTTCCCCCTTAACATATTCGTTCTTAACAATTCCCAACAATTTCCCCCTTTTTGATGATGCCAAAACCCATACGACTTAGATAAAAATGAATCTAGTCTATCTAACCGTGAAGGGAACTCCAAGCGACTGCTTCCTTTGCAGTTTCGTTTGTCATTTTCTTTTAAGTTCCTTTCCCCTTTTTCTCGGTTAAATTAATGAGTTTGTAGCAAAAATGTAAAGTCATTCACAAAGCGAGTAAATGACACAGAAGGGACAGAAATAAAGGTGAGATAAATGAACAAGGCAGTTCACAAAAAGATATATTCAGAAGCTTGAAACTCAAGGGTTTCCTGCAGCTTCGTCCTCCTTCTCCTTCTCCTTTCCTTCTTCCTCCTTCTTCTCTTCTTCAACAGCAGCAGTATCCACGTAAGCTGATAGAACTCTTGATTCCATAGAGTCTACTGTGTGGATACTAGGTCTTCTCCATGCACTCTCCAGCCTGAAGGCTTCAGTTACTTCCTCATCAATTATTCCTCTGTTAGGAACGTCCGTGCCTGGATGATAAGGCATGGGGAATTCCTTTAAAGCTGGTACCTTGACAACAATTGGCTTGGGCTCTGCTTGTTCAGCCATTGAAAAGATTTTGCGGCGCAATCTGTCGTCATAGGTGGCAAGGAAGTTGTTGAGAGCACTTATTCGAGAACACTCATTTTGCAGCGGCACTACCTCCCAGAAATAATAGGCTTTGATGAATAGGTCTTTGTAGTACAGCCACAGCTCGAGCAGATCTCTCGGAATGAAATCCTCGATTTCCCTCCCGTCCAGGTGCTCATCCCTCCGTTTTGCCAACTCCTCCTCTGACCTGCTTGACAGTTGAGCCATAGTCTTTTAGAATTTTGCTCCCGACTCGCTGTTCCACGATGGACGCTTCGCATTGAGTCGTTTGCGAATGTAATCTTGCTCCTCCTTGAGAGGATATCGACCAGACTCTACCATCTCCTTTGTAGTCACGTCGCATGCATCAAATATGGCTTGAGCTTCACATGCTTCGGACTCTTCTGGCATAAGAGGGATGAAGGCGCTGCGCACTAATGAAGACTGGATGAGTAACACTTCACTGAAGTGTTCCTCGATCCGTGCGTTGATCACTTGGAGTCGCCTTTCATTACTCCTCTTCTTCCTCTCGCCTTTGCTCCTTCCCTCTTCTCTTTCCTTCCTCTTTCTCTCCTCTCTTCCAGCTTTTGAAGCAGCTGCTTGCTTGGCCTTTTGGCGCTTGGCCTCGGGGTCATCTTGCTTAGAATCTGGGGCAGCTCGCTTCAATGACTGCTTCGGTGGTGGGGGAGGTGGCATGTCCTTCTTGGCAGCACTTGGAGGGACGACTGCTGACGAAGTGAGTGCAGCAGTGGTCGTAGTGAGTGCGGCTGTCGAAGTTGGCGCGGCGTCTGAAGTGGGCGCTTTGGGTAAAGCAGCCGCTTTGGAGCTAGACGAAGAACCTGCACCAACAGATAGTTTTGTTAGTTGCTCCATCTCCCACGCCATGGCAGCATCCTTCTCCACCTGCCTCCGCTTTTCTTCCTTCGTCAATACGGTCACTGGAGGGTGTTTTGCAATCGAAGCGGCAAGCACCTTCTCCTGAAGCGGCCTGCTGGGCTCTTCAAGATTTTTTAGTAACTCCTCCTCCGTGAGCTTCGTCTTGCCCAGAGACCTCGCTTCATCCACATCCTCCTTTTCACCGGCACCACTTCCTCCCTCCAGTATCAACTCCACTCCAATTCTACTTCCCCCTAAACCTCCATCTCCTCCTAGCTTTATTTTCCCTTCCCTCATTTGTCCTTCCCCCTTTTTGGCATCATCACTGCCAGGGGTTAGGATGATAGACTTTCCGGAGAGGGATTGGTGGAGTGAATTGACTGTGTTGAGGACAGTCTGAAGCATCTGCTGGGTTTTGTCCATGGATGGCGCCACAATTTCAGCAGTCTTGATAGATATCTCTTCGAGCAGATATTCGCACTGCCTCTCTCTCTCAACAACAGACGCCATCATACTCTCTAATGGCTCCACCTCTCTGAAGCGAGCCTCCAGCTCCGCTTCTACAGCCTTGGTGATTTTCTTGGTTTCTTCTTGAAGTGTGAGTTCCAAGTGTTCCTTGGAAGCTTCAAGTTCTGCCTTCATCACTGCAAGCCTCCTTTCCCTCCGATTGAGAGAGTTGTGAAATTCGGCATCTGCAGTGATCCTAACAGTGAGAGTTTCTTTCAGTCTCTTGACTTTCTGCAGTAGGATTGACAGTTCAGCATTCTTCAAGTCAAGAGCCTGTGCACTGCTCCTCAGACTCTCCAGTTCTCTCTTGTCAATTGCACTCTCATCCTTGACTCCCTTCAACTCAGTTCGAAGTGAGTCAAGAGCCTTTTTGGTGTTGAGGAGCTCGCTCCCCTTCATCACTAACTCTCCTTCCCTATTCTCCACCTTCTCCTTCAGCTCCTTCACCTCCTTCTCCAACACCTTCTTCTCTTTGATCAGAGCGATTAATCTGGCATTAACCTCCCTCAAGCGGCTTCTTTCTGCCTCAAGCAAGCCCTTGAGTTCGGTGATTGTTTTGGTGTTATCGTCCACAAGCTTCACCTGCGCCTCCAGCGCCTTCTCTTTCTCCTCCAGAAGCCTCTCCCTCTCCTCCACCTTTCCCTCCAATTCCCTTTTCTTCTTGTCATAGTCTTCTCTAAGACTGATGACCTCCCCCGCCTTCCTCTCCATCTCTTCGCTCATCTTTGTAATCTCGCTTTGGAGACTAGCAATCTCAGCATCCTTCATCTCCATTTCCTCCTTATACTCCCGGATGAGCTTCCTCTCATGGGATGAGGGCACTCGCTTTGGAACTGTGGCGAGTGGATATGATTCCTTCACCTTGGCATCCAGCTTCTCCCAGAATCTGGTCCCTTCAAGGAAGGCATGGAAGCCATTTTCGCCGATAAAATTGAGCAGTTTGGCTTCCATCTGGATCAACTCCTCCTCTGTGAAAGCTTTGAGGAGCTTGAAGATCTTGTAGTATTCCGTTCCTCGGTACGTAATGTACGTTAGAAAGTCTACTACGTTGGTGTAAAATGTGTCGCTCCATTCAACACTTGCGGAGCGAAGGTTGTAGCGAAGGTTGATTGTCTCCGCGGCTTGCTCTCTGTCTCGAACATAGCGTTCGAGAGCCCGCTTGTGTTCGGTGAGAGCAGGGGTTTTGAATTGAGGGATGATGGGAAGTTCTCCTACGGTTTGGGCGGTATCGGCTGTAGCTGCCGATGTCGAGAGGGATTGGGTAGGTGATGAGGTTTCTTGGGTTTCGGAAATATGGATGGCTTCAGTGGGTGGTGGTTGAACGGTTTCGGTGGATGGTGGTTGTATCGGCTGGGATTGAAGTGGGGTAAATATAGTGTAGGCAGCAGCTTCATCTGTGCTGAGGAATGGAACAGTGGGAATGTGGAAAGAAGATGCTGATTCTTCTTCACGGGGAGAGAGGGGGGTTATCTGTTTTGGTGGTTGTTGGGTTGATGAAGATTGGGGTTCTGGTATATGGGTGATTTGGAGTTGAGGGGATTGGGCTTTGGTTGGTGAAGGCTGGGTTTGAGTCACTTCAACGTTCTCAAGCGGCTCCTCCACCGCCTCGCTTTCTTGAACGAGCGAAGTGACTCGCTTCATCTTTTTGCCTCGCTTGGACCTGGCTCGCTTCATGGGTGAAGCGACCTGCCTCGCTTGGCCTTCTTCAGCTTGCCTTTCGGCAACTGGTCTAGCAATGGGCACTTCCACCTCGATAAGTCCCAGATCCATCAGAATCTTCGTTTTTCTCCACGAATCGTAGAAGATGGTCTGCTTGTTGTATATGATCGTGTCGGAGTCCGGCCATATCATCTCTGGAAACTTCATCTCCAGTGCAACAGACAGTCTTGAAAAGAATTTCAATTTTCCTTTCCGAAGAATCTTATTCGCAGTTCCTGGAACGAACGCGAAGTCGTCAGCAGCCTCATGAATTTGCTTGAGAAACCACCCGTGCCAGTTAAACTTCGTTCCGGCGAGACTGTCGACGATCATGGCGGTTCCGATCAGTTTCGTCTCCGACAGCGTATCGAGGGATCCAACATAGCATGCGATGCTCTTCGTAAAGAGTTCGCAGATGAGATTGAACGGGTTCTTCAAGCTTTTGCGAATGTTGGCTTCCTTGAAGTTCGGATCAGCTCTGGCGGTTGCGAATCGAACATACTGCACCCCGGCCGAAAGACCCAGATCTAACAGTGAGTCTCCTCCTTCTCTCTGCAGATCGAACACTCCGATAAGTTCACTCATATCCACCTCCACCGGCTTGCTGGTTTGTGGATCAGTGAATGAGGAAGTATTTTGATCCTTCCTCAAATTCAGTAGGATTTCTCCCACTGCCTTTGCCAGAATCTTCGTCGGCACCAACGTTATGAACTTCCATAGACCGGCCGTGGTCACGGCTCTACGGAAGAAACCATTTACTTCGACGACGATAGGGTCGAGATGGGGCTCGACGTTGATGTGCTCGCCAACATTAGTCATGAACTGCTCCATTGTCTCTGTATTCTTCTTCTTGCCCATGGTGGATTTTGAAAGAACTTGAAGAAAATTTTTAACAATGAAGTAGAAAGGGTTGAGACTCGTGAGTTGCAGAGTAATTGCAGATCTAGCACGAGAATGGCAAATTTAGAGGGCTGTGAAAATTTCTGCAGTTCTGCCTCGACCCATATATATAGAATTAGGTTATGGCTGACGTGGCAGGGGTAGGACGGTAATCCTGTAGGTAGGCGGCGGACGTGCGGTGATGGATCTGACGTGTCCGGCGTCACCACAGTAAAAGTGAACCGCCACTTGCTCGGCGTCGCCACGTGGCCTTCTATGGTTGTCTTGTCGTATACGGCGTTGATCGAACGGCTCCAGATTGGGGGCTGTTAAGATTCGACGGCTGGATTTTCTCCGCCTTTTCCTGCTTCAAATTCAAACGTGTGAACACGCGCCCGTTATTTCCGTTGTTCCTGCACCTGCATTAAATGCACAGCAGAAAGTAAAATTGCACTCGAGTGCAGACAGCTCATACTCGCTTCATGCCCGCTCGCTTCGAGTTGAGCCGCTACGGCTTGACTCGCTTGAGAGGCATTCGCTTGAGTGACTGTTCTGCACTCGCTTGCGATGGCTAGCTTTGAGTGACGAAGCACTCGCTTGGCCATCTGAAGCGACTGGAATAAGAAATTGAATTTCTTTGCTTAATTTAAAATGTTTCTGACTTACATACTTCGAGGATAAACAAGAATGTTTTCCTCTTTGTATTTGTGTCAGATTCACTTTATATTTTCCACGTAGTGAGTGAAGGTTTCTAGCACGCTTCGGCTCACTTAGTGTACTTAAAATTGAAACACTTACCAGTCAATCTCACTTCGTAGGAGATTGATACCACAAATTGAAGACTTCACTTGAATTAGATACCACATGTTGAATGCTACACGTTGAGTTAGATCTTCATGGCATTCATCTTCATGGCATTCATCTTCCTCTACGAATTAGAGAGTCCTCCATCGAAGTGAATGGGGTGAAAATGAATAAAGTACACAAGCTTACTACAACCCGAAGGGAGCATCACGTAAGTGTACTTATTCACGACGAATGGGGGATGAGTACAAGTCCTTATCTCAGAGCAGAAATGGACAGGATGACAATGAGAATGCTCTGACAAGACAATCTCGTATTTTACGCAGAAGCATGTCACCAGCCCTGCAACCTTTTGTATAAAAAGGTAAACCTTCAAGCTTTCCTACATTCTAAAGAATGAATCTGCAGTCGGCTCGCTTTGACCCAAGCTAGGGCAAATTGAAGCGATGCAGAATTCAAGATAGCAGCGTTCTTTGCTCGCTTTGGAAGTAGCTTGCTCTGAGAGAAGCGTTAGTTCCCCCTTAACCATATACTTAACAATTCCAATAAGTTGGTAGGGAACTTCTTCCAATACTCCACCTTTCTCCACCTAACTTCAGTTTCTTCAAGCGAGTGAGATTTGAAGTGGCTCGCTTGAGTTGGTGAAGATCCGAAGTGAGTGACGCTCAAGAGAACAAGCGAACACTCCTTCGTGCATCCTGGAACTACCATTCTTCACCAGGGTCTAATAACCCTAATTCCATGCATAGCTGATTGAATCGAGACTCAGCTAGAGGCTTGGTGAGGATATCTGCTCGCTGGAGATCAGTATGGATTTTCTCGAGCTTGATATCCTTCTTCTCGACATGATCACGAATGAAATGGTGTCGAATTTCCACATGCTTGCACCTGGTGTGAAGCACTGGATTCTGCGAAATACATATAGCACTGTTGTTGTCGCAGAAGATCGGAATTTCATTCGCTTCAACTTTGTAGTCCTTCAACTGCTGACGAAGCCATAGGATTTGAGAACAGCAGCTTCCTGCGGCCATATATTCAGCTTCAGTTGTTGAAGTCGCTACGCTTGTTTGCTTCTTTGAGAACCACGAGATTAACTTGCTTCCCAAAAACTGACACGTGCCAGACGTTGATTTCCTATCAACTCGGCACCCTCCATAGTCAGCATCGGAATATCCAGTGAGCTCCAAATTGTCCTCCGCTGGATACCACAGACCCATGTTGACAGTGCCCTTCAAATATCGAAGAATCCTTTTGGCAGCTTCAAGATGGCTGTGCTTGGGATTGCTTTGGAAGCGAGCGCAGACTCCGACTGCAAAGGCAATATCTGGCCTGCTTGCAGTGAGATAGAGTAGTGACCCAATTAGGGCACGATAATCTGTAGGATCTACAGATTTTCCTCCTTCGTCTGGTTCCATCTTCCAGTTGGTATTCATAGGAATCTTCACAGCTTTAGCATGTTGAACACCAAACTTGACAAGCATATCTCGAGTGTACTTGGCCTGGTTGATGAAAATTCCATTATCCTGCTGCTTCACTTGAAGACCTAGAAAGCAGCTTATCAAGCCAATCATCGACATCTCATACTTGGTCTTCATCAATTCTCCAAACTTCTCGCTAAGCGACTGGTTTGGCGATCCAAATATGATGTCATCCACATAGATCTGAACCCATAGCATATCATTTCCATGATTGATAGTGAATAGGGTTCGATCTATCTTTCCCTTTTGGAATCCATTGTCCACTAGGAATTGAGAGAGTGTATCATACCAAGCTCTGGGAGCTTGCTTCAACCCATACAGGGCTTTCTTCAAGCGATACACTTTATCTCCCTGCTCGAAACCCGGTGGCTGCTCCACATACACTTCTTCCTTCAGTTCACCGTTGAGGAACGCGCTCTTCACATCCATTTGATACACTTTGAATTTCTTGGCTGCTGCATAGGCTAGAAACAATCTGATAGCTTCAAGCCGTGCCACTGGAGCAAAGGTCTCGTCAAAGTCGATTCCTTCCTCTTGGCAGTAGCCTTTGGCAACGAGTCGCGCCTTGTTCCTCACTACGTTGTGGTCCTCGTCCGTCTTGTTCTTGAACACCCACTTGGTGCCAATAACATGCTGAAACTTGGGACGATCCACGAGGTACCATACGTCGTTCCTGGTGAATTGATTCAGCTCTTCTTGCATGGCGATCACCCAGTTAGAATCGGCTAGGGCTTCCTCCACGCTTGATGGCTCAACGTTTGAGAGAAAGCAACTGAACATGGCACTTTCTCCAAACACTTGACTTCTGGTCACTACACCCTTGGATGGATCTCCAATGATTTGGCTAGGTGAGTGATCCTTGAGCCACGCTCGCTTTGCTCCGCCAGCTTCATCTTCATCCGCTTCCTTGTCGCTCGCTTCATCGTCTGAAGTGACTGGATTGGGTGCTTGGCCAGCACTAGCTTCAGGAAACTTGGGGGCAGCTTCGACTTCTTCTTTGGGATCCTGCTCGCTTGTGTCCTTGATCTCATCATCTTCATCAAGCACGTCCCAAGTGAGTTGATTTGAGGGTTCCTTGCTTTGATCTTTTTCATTCGCTTGAGCCTGTTCCTGTGGAAGACTTAAAGAAGATTCATCAAATACGACATGGGGTGATTCCTCCACAATTAGGGTTTTACAGTTGAACACTCTGTAGGCTTTGCTAGATGTAGAGTATCCTAAGAATACCCCTTCATCTGCTTTGCTTTCAAAGGCTTTCAACTGTGACTTCCCATTGTTCTGAATGAAGACCCTACAACCAAAAATATGGAAATAAGATATGTTAGGAATTCTCCCTGTCCATATTTCATATGGAGTTTTGTCGTGCCGTTTGTTGAGAAGCGTTCGATTCTGTGTGTAGCACGCCGTGTTGGCAGCTTCAGCCCAATACTTCATCGGAAGCTTCGAGTCAGCAATCATGGTGCGAACGGCTTCTTTGATGATTCGATTTCTTCTTTCAGCAACTCCATTCTGCTGAGGGGTGCGTGCTGAGGACGTCTGATGTGCTATTCCATGCTCCGTGCAGTACGCTTCAATTGTAGAGTTCAAGAACTCTGTGCCTTTGTCGGAGCGAATGGTCACGATAGCTTGATTCTTTTCAACCGCCAATCGCTTGAGTAGTTGTGGCAGTTTGGACAGTGTCTCCTTCTTGCTGAATAGAAATACAACCCAAGTGTAGCGAGAGAAATCGTCGACTACAACTAGAGTGTACTTCCTTCCATTTACACTAACTGGAGTAACTGGACCAAACAGATCCATGTGAAGCAGCTCGAGCACTCGCTTTGATGAGGCTTCTTCGAGACTGGCGAAGTGCTTCTTCGTCTGCTTCCCTCGTTGGCATGGTGAGCATGGATGGTCTTTGATGAAGACTTCATTTGGTATGCCTTGCACCAAACCTTTTCGAGCTAAGCGATTGATAGCTTTGAAATTGAGGTGGTTCAAGCGTCTGTGCCATAGCCATCCAATTTCTGTAGCACTTCTTGCAACTAGACAAGTTTCCTCTTTGCAGCTGTCCCATTGTGCGATGTAGACGTTTCTCTGCCTGTTTCCAGTGAGCACAATCTGGGATGTGAGTTTGCTCTTCACAATGCACTTGTTGGAGATGAACTCCACCCTGTACCCTTTATCACAAAACTGTGAAATGGATAACAGGTTGTGCTTGAGTCCTTCCACATAGGAGACTTCTTCAATTGTGAGCTTTCCAATTTTCAGTGCGCCGTATCCCCTGGTGCTTCCTCGAGAATTGTCACCAAAGGTTACGTGTGGACCCTTCTTCTCTATGTAGTTGTGAAGTAGAGCTTTCATGCCAGTCATGTGTCTTGAACATCCACTGTCCAAGTACCATACTAGTTGACCTTCACTTGGCATGGGATCCACGGCGCTCACCTGCAATTAGACAGATTTTGGTACCCAAATCAGTTTGGGTCCTTGCAGGTTAGTTCCCTTAGGTACCCACACTTGCTTCACTCTCTTTTGAGATGAAGCTTGTGTCTTGGGCTTCTCGACCTTCGAAAACTTGGTGTACTGCCTAGAGGCAGCTTCACACGTGCAACAGTGTGTGCAAGAGGGGTAGCGGCTTGCTTCAGTCCTACCTATGCTCTTCCCACTTTGCTTATATCCTGAAGCGACTCGCTTCGGATTAGCTCTGGGTTTAGAGGCTAACTTAGGTTTTCTAGTCTGTCGAAGCGGCTCGCTTGGTTTCCTCGAAGCGGTCCAACTAGGGTTTTGACCCCGACTCGCTTGAGTAACCTTGGAAGTTTGAAGCGGCCTCTTGGGTGCTTCAAGTTCTTCCCCCTCAACGTTCGTCCGGTTGGACCATCTCCAGTCCGGATAACGTGACACATAGACATTACTCCTCTTTTTAGGAGGTAGATCCTTTGTCTCTCGTGTCTTGGCTTGAGACTTAGAAGCTTCAACAGTTCTCCCTTTACCCTTGGATTGGTAAGACTTAGCATGTTGAGTGCTAGGGATTGTTGAATTTTGCTTGCCCTTAGGATCTGCCCTTAAAGATATAGACATCTTCATTGGCTTCCTTTTAGGGTTCTCAGCCACATTGCCTTTATCCTTGTTGGTGGTCGCTTTGGATGCAGTGGGCAATTCCAAAGTGACTGATGGTGTAGTGTGTGATTCACCAACAAAGACAGTCAGCTTGGGAGGTCCACCCTCATATCCAAGCCCAGCTTTCCTACCAAAAGGCAGAAGCGAGCCCTCTAGTACCTGCCTAGCATATGATGCTTTGTTCAAGTTGGCAACTAGAGTGGACTGGGTTACATACCTTCCCTCCAAGCTTTGATGTCTAGCGAAGAGATCCTCGAACTTACTAGTCATAGCCCTTAAATTAAGTTTGACTTCGTCAAGCTCACGGGCTAGCTTTCGGTTCTCCTTCTCGCTTCGAGACAGAGCTTGTCTTACCACTTCGTGGTCGCTTGACAATTTTTGGTGCTTGTCAAACAACTCACTCCATGTAGAGGATTGTTCTTCCTCATTGACAGTGTGTGCTAGTGTAATTGAAGTGATTGAGGGATAGAAGAATACCTCTCCTGTTTCTTCATCGGTGAGCGCCATAAATCTAAGATCCTCACCATCGCTGGAATTTGGATCAGTGAATGCATCTGAGTCGCTTGGTGGATCTTCATTTGTAGCGACCGGCACTTCACTCGCTACGAGCGCTCGCCTTGGGGCATCCCTCTTGGCCTTCAATTCTTCGCGCTCTTTGGCACTTAGCTTTGGGCAATCGGATTTGTAGTGGCCCATCTTGTGGCAGTGATAACACTCCACTTCCATCATGTCGCGCGGAATCGTCTTGGTCGTCTCTTCTCTCTTTCCTTTTCCTTCTCGAGCATCAGTGCTCCTCCCTTTGTACTGCTTGTAAAATCTTTTGTACTTGCCCACTCGAGAGTTCATCTTGTTGAAGTTCTTTGATAAGAACGCAATGTGTTCTTCCAATTCTTCTCTCGTCATCTTGGCTAGCGACTGCTCGCTTGGCCCTTCGGCAGCTTTGAATGCTACTACTTTTGACGTAGTGGGCGCTTCATCCTCGTCGTCGAGACTCATACGATTCAGATCAAACTCGTGAGCTTTGAGCTCGGAGAACAGCACTTCTGGCGTGAGCTTCGTTAGATCCTTGGTAGCTAGATATAGCTCCTTCATAGTCTGCCATTTCCTTGTGAGAGCACGGACTATTTTCAGGTTTACTTCCTTGTCTGTGAGTTCCTTCCCAAGCGAGTTGAGAGTTGCAGTAATGTTGGTAACTCTCAGCTCGAAGGCGTCGATGGATTCTCCGGACTTCATCACCAGATTTTCAAACTCCCGCATCTGAACGGCGAGCTTGTTTTCCTTGATTTTGTCTGTACCTTGAGAAATGAGGGCTAGGGTTTCCCACATTTCCTTTGCCGTTGCACATTTCCTTATCCGTGGTAGATAGGCATCCGACACGGTGCTCTGCATCGTGTGACGTGCAATCTTGTCGAGGTTGGCAACTTTGAAGTCATTTGGAGTATACTCATCCTTATCCTTCTCCACGTACTGTTGTCGAACGTGGGCTGGACGACCTTCAGCGGCTGGAACCTCCACAGATATTGCTTTCTTGATTTCGATTGGTCCGTCTTCAATGACTTCCCACATCCGGTCGTGGATTGAGCATAGGAAGCTCTCGACACGGAAACTCCATATCTCATATCCTTCGATCAAGAACTGTGGAAGATTTGATGCACTGTATGTAGACATAGCAAACTATCAGCAGTAAATGCAATATGCGTGGGTGAGATTTTGATGCACTTAGGAAAATAGGATCCGGTTTAGTGAGACAACGTGAAGCGAGTGGGGACTCGCTTCGGATACGCAAAGCAGAGGCTCGAAAGAACCGCTGCTCTGATACCACTTGTTGGTCCCGGTTTGCTATAGGAAAAATACGTAGAGGGGGGGGGGGGGGGGTGAATACGTATTTTGAAGTTTTTCAACTTCAATTCCTTAACTCAGAGTATAAAGTAAAGTGCTCTTTGGAAATACTAAGATCTAGCCGAGGGCTAGATCTAAAGCAATCACGAATCTCTTGACCTAAGCTTAGAGCTTGATCAAGAGTGAGACTTTACTCTTTGTGCGGAATTTGGTGAGCTATAATCTTTCCTAAGTAATTGAAAATCCAAGTTGAGTTTGTTTAGATGCACGTGCAATGGATAAACAAAGTAAAGAGTTTAGGGTTAGAGAGATACCACACGAAGATTTATAGTGGTTCGGAGATAACGCTCCTACGTCCACTTTGTTGCACGACGGCAACTGTTCTCTTCACTCAAGAACTTGAAGGTTACGGGTCCTTCAAAAACCTGATCAAGATCGGGCTTCACTTGCCTGGATCTGACAAACAGTGCAGTGATTACGGGTTCACTACTAAGACCTAAACTGGACACGAAGCTTCACTCGCTTCTGTCCGAACAACAGGGAGATTACGGGCTCTCCTTACAGCCTAGTTTCGATCGAGCTTTACACAAAAGATGTAAGTGTATGCTTGGATCTAAACTCTATGATCGAGGCTTCTTCAATCGGTGAAAGAAGGGCCTTGGATCTGGACAACCTAACGACGACACTCAAAAACCTAACAGACAGAGTTTAGGGTTTTTGGTTGACGAAACACACTATGAAGAGCTCTTTACAATAAGTGCAAAGATGGCTAGAGCTCTTCTTCTAAGCTTGGATATGTTATGGGCTTAGACTCTAAGTGTGAAGGTTGTGAAGACGAGTTCCGATGAACTGGAAACTCGGAGAACACTGGAAAACAAAGACTCGTAGATTGCTATGAAAGCTGGGAGTGTTTGTTTGCTGTATGCGCTCGAATGCTCAAGTAGTGTTCTACTCTTCTTCGTCTTCATCCTTCACTATTTATAGGCGGAGGGTTGGCTGAGATCCGTTGCTTGGTTGGTGGCCTTGTCCCTCCTCCTCTCGACAGTACTTGCGCAGGCTGGCACCTTTTCAGACGTCCAGTTTTGGCATTTTGCCAAAAATGGCTAACTTACAAGGTTAACAGTAACTGGAGCGAGCCAGTACTGTTACGGCGCCTTTGTCGGCCTGGCAGTCAACTCTTCCGCTCCACTCCGCTTTCGACACGTGGAGATCTCGTAATTAATGCTACGATCTCCTGTTGACTGGAGTTCAAAATATGGGCGGGAGTCGCGCTGTCGCTTTCTGGTAGGTAGTGGCTAGCTTCGCTTTGAAGTAGTAGCGTCCGCTTTAGTTGAGTCACTTCGCAGTCATTCAGTAGTGAGCCGCTTCGGGAAATAAAGTTCCCAAGTGGCTGCTTTGGAAATTCCTGACTAGCTTTGACTTGCGTTGACTTTATACTGTAGCGCTCGCTTCGCTTCGCTTGGGCTTTGAACTGTAGCGCTCGCTTCGCTTCGCCTTGCTTTGGCAGACTCACTTCGAATCTACTGTAGCGATCGCTTCGCTACACTGTTCTTCGCCATGCTTCACTTCAATCTGCTTGACCCGCTTCGCTTTGTAAAACACACTCAAGTGAGTGGCCTTCACTTGAACTTTTGACGCCTAATCCAAGCAAAATAAAAGAACCATCCTAACAGAGTAGGCTTTAGAAAAATTCTAACTTATCAACTACATCAAAATGGGTCGCTTGGGAACAGAACGCTTTGGGGTTTTGGGATCAAATCAAAACACTAAGATATCCCTTATAAGTTCCCCCTTAAAATATTCGTTCTTAACAATTCCCAACAAGGCTGATACTAGTCCCTATCAATACCTTCGGCTTGGGAGTCCTCTCTTTCACCGAGGAGAGTGTAGATGGAAGTGATGAAAGAGAGGAAATCCTTGAAGAAGGACTTCAGTAGCTCTAGCTTGCGGAGGTGCGAAGCAGAGTATGAATGGAATAGTGCGTGTGTGTAGAGTTGAGATGAAAAAGAAAATTGGAGTGGTGAGACCACACTCTATTTATAGGTGTGGCATGGAAGAAAAGGTGAACATTCGTGCGATAGGAGGGCAAAAAAGGCATTTCTAAGGAGACAAGATTCTCTTCGTCATCAATTTAGTGGTCCTCACCCTAAGGTATGTAGGGTCATGTTGACTGTGTGTTCAGCAGATCCTCAAGTCCTAGCAGATGCCAGCAAGACCAAGATAGCTTCTGCACGAGCCAGGGTCTGTCCAGAACCTTATGGCCTCTGCGCGAGCCTGGGTATCTGTACCGAGCAGGTCATCTGAGGCTTCTGGAAAGATGGTCTAGTCAGCACTAAAGAGCGCCACGTGGCAAGGCTGATATTTGTCCCTGTCAGCTACTCCCCCCCCCCCCCCCCCCCCCCCCAGGTTCAGAAGCGTGCTCTGTTAGCTTCTGCCTGGTCCATTGGGGGGGAAACTGCTTTTTTGGTTGAGGCTGGAAATGTCCTGTCGCATAGGAGATTGGTGCGACGGTTAATTTCCCGAGGGTGAAAGTCGGACCTACTTTCTTTACTCATCATTGCCCTCCCCTCTAGGAAAGAGAGATATTATAGTAGATGTATTCCAAAAGGTGTGTTATTATTGCTTATTTTTCGTTCGAAAGTTTATTATTATTTGTAAGCGAAAAAGGCATCTCTTCCTTTTTACAGGCCGACGTGGAGCAGTAAGTGGGGTACCACTTCACTCTCTTTTTCCCTTAACTTTTTAACTCTTTCTTTTTTCCTCTTCTCCTTTTCATTCACCATAGTACATCTTCAGAGAGAAACAATAGTGTTCTTGTTCTTCTAATTTATTCTATACTTCCGGCGATTACTCCGCTCCTCTTCTCTCTCAGGTATTTTTTTATTATCTTATCATCTTCCCTTATCCTTATGTAGATTAGTTTTCGGGAGTTTTAAAATTAAGAAACCCTCTGTTTCCTTCTTACTTTCTTTCGTATTCTTTGAAGGAAACGTCACTGGTTTCAGATTTTTTGACTGTAAACTCAGTTTTGGTATGAGTGTAACAAAAACTCCAATGTGGAACCAGCAGTGAGTTCTCAAGATTTCTAGAGATTAGATCTGTTCATATTTATTTGGTAACCCTTGCGCTATTATGTCTACAACTCCCTCTGATGGAATTCGTCTAGGGTTTTTTTTTTTTCCTTATAATTTTGCCTTTCTTCTCAGATTGATTGTTGTCATTTACTAGGGTTTGTCCTTATTCGGCGGTTATGGACTCCAGCAAATAGAACATGGGGCAAAAAGCTCGTGAGAAATTGTTGAAGAAGATAGAGCAAGCGAAAATCAGCGGCCTTAACCCTCGGCAGGTGATGTCTCTACTCAGGCGATTGTGGAGCTTGAAGGTCATAATCATCCCCGAGAGAGCCCCCAGGAAGTAGCAACTGCTAGGCCTCGCTTGAAGCCTTTCTCCCCTCATCTAATTGCTTCCAGCCAGCTGGTTTCACCTTCCCCTGTTTTTATTGATGTGGATGCTCATGTCCCTTCTCTTGCTTTCCCATAACCTCTTTCCTCCTCCCTTAAGAGGAAGAGCGATTCTTCTTCTTCTCTGGCTATGAAGAAGGGTAAAATCTTGGAGGGCCCTTCCTATGCCCAGACGTTGGGTCTAGAACATCTGCGGGAGTACCTTTCTCAATCCGAGAAAAGTAGGGAGCAACTCCAGGCTGAGGTTCATTAGCTTTGAGGGTTTCTACAAGATAAGGAGAAGCACTGCTCTACCCTTGGGCAACGCACACTCTCTCTTTCTGAACGAGTGACAGAGCTCGAAGAGGCCCTAAGGGCTTCATCAGATAGGGTAATGCAACTGCAGGAACGTTATACAGCAGAGATAAAACAGCCGGCGCTTACTCATGAGCAGGAACTAGAGCGTGCTCGAGCTTCCTCTTTTACTCAAGGGAAGAGGACGTGGATGGATCAGGGCATCTCCTCAGGGATTCAGGATTGTCGATCTAACTTGCTAATGACCCCTTATGGTCAAGCCTTCTTGGATTCTCTGATAAAGCGTTTGCCAGAGGCCTATCTTCATTCACGTGATTTCTGGCTTCGAATGTTCGATCCCCTTACTGAATGGACAGCTTCCGCCATTCTTGAATGCTGTCAGCAGCTAGGAGTCCCTGATTGAGCGGCCACCATCAATGCATGGCCTATAATGAGAATGTTTGATACGGAGCCCGAATCCTTCAGGAGGAGTCATCTCATGTCTACTAAGGAGCCCTGGTTTATGCCTGTGCAGAAGGAAGCGTTTCAGATCCTTTGCCAGCCTACTACGTCCTCGGAGAACCTTCCTCCCTGGGATGCTCCCCTGTTTCCTCTCTCTCCTCTTAACACCATGGTTATGAGGTCTATGCGAAAGGCTCTTGGCGAGGTGCCTTCTCCTTTTCTTTTTTGAAGTTTACTTATTTATTATTTATCATTTCTTATTTAGCAACTCCTTTTCCTTGTTAGGAGTTGAGAGAGAAGAACACTTTAGGCCTATCTGCAAGTGGGGAAGGTACCTCCTCAACGCTTACTCCGAAAGCAGTGACGGGTGGCTCTGAGGAAGGGGATGCCCTAAAGATTCCCGCAAGCTTGCCCAAGGGTGGTCCCTTTGTGCATTTAGCTATGGCTTCTCCCGCTTCTGAGGATCGGTCTTCATCCTCTCATTAATCTAGCTCTGAGGATCCTGCTTCGGCCTCAGATCCTTCTCTTTAATTATATTGCTCTTGGTGGGGTGTTTCAAAACAACTTATTTTTTTGTGTTTGTAATGGGGTGCTTTTTTATGGCCCTTGAATCATGCCGTTAGGGTAGAAACAAATTTATTTCCTTCTGTTTTTGGCCAGGTGCTTTCTGAGACCTTGCCTTTATCATGCTCGTGCTATTCCCAGCCGCTTTGACCTATTATCTTTTTGATTTTATGTTTGTGTGCCTTTTCATTTTATTTCCATCTACTGCTATGTCTTTCATGCTAAAGCATTTTGAGATAATGGAATACGGGTATTGCTGTAGGGTACCCCCTACTCCCCCCCCCCCCCCCCCCAAATGAGGTATAAGGTACCGAAGGAATTATACCTCGTTTAGAGCTAATATTTTGCAACATACAATTACTTTAAGAGCAAAAAGACATGATCCTGCGCTTTCCACACATTGACCAATCATAAGATGAAAGTGTTAAGATAGGTAAAGGTTATGACCAACCGTACTCTCCTTCTTTTTAAGAACAACGCTTAATTTTCCTTGCATACTTCAAGGGTACTACCTATTTCCTAGTTTGATGTCTCTTCGACGTTCTCTTGATTTGGAGTTTTGATTGCATCTTTGACTTTTGCCCTTGCTCTGGCTATCAGCGTTTCCCAGTGCCCCCTCACCATTGGGACGTTGCATGTACCAACCATTTCGGCTTCAAATTCTTTGCCTTTGTCATTCTGTTCGAGTGACCATTTATTTGAGTCTTCGGGTAGCGTGAGCTTTTTTGAGGAATTGGTGTCGGTAATCATCAGGTGTTCCATTGGAGTAGAGAGATCCTGGTTCTTTTCTACAGTAGTTTTGGCTCTAAGTCTTTTTCCATCAGGCTCTGCTTCGACCTTACCGCCGGCGAATTCCGCCATCGGCCTTTTCCTGGCCTCTCCTACCTATACTGATTGGATATAGTATTTTCATGAGATTGTTTGGTCTCCAGATACTTGTCCCACCGGCTTCTTACTGGGAATTTCATCATCGAATGGTAAGTGGAAACCACGGCTTGGAACGGGTTCAGGGCAATTCTCCCCAAGATAATGTTATAAGAAGATTGTTCACGCACCACCAGAAAAGTGACTGGTTTTGATACCCGCATGGGTCCTTCACCTAGAGTGAGCATTAGATCAATTCATCCCAATGACATCACGGGATCTCCTGAGAATCCGTGCAAGGCCGTGGCTATGCCATTTAAAGGCTTCTGAAGTCTCATTTGGTTGAAACAACTTTCGAATATGACATTAACTGCAGCCCCTGTATCTACAAAGACCCTTTGGACTTGGTATCTTTCTACCTCCACCGTGATGACCAATGCTTCATCATGTGGATGAACCACATTTTGATTGTCCTCTGGTCCAAATGAGATTTCTGGTGCAGGTAAGCCCTTTTCAACTTTCCAGACCCCATGTCTCTCGTGCATGTGCAGTTCTCTGGCAGATGCCTTTCTGCTTCTGTTGGAGTCCCCTACGGCCAGTCCTCCATATTTCATTTTAATGACGCCTTTGGGTTCTGATCCCTGGCTAGCATCAGGTGTTTTCTCAGGAGCTTCTTTGCGCTTCTTGTTTTGTTCTGTCTCTCTCTTGACATATTCTAAGAGTTCCTCCTCTTGGATCAGCTTCTCGATAACAATTCTTAAATTTCTACAGACGTTTGTCATGTGACCAAAGTCATTATGGAACTTGCAGAATTTTTCAGAGGGTGGGTTCCTAAGCGGCTGCCTGTGTCCCATGGGAACCTGGACCCCCGATTTTCTCATGACTACTTCCAGCAGATCAACAGGCTGCTTAGTGAGTGGAGTAACGGATCTCAAGAATCGTTCATTCCTATCAATTTTCTTAGCATCTGGAGCCGGCCTTTTCTTTTCTTCTGGCTTCTTTTCCTTTTGAGAGGCCAGCTCGGCCCTCTTGCTGCTCAGAGCCTCCTCAATATGGAAATATTTTTGGACTCTTGTCAGCAGTTCTTCGAAAGAAGTAGCTTCCTTCTTAATGAGAGTGGCAAAGAACTGCCCTGGTTTTAGACCATCTACACAGGCATGCACTTTCAGCTTTGGCTCTACTCCCGGGATTTCCAGGACAGCCTCGTTGAATCGCGTCATATAGTCCCTCAAACTTTGATTGGCACCTTGCTTAATAGTCGTCAGGTGTAGGGAATTTCGGTTAGTCCTCTTAGCACTAACAAACTGTTGCAGGAAAACTTCATTCAGATCCATGAAGGAGTGAATAGAGGCTCTTGGTAACTGCTTGAAACAATGTTGAGCAGTTCCAGATATGGTTGTGAGGAATACTCTACACTTGACGCCCTCCGATTATTGGTGGAGGAGGCATAAGCTTTCGAATTTCATCAAATGTTCCTCGGGGTCCCCTTTCCCCTGATATTCACAGGAAATTGTTTTGAAGTTACCAGGAATAGGATCTGTCTGAATATCTACCGAGAATGGGCTGTTCTCGTCGATATATACAGAGAAAAGTTCTGGCTTGTGTATCCTACTTTTATGAACTAGAACATGCTTTAGGTTCCTTTCTTCATTTGCGTAGCGAATTCTTCCTTCGCTTGCTTCTGTTTCTTTTGAGGCCCTCTCCGAGGCTTACTTTTGCTTTTTCAGCCTTTCCATTTCTTTTGCTAGGAGCTTCATCTGCTGCTGTTGCTGGGCATATTTCTTGGCCCATGCATTGTCAACGTCCTCATCGGGATTATCTTCATGTTCCTCAGGACCCTCCTAATCCGGGGACTCCCAGTCAGTGGAGAATCCCTCCTCTTGTCCTGCCGCTATTGATGGCAGTTTTGCAGCCAGTTCTTGGGCTATGCTTGGGGTTACAGGCTTCTGCTTGTGCACCAGAGGGGTGCTCTTACTTCCTCCACCTTCTTGGGCTTCACCCGGAGGATTTGTGTTTTGGGAGTTTGTTCCCAAGGCATGAAGTCTTTTTTCAACGGCCCCCTCGACTACGCCCTCTATGAGCGCTTTCATTTGGAGGAGCATGGTCGGGGAGAACTGAGCTTCCATGTTGACACTGGCCTCTATCATCATAGTGCCCTTTCCTTTATTCCTGAGTAAAGAATTTTCTGGATTTCTAGTAGCTTGGCCGGCTTCTTTTGAAGCAGCATCTGAGCTATTATTCATTTTTGTGAAGTTCTGCAAATGTTTGAAGATTTTTAGAGAATTAGTTCCAGGTGCCTTCAAAATGAGGCTTAAATAGATACTGTTTGCCTCTGACAGATCTTCAATGATTTGGGAATCATTCGCACAAGCTTTTATGGATATTGCTTGCTTATGCAAGGCTTAAGGGGCGGCATCTGCTTGCATAAAGCAGAATGGATGGTGCCTGTTTTCACAGGGCTTAACGTATAATGCCTATCCATGTAGGGCTTTTTGGATGATGCCTAGCTATGTAGGGCTTTTTTTATGGTGCCTAACTATGTAGGGCTTTTTTGTATGGTGCCTAACTATGTAGGGCTTTTTGAGGGTTCTGCCTACTATGTAGGGCTTATGAGGTTTATGCCTATTGAATAGGGCTTCTGAGGACTCTGCCTATTGTATAGGGCTACAAGAATATTGCCTATTAGATAGGGCTTCTGGGAATTTTGCCTATTATATAGGGCTTACGAGAATGTTGCCTATTAGATAGGGCTTCTGGGAATTCTGCCTATTATATAGGGCTTACGAGAATGTTGCCTATTAGATAGGGCTTCTAGGAATTCTGCCTATTATATAGGGTTTACGAGAATGTTGCCTATTAGATAGGGCTTCTGAGAGGTTTTGCCTTCAAATGTGGGGCCCCCTCATCAAGGTGAGTGGGGTGACCTCGTCATTTTCGGACCTCTGTTTTCAGCATTTTCACTTTGTGTGTTTTCGGTTAATGGCAATACAGGGGCCTACGACTGAATTTGAGTCATAGTGCTTCCTCTGTAACTACCAATCCCTCATAACCCACGAGCTAATTTTTATGTTTTACAATCTTTAATGGAACTTTAAACTCACCAATTATCAGAGATGAGCCGAAATTGCTACAATTTTGATTCGATTTTCTCAAATTCTTCACAATCTTCGGACTAAACAAAGAACACAGTTCAGTTATCACAATTTATATGAGGAGAACGTAATCTTAAGATCGCCTACGGATTGGCCACTCAACATCATGAAAGATTAAGCTGAAATGAATTCACAGTATTTGTATCCAAGTTTTCCAAGGAAACTACTTAGCAAATGCCGAATATGCATTCGTACTAACATCTATCTCCCGGGTGTCTCGTACACAAGGAAATAACAGGGTAAATTCACAACAATATTATTGCGACCAGCTAAAATTCAGGTGATACCGAAAAGATTAACATCTCAAACTCAAAAACTCCAGCAACATTACAAATAGCAGGTCAAAAATTCGCATACAAGAAAGGAAATCAACATCTTAAACTCATAATTCCCACAGATGGCGCCAGTTGATAGATCCGGGTTGAAGATCTACAACAAATGTGTGATTATTCATCGTATTTGTAAAGAGTATTCACATATAAAGGGTTATAACTTTAGCTAGTAAGAGATTCATACGATTCATTTGCCATAGCAACTCATTTTCTACAGAGCATCTTCCTCTAGACATAAAAGAGAAGATCAAGCTGAACGTTAAGCAAAGGGTGTTTATGACCAAAAAACCATTCAAATCCATGGAGCTTATAACTCATTTGGGCAGAAAAACAAAGAGAAAAGAAGAGGGCGAAGCAGAGAACACAATGCACCTTCGTGTTTCATCCTCTTTTGGCGACGAGGATTATACCTTCGGCTTGAGTTGTTGGGAGTCCTCTCTTTCACCGAGGAGAGTGTAGATGGAAGTGATGAAAGAGGGGAAATCCTTGAAGAAGGACTTCAGTAGCTCTAGCTTGCGGAGGTGCGAAGCAGAGTATGAATGGAATAGTGCGTGTGTGTAGAGTCGAGATGAAAAAGAAAATTGGAGTGGTGAGACCACCCTCTATTTATAGGTGTGGCATGGATGAAAAGGTGAACATTCGTGCGATAGGAGGGCAAGAAAGGCATTTCTAAGGAGACAAGATTCTCTTCGTCATCAATTTAGTGGTCCTCACCCTAAGGTACGTAGGGTCATGTGGACTGTGTGTTCAGCAGATCCTCAAGTCCTAGCAGATGCCAGCAAGACCAAGATAGCTTCTGCACGAGCCAGGGTCTGTCCAGAACCTTATGGCTTCTGCGCAAGCCTGGGCATCTGTACCGAGCAGGTCATCTGAGGCTTCTGGAAAGATGGTCTAGTCAGCACTAAAGAGCGCCACGTGGCAAGGCTAATATTTGTCCCTATCAGGTTTAGCTGCTATGATTCTAGATAGCATCCCAGGGAAGAGGATTGGCGATTGGTAGAGGTCCATTCTTCGAACTTCTTGATTAAAAGGGCTGCTAGACTCGAGTTACAGGTATATCCTGATTCACCTACTTGTACATTCAGGTATGGGAATATGTCTCTCTCTTACTATATATTAATTGTTTATGTAGCTTCCAGGCTGCTAGCTGCCGGTCTATGTTGGGTGTTCGCGCTTTAGCGTACGACCATCTTCAAGCTCACCATTCTCATGCTGAGAGAGAAAAGGAGAAACTTCAAGCTTAAGTACATCGCCTTCGTGAATGGGCTCATAATCGTGAGGCTTTTCAAGCTCTCCAGACTCAAAAATCAAAACTGGAGGATGAACTGTCAGAGTTGAAGAAAAAGGATCAGGACATGGAGATCTATCTGCAAGCTCGGGAAAATGAAGTCTCGAATCTCTGAGCCAGCTCTGCATCCTATGCTCAACAGGCGCATGACATTCACAAGGCTTTGGAAGCTTTTGTCATGCAGATAGCGAAGGCGCATGATGCCTGTTTTTCAGAAGTAAAATAGCTTAGAAAACAGCATGAGCAAGAGCTAGGGTAAGCAAAGGCTTCCTCTCATGCTGTGGGCCTAAAGGAAGGGCTGGAACAGGGCCTTATTAAGGGCATGAGAAGCTGTCGATCTCAACTCCTGCTCACTCCTTACGGCCTAGCTTTCCTTGATCAATTGATTCACAACTTGCCAGAGGCATATCTTCACTCCCCCGGCTTCTGGGCAAGGATGACAAAGCCTCTTTCCGAATGGACTGCTAAGTCTATGTTTGAATGTTGCAAGATGTTGGTTGTTCCTGAGAGGGCTGCATCTGCGAATCTGGAGTCTATCGTACAGGCTTTTAGTCGAGCACCTGAGACACTAGAACTTAATCGCAAGATTAGTGCCCAGAACCCTTGGTATTCCAAGGTACTACGGAGGGCTGCTAACATCCTTCATCATCCCCATGACCACTTGGTCGTCACCTTCCTGGGGTCCCCCTCGCATTCAAACCTTCCTCCCTGATGCTGAGATACAAGGATATCTTAAGAGGGTTTTTGAAGAGGTATTATTTTACCGTCAAGAGGCCATTCTATTTGTCTTTTTGTTTTCTATATTTTGGCATAAGTAATCGATTTTTATCTCTCCTTTTATATATATATATATATATATGTACGCATATACAGGAAAAGAAGTTTCCCGATCTTCTCCCACCCAAGTGTGAGCTTTCTCCTGAGATTTCCTCTCCTGATATTTTCTTATCCAGCTCTTCTGATAAAGAATCTGATGATGATGTACGCACCCTTGCTGAGCGAGCGCTTAAGGGTCCTGGGAAAATCCCCTCTGTCCTCTCTACGGAGGCTCAAGTAGGAAGTGTAGAGGAAGCAAATGTTCCTTCTTCAGAGGCTGAGCAAGTTAACGAGGATCCCCCAGCTGCTTCAGATCCCCCTTCAGATCCTTCTACCACTAATGCTTCCACTTCTCGTGTCGAAGACCCTACGGATCCTTCTCAGGATGCTGACCGCTTTGTGGCCAACTTGTTCAATTCCGATGCTGTTGAACCCTCTACTCAAAGCTAGGGCTCTCTTATTGACGCTTCTTTTATGCTAATTGATAATTCAAAGACAATTCCTTCATTTTGATTTCTGGCTTTTACTTTAGGTTTTTTGAAATATTGGAACAATTTTGCTTTTATCCCAAAATCTGCTTGATACTTTTATTGGGGTGATTTATTTTTTGCTTTTATGCCTTAACCATTTCTTGTCATGTTTTTGTTGAAGGAACCATATCTGATCGGTGAAGATCGGTTCGCCCGAGGATCTATTTCGGATATCTAACTATCGACATAAACCTATCATGCTCCTATGAATTAAGTGCG
The DNA here is from genome assembly GCA_024222315.1 of Thymus quinquecostatus. NCBI lineage: Eukaryota > Viridiplantae > Streptophyta > Magnoliopsida > Lamiales > Lamiaceae > Thymus > Thymus quinquecostatus. The sequence continues at coordinate 23,711,697 of CM044172.1, forward strand.
GAATCATAGGGGGTTTTAGATCGATTACCTGAAGAAGTAGAGAACTCGCGAATAGATCTTCTGATCTGTATCCCTGCTCGATTCTGACGTTGGATGGTAAACAAACTTCGGAATCAGCCACGGAAAACGGGATCCCCACCGAACTGTTACTGCCTGGCCGCGCGTCTCTCTCTCTCTAACCCTAGCCTCCCTTTCTTGTTCAGAATATTTAAGTGCACTCGTATATTCTGATTCTTAGGTCTGAACAAGACCTAGAGGAGGTATATTCTGATTTTACCCCTGTTGAGTTCAGGGCTAGTATTAGACTTAGCGACCCCCATATTTAAGATGTCCCACATCCGTTGATTAACTTAGAGCTTCTGACTGCTCGTGTTAATCAACTTCTTTATTCCTGAGTAGTACCATTCATACCTTATTCATCATAACGGAAATTAATCCACCTGCAGGGTTTGGTATGATAATCCTTAATGAATTCCTCAGGGGATGTGATCAACCTGTTCTACCAGGATATGGTGCTCTGTTGCAGTTGCACTAAGAGTCGTACTAGTTGTAGTTGCTTCCCAAGATACGGAGCATATTGAGTTACAGATACTCTGAACTCTCACCCATGGTAAATCAAAGAAGCAGACTACAACTATGCACCCTTAGGACTCAACTAGAGTTAAGGTTCATCTTAAGTCACCGAGGTCTTGATTCTTTCTACATTCGGTCAGAATAGAAGAATACACCTCACCGTGATCCTATCAGTACACGCACGTACTAGTATAGACATGTAGCCAAGACAAGCTACTTATGCAGCCTATACTACAGCCTAAATCGACAGTTATATCCAGAACTGTCTCAACTGTGATACCCTTTTATATCTCGTGAGGAACCGGCAACTTTGGTCTTCTGTGATCTACAACACACCATAAAGCCTACAACTTTGAGATAATGGACAAATGTTTGATGCATAGATAACAATTCATACTTAATCAGATAGAAGATTGTTAGTGGCTATGGACAACACATGCATACAAGCTAAAAGGCCTGCTTTCTAGTATACAAATCCATCAATCTCCCACTTATACTAAAGCAAACTTTTAGTATATCATGTGACAAATAGGCAAAGTGTCTACAATCTAGCATCTATTACACATCTTCTCCCACTTATACTCAAAGTTTACTAGTGTGGGAGGCGCCCCAGTCCCATCCCTTCGACATGGTTGTCGAACACCTTGACTGGTAAGCTCTTTGTGAACGGATCCGCCAGATTCTCCGCTGAAGGGATTTTCTTCACTTCTACTTCTCCTCTTTCGACGATTGCTCTACGAGATGGTACTTTCTCTCTATGTGTTTGCTCGCCTTGTGAGCCCTAGGTTCCTTGCAGTTTGCAACTGCTCCAGCATTATCACAATATAATGTGATACCTCTGGGCAAACTGGGAACTATAACTATCTCATTAAGGAAGTTCAGGAGCCACACAGCCTCTTTAGCAGCCTCACAAGCAGCCACATATTCGGCCTCCATGGTCGAGTCTACGATGCACTTCTGCTTCACACTCTTCCAAGTGACAGCTCCACCTCCCAAGGTAAACACATAGCCTGAGGTAGATTTCCTCTCATCTCGATCAGCCTGGAAGTCTGAGTCCGTATACCCTATCGGGATCATCTCATTGGACTGATAAACAAGCACATGATCTCTTATCCTCTTGAGATACTTCAATATGTGCTTAACAGCCGTCCAATGTCCCTGACCAGGGTTAGACTGATATCTTGCCACCATGCCAACCGCATAGCAGATATCTAGTCTAGTACACACCATTGCATACATGAGACTCCCAACCGCGGAAGCATACGGTATAGTCTTCATGCCTCTATCTCCTCTTGTGTCTTCGGACACATGTCCTTAGATAGAGGTATGCCATGTCTGAAGGGAAGAAAACCCTTCTTGGCATTTTGCATGCTGAAACGGGTGATCACAATATCTATATATGAAGCTTGGCTTACGCCTAACATCCTCTTACGGCGATCTCTGATCACCTTGATCCCTAGGATGTAACCTGCTTCTCCCAAGTCTTTCATCTGAAACTGTTCAGACAACCAATCCTTTACGCCTGATAACACGTTCACAATGTTGCCAATGAGAAGTATGTCATCTACGTACAGTACTAAGAATACCACGCTTCCGTCCAAACTGAGCCTGTAAACACAGCTTTCGTTTATGCACTAGACAAATCCAAAGGATTTTATCACTCCATCAAAATGAATGTTCCAGGACCTGGACGCTTGCTTAAGTCCGTATAAGGACTTCTTAAGCTTCCATACAAGATGCTCCTGGCCATCTCTCACATAACCTTCTGGTTGGTGCATATAAATGGCCCTACCTTTTTCAAGGTACCCGTTCAAGAACGCAGTCTTGACGTCCATTTGCCAAACCTCTAGGTCTAAATGTGCCGCCATGGACAAGAGTATTCTGACGGACTTAAGCATGGCAACTGGCGAAAATGTCTCATCATAGTCGATTCCCTCTCTCTGAGTAAATCCTTTCGCCCCCAATCTAGCTTTGAAGGCTAAAACCTTCCCGTCAGGTCCTCTCTTTCTCTTGTACACCCACTTGCAACCGATGGTTTTACCCCATCAGGCAGCTCTGCAAGGTCGTACTCGTCCATGTTAACTATGGATTCTATCTCCGAATCCATAGAAACTCTCCAGGAATCTGCATCCTCATCCTCCATCGCTTCCTTGTAAGTCCAGGGGTCGATCTCATCATGTTCGATACCCGAGAGTAGTTCAGTGGATTCTCCCACGAACATGAAACGGTCTGGTTGACGAACAACCCTCCACTGCGACGAAGCGATGGTGGAGATACAGTATCGGATAAGGGTGCAGTTAGTGGTATAACCTCTTGTACTCTCGGCTGTTCTGAAATACTGGCTACTGCTGATGCTCGTAACTCATCGAGCATTATTTCACTCCTTGACCGTTGGTTACTAATAAAGTCCTCCTCTAGGAATCGGGCATTAGTGCTCACAATGACCTTCTGATCCTGGGGACTATAGAAATAACCTCATTTCGTTCCCTTTGGATATCCTACAAACAGCCTAACCTCAGTCTTAGACCTCAATTTGTCGGCCTCCTTAGTCAGCACGTGTGTTGGACATCCCCAAACCCGAATATGACCCTATCCATAATTCGGAAGGAGTTTTAACTGTCGACTTTGTAGGTACTAGATTGAGGAGATAACCTCCCCAGAACGAAATTGGCAAGGATGCATAGCTCATCATCGATTTCACTGTGTCTAAAAGAGTATGATTCCGTCTCTCAGCTACACCGTTCTGTTGGGGAGTACCTGGCGTAGTTAACTGAGATGAAATCCTATTTTCTGACAAGAAAGTTCGAAACTCAGTTCCGAGGTACTCGCCACCTCTATCAGAGCGAAGTGACTTGATACTTCTACCCGTCCTCTTCTCCACTTCCGCTTTGAATTCCTTGAATCTATCAAAGCACTCGGATTTCTTGTGGAGCACGTAGATGAAACCGTATCTCGAGTAGTCATCGATAAACGTGATGAAATACTCATAACCTCCTCGAGCTTGAACGGACATCGGTCCACACAAGTCAGAATGAACCAACTCTAAGAGCACTTGAGCCCGATATCCTATGGACTTGAAAGGTCTGGTCACCATCTTTCCTTCCAAACACGATTCACACGTCGGTAAAGGTTCTATTTGGAAAACCAAAACACCTTCTTTTATCAACCTTTGAATCCTCTTTTGGTTGATGTGACCCAATTGTATGTGCCATAATAGAGTTTGGTTCGTTTGAGACGGATTCTTCCTCTTTTTAGTATTCAATGATGAGGAAGCATTATAAGAAGAAGAATCATTCATAGGACAAGTAATGGTATAGAGAGACCGGGACAATGTGCCAGAAACTATAACTTCATTGTCTTTCATGATAGAAACGCCTCTATCAAAAACAACTGAATATCCGTAAATAAATAGTTTTGAAACAGAAATCAAGTTTCGCCTAAAAGCAGGCACATATAAAACGTTTCTCAAAACCAAAACAGTAATATCAAATGATAAATGAATATCTCCAACTGCGACTGCTGCTACTCTCGATGCATCGCCCTTGGAGATGGTAATCTCGTCATCATTCACCTCGTTTATCCGCAGAAAACACTGCAAGGTGTAACGCCCATGATCAATTGCTCCCGTATCTACTACCCCAGCCCGGGTAGAACATGCAGTTGATCATTTCTCAGTATGACGTACCAAAAATTCTTCTTCTTTAGAGGGCAGAAAGACTTCCAGTGTCCTTTCTTGTTGTATATGAAGCACTTGCCCTTCCCCTTTGGCTTTTCTTGCCATCGGTAGGCTCAACACCTTTATCTTCTTCCAAGCTCTTGTTAACTTGCTAATGTTTGACACCTTCTTCCTCACTTTCATCTTTCGATGCCGTCTGAGGAGCAAACATAAGCACACAAGCTTCTTGACTCGCAAGTTTCATATCATCCAATTTCTAGAAGATTTCCAGAAGTTCTGGGATATCTGCAATATCTGCCAAGTGAGAACACAAGGCTTGCAACCCTAGCGTACTTGACTAATCTTAGTCGTATCGTTACTCTCATGCCATAACTTGTGTAACTCTCTATCTTCAACCGATGATACTAGAGCTTTCAGATAAGGTGTAGTGAGTACTAACTTGTACTCTTCATCAACAAGGACAATATCGAGATAATTCCTTCACTCCAAATAATTGGAATCCGTGAGAGGACTCGAAGTGAGAACATTTATCAACGGGCCTAAAGTCATATCTGATAAAGCAATAAACACGTAGACACTCGTAAGAAAAGATCATGCATCAATTCGTAACGAGAATTATTGTAACCTTTTGATAAACCAATAATTTTGAAACCTTCAACAGCCCAAACAATGCGGATCGCAAGCCACGTTCGTGTGGACGTTTACGCTCCCACTGTTCGACCAGATACTCGGATCTTTAACTCTACTTATCTTGCCAACCTATCCTTATGGCAAATAGAGCTAATAGTTGAACCTTACTAGACCATATTAGATTAGAAAAGGGACTCCGTTGGGGAGTTGTATTCTAACTAATGTCTAAGCTTTTAACCACAATCTTAGCCTAACTCGGAAAAAGCACTATTTTCCTTAAGCTATCTTTGTTCAAAAACCAACTCCAGAGAAAACCGCAGTTACTATTCCAAGCAAGCCACGTTAGTGTGGACGTTTACTCAGAAAAGCTCCCACTTCTCATTTTGGTTAGAACATTTTTGTTAAGAAACCCTAAGTCTGGCGAACTCGTCCGATACGATGTGCAACCCACGTTCGTGTGGACGTTTACACACTCACACCAAACTTCACCTTAAGGTCAGTTGTGGAGGTCTTAACATTTTCTATACCAAAAATGTTTTTATCTGCTTAGTATTTTTTCTTTCAAAAGGTTGTCGACATGCTCGATCACGTTGTCACATAATCCGAAGCATAATTTTCTAAACGCATCAAATAAACCATGCTCGCAGAAAATTAAAACATGCTTATATTGACAATCCTAACACATGCTCGACTAAGCGCAATTTAATCACCTCGACAGGCAAGACATGCTATAATAATTTAAATTGCATCCATAGCATGCTTAAGAAAAATGAGATAAAAAAATAAAAAAATAAAACTCGCTTTTCGTGGTGTGACGACTCATCTAATCTATTACAAAATAGAAATTAAATCCGAAAACAGGCTTCGGTCTTGAATAAGACCTCCGTCTTGATCTCCCGTTTCTCCCCGAAAATAAATAAATTATTTAAAATAATTTATTATCTAATTTTCGTTGCCATTGGGCTTTTCTAACCGAGATTTGGCCCACATCACATGGCCCAATTCTCTCGAATAAGCCCAAACCGCGCTCGTTTCACTCTCATGGGCCCACGAACTCAAAACTGGACCTAAAACGGCCCGAGTTCATGACTGGGCCCTAGCCCGAACGCTGGAGGCATCCCGTAACGCGAACGGGCCGGGTTGAAAACCCTAGGCCCGCTCGCGGGCTAGGGCACGGGCGCGCAAGGCTGCCCACGCCACGACTGACGGCGTGAGACCCTGCCGCCGGCCGCCCCCGCCTCCCTGGTGCCGCTGCCGTCCCTGGCCGTCCTCCTCCACCGGCGATACGGCCGACCGGCGTCTGAAGAACAGCCCGCGGCGTCGAGCCCTTGATAGGGTTCCGCCGCGGCTGTTTCCGCCTGCTGCCACTGTTACAGCCGCCGGCGACATTCGCCGCGGCCAGCACTACTGTTGGCTGATCTCGCCGTGCCTCCGCTGTGCTGTTGGACCCTCCCCGTCGCCGTCGCCGTCTCAGCTGCCGCTGCAAATCGCGGCAGAAACCCTAACGGGTTCTGCCGCCGCTGCTGCTCCTCCGGCACTGCCCCCCGACGGCCTGCTACTGCCAACGACGCTCGCGGCCACGTTGAGTCCGTTGTCGAACTCCATGGTCGTCGTCGATGGCCCTCATGCAGTCCACGGCGTCTGCCGCGGCGTTGAGCCCTAATTAGTGTTCTGCCGCGGTGCCGTTCCCGCCGTCACGCGCTACCGCCGCCGTTCCCGGCTTCCTCCGATCATCTCTGACGACGTGCAGGCTCCAGCAGCCTGCTGGAGCCATGTCGATCACCGGAGAAGAGGAAGGCAGCCCCGTTGGGCGACTCGCACGCGCGTGCGGTGGCGCGTGTGATTCACGCGCCGCCCCGTGCGACGGAGCCCAGCTGGTGCTCGTCTCCTTCGTTCTTCGCGTTCTTCGTCTCGATGCAGCAATTACATAACGAAAAACTAACTATCTATGCCTAATCTAGATCGCACCTTATTATCTCGCGATCAAAATTACATGAATATGCCAAATCGGCCCGAAAAATGACAAACACCACGAAAAGCGACATCCTAATCGATCTAACATGCATAATAGTCGATAATTACTCAGATAGAGCAAAAAATCTGATCCTTGGCTCTGATACCAACTGAAGGAACCATATCTGACCGGTGAAGATCGGTTCGCCCGAGGATCTATTTCGGATATCTAACTATCGACATAAACCTATCATGCTCCTATGAATTAAGTGCGGAATCATAGGGGGTTTTAGATCGATTACCTGGAGAAGTAGAGAACTCGCGAATAGATCTTCTGATCTGTATCCCTGCTCGATTCTGACGTTGGATGGACAACGAACTTTGGAATCAGCCACGGAAAACGGGATCCCCACCGAACTGCTACTGCCCAGCCGCGCGTCTCTCTCTCTCTAACCCTAGCCTCCCTTTCTTGTTCAGAATATTTAAGTGCACTCGTATATTCTGATTCTTAGGTCTGAACAAGACCTAGAGGGGGTATATATAGAGGAGACCAAGTGAGACTTGGGCTTAAGTTGCAGGCCAGGCCTGCAACACATGGACTAGGCGTCCATTAGCATAGTTGGCGCCCCATACTGGGCCCAACTGTGTGGTGGCCCACTTATTCCTTATACTGTGGCCTATTGAGCTTTTAGACCATCTCCAACCCAGTACTCTATTTTACAGTATGCTATACTTCAAAATGAAGTATCCCGTACTCTATTTTAAAAATCTATTCCAACCACGTACTCTATATATTTAATTTATTATTCTTTTATATTTAATTTTAATAACTTAACAATATTGACAAACATTAAATGAATAATACTATGATTTATTAACATATATTGGAAATTAAATAATAACTATATAAAAAAATATGGCTTTTTGAACTATTAAATTGTAAATTCATCCTTTTAAGCAAAAATATTAATTATATCAATCATCATAACATACATTATAAATGAAATGAAACAAAATATAATATATGAAATGTTAATTTTTTCTAGAAATACTTTAAATGTGATTTTTATAAATAGGAATAAATGAAATAAAATGAAATAATATGATATATGAATTAGTATAATTATTTACAATGAGAAATATAATTAAATAATTCAATATTTACAATTAATTTTTTTTTGAATAGTGAAATAGAGTATGAAGTATTGAACAGTAAAACTCTATATATAGAGTTTTACTGTTCAATACTTCATACTCTAACTGCAAAATGGAGTACGGTTGGAATGACCTCCGTACTCCAAAATGAAGTAATACTCCAGTTTGAAGTATGCATTGGAGATGCTCTTAGGGCCAGATCAGGGATCTACAAGCTGGTAAAACCGAGGCCTCCCAATGGCTAAATTCTCCATACTCAGCCCAGAGCATAATTTAGTCCATAAGTACTAAAACATTCCACTAGAGTAATAGTACTGAATTACCTGTTTTACCCCTGTTGAGTTCAGGGCTAGTATTAGACTTAGCGACCCCCATATTTAAGATGTCCCACATCCGTTGATTAACTTAGAGCTTCTGACTGCTCGTGTTAATCAACTTCTTTATTCCTGAGTAGTACCATTCATACCTTATTCATCATACCGGAAATTAATCCACCTGCAGGGTTTGGTATGATAATCCTTAATGAATTCCTCAAGGGATGTGATCAACCTGTTCTACCAGGATATGGTGCTCTGTTGCAGTTGCACTAAGAGTCATACTAGTTGTAGTTGCTTCCCAAGATACGGAGCATATTGAGTTACAGATACTCTGAACTCTCACCCATGGTTAATCAAAGAAGCAGACTACAACTATACACCCTTAGGACTCAACTAGAGTTAAGGTTCATCTTAAGTCACCGAGGTCTTGATTCTTTCTACATTCGGTCAGAATAGAAGAATACACCTCACCGTGATCCTATCAGTACACGCACGTACTAGTATAGACAAGTAGCCAAGACAAACTACTTATGCAGCCTATACTACAGCCTAAACCGACAGTTTGATCCAGAACTGTCTCAACTGTGATACCCTTTTTTATCTCGTGAGGAACCGGCAACTATGGTCTTCTGTGATCTACAACACACCATAAAGCCTACAACTTTGAGATAATGGACAGATGTTTGATGCATAGATAACAATTCATACTTAATCAGATAGAAGATTGTTAGTGGCTCTGGACAACACATGCATACAAGCTAAAAGGCCTGCTTTCTAGTATACAAATCCATCATCTGTTTTGCCAAAACATTTTAAGATAATGAAATATAGATGATGAGGTGTAGGGTATCCCCTACTCCTCCCCCCCCCACCCACCCCAAGTTAGATATTAGAAATCGAAGGAATTATATCTCATTAGTGGCATTGTCTGCAGCATAACCACTTAAAAATAAAAAGCATAGTTTGTATTCCTGCATATTGATAAGAAAAACGTAATATAGACAAAGGACATTACTGGCCCTGCTTTTCCCTTTTCCTCAGAAGGTAACGTTTAGTTTTTCTCAGCCTTTCCTTCTCATGTGATGATGCCTTTGGGTTCTGTAGTTCCTTCAGCCTCCGACATTTTGTCATCTGCCTCCTTGCGCTTCTTATTTTGATCAGATTCTTTTTTGACATATTCCAGGAGCTCTCCTTCCTAGATCAGTTTTTCAATAGCTATTTTCAGATTTCTGCATTCATTGGTCATGTGTCCATAATCGTTATGGAATCTGCAAAATTTATCAGAGGGTGGTTTTCTTGGAGGATGCTTGTGCCCCGTGGGGATCTGAACTCCTGGTTTTTTCATGACTATTTCAAGCAGGTCATCGGGATGTTTAACTAGAGGGGTAAAAGGCCTCAGGAACCGCTCGTTCTGGTAGCAGCTGTGGCTGATCTTTTCCTTTCTTCGGGCTTTTTTTCCTTTTGAGAAGCGAGTTCGGCCCTTTTGCTACTCAAGGCTTCCTCCATGTGAATGTATTTTTGAGCTCTCCTCAAAGGAGGTTGCTTCTTTCTTGATAAGAGAGGCAAAAAATTACCCTGGCTTTAGACCATCCACACAAGCATGCACTTTAAGCTTCGGCTCCACCCCTGGGATCTCCAGGACAACCTCGTTGAAACGTGTCATATAGTCTCTCAAACTCTCATTGATACCTTGTTTGATAGTTGTCAGGTGCTGGGAGTTCCGAGTAGTCCTTTTGGCACTAACGAATTGATGTTGGAAGACCTCCCTCAGATCCTGAAAGGAGTGAATAGAGGATTTTGGCAATTGCTTGAACCAGTGCTGAGCGGTTCCAGACAAAGTTGTGAGAAATACTCTGCATTTAACGCCTTCCGAATATTAATGAAGGAGGCACATGCTCTCAAACTTCATTAAATGCTCTTCCGGATCGCTAACTGTCCTAAAATTCGCTGGTATGGGATCTGTCTGGATATCAGCTGAGAATGGGCCACTTTCATCAATATACACAAAAAAGAGCTCCGATTTGTGTCATCCACTTTTTTAAGCTAGGATATGCTTTAGGTTTCTTCCCTCATTTGCAGCGTGAATCTCTCCTTCGCCTGTTTCCATTTCTCTTGAGATCCTCTCTGGGATCTGTTCTGCTTTTTCAGCCTTTCTACTTCTTTCATCAGAAGCTTCATTTGTTCTTGTTGCTGGGCATATTTCTTGGCCCAGGCATTATCAGTGTTTTCTCCGAGGTCGTCCCCATGTTCCTGAGGATCTCCCTCGTCTGGGGATTCCCAATCAGTAAGGAATCCCTCTTCTTGTCCTGCAGCTATTGATGGTAGTCTGGTAACCAGCTCTTGAACTACGCTTGAGTTTTTGGGCTTCTGCATGTGTGCCGTAGGAGTACTTTTTCTTCCCCCACCTTCTTAGGGTTCGTGTTGAGGGTTTGAGCCTCTGGAATTAATTCCCAAGGCATGGAGTCTTTTTTCCACAGCTCCATCGACTGCACCCTCTATGAGTGCTTTTATCTGTATAAGCATAGCTAGAGAAAACTAAGCCTCCGCGTTGACACTAGCTTCCGTTATTAAGGTGCCTTTTCCCCTATTCTCTTGTGGGGAGCTTCATGAACCTCCAGGAGTTTGGAGAGCTTCTTTTGATGCAACGTCTGAATTAGCAGTCGTTTTTGCAGAGTTCTGCATATTTTTCGAGAATTTTCAATATATTAGTCCCGAGTGGTTATAAAATGGGATGTGAAATAGAAATTGTATATTTTTCATGAAGTTTCTGCAAGGGTGCTGCATCTGCATAGGTTTTCACAAATGTTGCCTACTTATGCAGGTCTTGATGAATGATGCCCATATGTATTGGGCTTTCAAGGGTTCTGCCTATTGAATAGGGCTTACGAGATCTTTGCCTATTAGATAGGGCTTTTTTAGGGTTCCGCCTATTGAATAGGTCTTACGAGAGTGTTGCCTATTAGATAGGGCCTTTTCAAGGTTCTGCCTATTAGATAGGGCGTACGTGGGTGTTGCCTATTAGATAAGGCTTTTTCAAGGTTTTGCCTATTAGATAGGGCTTAAGAGAGCATTTCAGCTCGATTGCAGAGGATTTATGCCTTCCAATGTGGGGCCCCCTCATCAGGGTGAGGGGGGGTGACCTTGTCATTTTTGGCTCTCTGTTTTTAGTGTTTGCTCTGTGCGGTTTTCGGTTCATGATAATACAGGGGCATATGATTAAATCACAGTGCTTCCTCTGTGTCTACCAATTCCTCATAACCCACAAGCTAGTTTCATGATTTGCAATTCAGCAGAACTTTAAACTCACCAATTATCAAAGATGAGTCGAATACGGCTTCCGAATTGTTGTGACTTTGGTTCAACTTTCCTTCAAATTCTTCACAACCTTTGGACTAAGCACAAAATACAATTCAGTTATCACAATTTATATTATGAGGAGAACGTAATCTTAAGATCGCCTCCAATTTCGCGGTTCGACACCATGGAAGACCCAATAGAAATTAATCCATGATATTCACATTCAAGTTTCTTAAGAAATTACTTAGCTAACACTGAGTACCAACTCATTCCAGCATCCTTCTTTCGGATGTCTCTTGCGTAAGGAAATAACAGAAAACAACCATAACAACATTGCAACAACAAGCTAAAATTCCAGTAATACAGAAGAGATTAACGTCTTAAACTCAAAAACTTCAGCAGCATTATAAATGACGAGTTAAAAATCCACTTATAAGGGAGGAAATCGACGTCTTAAACTCAGATTTTCCCACACACGGCGCCGGTTGTTAGATCCGGGTCAAAGATCCACAACAATTATACAATTATTCATCATATTCATAAACCAGCAAAGAGCATTCATGTACATATGATTATAAGTGAAGACATAAAAGAGATTCATGAGATTTGTTAGTCTTTACAGCTCAACTTTCATAGAATGACTCTTTCTCTCGTATAAAAGAAGAGATTGAGATGAACATCGAGTACAAAGTATTTTGAACTAATAATCCGTTCGAATCTACAAAGAGTAGAGCTCGTTTAGGGAGAAAAAGGGAGGAAGGAGAGGGCGAGGTAGAGAACGCAAGGCGATTTCATACTTAGTCCTCTCTTAGCAATAGAAATTATACCTTCGGAATAGACCGTTGAGAGTATTTTCTGCCCACAAAGTGAAGATGGGAGAAATGAGGGAGGAGGTTCCTTGAGAAAGGACCTCGACTGCTCTGGTTCGAGAGAAAGTTCTAAGTGAATAGAATAGTATGCAAATATGAGTGTGTGAAAAGTTGTTGGAATGGTGAGATCACTCACTATTTATAGACGAGGGAGAGGACGAAAAGGCAAGTGTACGTGCCTAAGAAGGATAGGAAAGGAATTTTTAGGGGGACAAGATTCCCTCCGTCATTAATTTAGTGGTCCTCACTCTAGACTACGCAGATTCATGCGGATGGTGTGTGTTTGGCAGATGCTTGTGTATGAGCAGATGCCAATCAGGTTAGGACAGCTTCTACATGGGGAAGGTTCTGTTGCAGAACCTTGTGGCTCCCACACTAAAACGACATCTGAGGCTTCAGGAACGTAGATCCAATCAATGTTAGACCTTGCCACGTGGCAAGGCTGATATTAGTCCCTATCAGTTGAGACCCCCTTTTATATTCAAAAATCAGAATATAAAGATGTTTCTTCGTCGTGGGGGCTACTTACTTGCTTCTTGATATGACAGATTGATAGATAGAACATGGTTGCAGGCAATCCACGTGAGAGGGTGTTTTGTTTTGGAAAATATTAAATTTTCGCTTCTTCAATAACAACGATAAGACCGAGAGAAAGGGTTCAAGAGCATCTTGTGGTTTACCTTGAGAGAAATTCAAAATCCAATCCTGCCACGTGAGGGGTGGGCTTTCGGTTGGAGGGTGGGTGCGGAGGGGTCCAGCTTGCCACAGAAATTTATCCGAATGGGCAGTCGCGCAGAGCATGCTTTGGGGTTTCCTCGTCGTCGATGCCACAGGTAGCACACATTGGTCAATACGGATGTCTCTCCTTATTAGGTAGAGAGCAGGCCTCTCAGGCATTCCACCATAAAGATTTGTATCTTTGGAGGGATGCGGAGGTTCGGGAACAATTTCCAACTATCAGAGTTATTGGATGACGAAAAGGGTCTCGATGGTGAGACGTCTTTCAATTTATATTACATAACTGTAAGGTGTGACCAATTGTGAACAAAAAATTTGCGTAGAAAACACGATATTAAACTAATTGTTGAATCCCCTCGCCTGCACGTTCTTCTTCTTCCTCTTTTATTCATTTTCCAGATATCAACCTGTGTGAATAGCTCAATACATGGCTGCTTAAGGCTCCTTTCAGTGTTTATATTTGTGTTGATGAGAAGAAGAGAGAGAAATGTAAATGGCAATGCTATAATGATATGTTGCATGTACATATCGGTTGTGTATGAAACAGTGGGGAGAGGAACGACGTTAGTAAGGATAAAGACGAAGGGGGGATTTGATTCAATTAAGACACGTTGGGATGGAGCACGATCCGAACTTTACGTTAGGGTGATATTTGCTTTAGGGCTTGCACCCTAGGGGCTCATTTGCTACTTTTCCCCGTTTTGAACTATGAGAGTTGTTAGATCCGGGTTGAAGATCCACAACAATTATTCATCATATTCATAGATTAGCAGAAGTGTTCATGTACAAATGATTACAAATGAAGATATAGAGAAGATTCATGAGATTTATTGGTCTTAACAGCTCAACTTCCATAGAATGCCTCTTTTCCTTGTAAAAAGGGGGAATTAAGATAGGGATCAAGCGCAAGGCATTTGAGCTATCAATCCAGCCGAATCCACAAAGAACAGAGCTCGCTTAGGAAGGAGAAAAAGGAAGAAGAAGGCGAAGTAGAGAACGCAAGGCGCCTTCATACTCGTCCTCTCTTGGCAACAAGAATTATACCTTTGAAGTAAACTGATGAGAATGTTTTTCGCCCACGGAGTGAAGATGGGAGAAAGGATGGAGGAGGCACCTTGAAGAAGGACCTCTGTTGCTCTAGTTCGAGAGAAAATTCTTAGTAGAACTTGAATAAAACAGTATGCAAAGTGTGTATGGAGGTTTTTGGAGTGGTGAGATCACCCTCTATTTATAGGTGTGGAAAGGATGAAAAGGTGAATGTACATACAAGGGGAGGACAGGAGAGGAATTTTTAGGGGGGCAAGATTCCCTTCATCATTAATTTTGTGGTCCTCACCCTAGTATGCGTAGAGTCATGCGAATGGCGTGTATTGGCAGATCCTTAGGTATGGGAAGATACCAATCAAGTTAGGATAGTTTATGCACAGTGAAAGACCTGTGCAGAACCTCATAGCTTCTGTATTGGGTATGACTTCTGTGCCCAAGATGGCATCTGAGGTTCTTAGAACGCAGGTACAATCAATGTTAAAATTTACAACGTGGCAAAGCTGATATTAGTCCCTATCAGCTACTCCCCCCCAGGTCAAGAAGCCTGTGCTATAAGCTTCTGCTAGACGTTCTGGCGGGAAATGATTTCCTTGCAAAATCACAACTGTCTTGTTGCATTGAAAAATGGTATAATAATTTGGCTTTCGAGGACGAAAAGGCGTCTCTATTTTTTCTCTCATCATTGCCATTTTTCTCGTAAAGCGGGACCATGGGAAAGGCAACCTTTCTCTACCGAAGATAATATTTTGAAAGAATTTTGAATAATTTGTTGTGCTTCTTCTCTCTTCTTCTTCTTATATATATATATATATATATATATATATATATATATATATATATATATATATATTTTCAAGCGCGAAAAGCCACGTGATGACCTATTTGCAGGTTCTGATAGATCCAGGTTGAAGATCTACAATGATTGTGTGATTATTCATCATATTTGTAAAGAACATTCATAGATAAAGGATTATAACGGTAAAGAGTGAGATATTCATGTGATTTATTAGCCATAACGGCTCATTTTTTACACAACATCTTTCTTTAGATATAAAAGAGAGGATCGAGCTAAATATTAAGCAAAGGGTGTTTATAACTAGAGAATCAACCAAATCCATGGAGCTTAGAGCTCATTCGAGTAGAAAAATAAGGTTCGTGCTTCGTCCTCTTTCGGCAACGAGAATTATACCTTCGGTTAGAGCTGTTGGGAGTCCCTTTTCACCGGGGAGAATGTAGGTGGAAATGACGAGAGAGTGGAAGCCCTTGAGGTAGGACTCCAGTTGCTCCGGCTTGAGTGAGTTCAAGGCAGAGTATGAATGGAATAGTGCGTGTATGTAAAAGTTGAGGATGAATGAGGTGGTTTGATCACTCGATATTTATAGGTGTGGCGAGGACGAAAAAGGTGAATGTCGTGCCAGGGGAGGACAAAAGAGGAATGTTTAAAGAGACAAGATTCTCTTCGTCATCAATTTTGTGGTCCTCACTCTAGAGTACATAGAGTCATGCAGACCGTGTGTTAGACAGATCCTCGAATCCTAGCAGATGTCGACTATCCTAGATGGCTTCTACGTTGAAACAGATCTATATAGAACTTCATAACTTCTGTACGAGATATGGCTTCTGGCCTTATACGGCATCTAAGGCTTCTAAGAACCAGCAGAATCCTTATTCGGATTCTGCCACATGGCATGATTATTATTAAGATTCCCACAGAGGCAGATGCTCGCGAGACTAAGACAGCTCCTGCATATGCCAGGATCTGTGCAAGACCTTATAGCTTCTGCGACCCAGACATCTTTATCGAGTAGGTCATCTGAGGCTTTCAGAGGGATGGCCTAATCAATACTTGAAGAATGCCACATGGCAAGGCTGATATTTATCCCTATCAGCTACTCCCCCCCCCCCCCCCCCCCCCCCAGGTCCATAAGCGCACTTTATTAGCTTCTGTCGGGTGTCTTGGCGGGAAAACTGCCTTTTTGGTTGAAGCTGTAAATGTCTCATCGCGTGGAAGATTTGTGAGACGATTGGTTTCCCGAGGGTAAAAGTTGGACCTATTTTCTTTACTCATCATTGCTCTCCCTTCTAGGGTGCAGAGATATTATGTAGATGTATTTCAAAAGGTGTGTTATCATAGCTTATTTTTCGTTTGAAACTTATTGTTATTTGTAAGCGAAAAGGCGTCTCTTCCCTTTTCGCAAGCCGACGTGGAGCAATAAGTAGGGTACCACTTTGCTCTCTTTTTCCCTTTAACTTTTTAACTCCTTCCTTTCTCCTCTTCTTCCTTTTATTCTCCATACAATATTTCAGAGAGAAACAGTGGTATTCCTGTTCTTCTGCCTTACTCTATTTTTTCGGCGATTACCTCGCTCCTCTGCTCTCCAAGGTATTTTCTTTACTATCTTACCATTTCCCCTTATCCTTATATAGATTATTTTTTGAGAGTTTTTGAGATTAAGGGACCCTCTGTTTCCTTCTTACTTTCTTTCGTATTCTTTGAGGGAAACGTCACTAGTTTCGAATTTTTTGACTGTAAACTCAGTTTTGGTACGAGTGTAACAGAGACTCCAATGTAGAACCGGCAGTTAGTTCTCAAGATTTCTAAAGATTAGATTTGTTCGTATTTATTTGGTAACCCTTGCGCTATTATGTTTACAACTTCCTCTGATGGCACTCTTCTAAAAGGAAGAGATCTCTTTTTTTTTTTTTCTTTTTTTTTTTTTTTCCTTTTAAAATTTTTTGCCTTTCTTCTCGGATTGACTGTTGTGATTTACTAGGGTTTATCTTTACTCTGCGGTTATGGACTCCACCAAACAGACTATGGGGCGAAAAGCTCGTGAGAAATTGTTGAAGAAGATAGAGCAAGCAAAAGCCAGTGGCCTTAACCCTTCCTCCTCGGCAGGTGACGTCTCTAATCAGGTGATTGCGGAGCCTGAAGGTTATAACCCTCCCCAAGAGAATCCCCAGGAAGCAGCAACTGCTAGGCCTCGTTTGAAGCCTTTCTCCCCTCATCTAGTTGCCTCCAGCCGGCCAATTTCATCCTCCCCTGTTTTTATCGATGTGGATGCCCCTATCCCTTCTCTTGCTATCTCAGAACCTCTTTCCTCTTCCCTTAAGAGGAAGAGCGACTCCTCTTCTTCTCTGGTTGTGAAGAAGGGTAAAATCTTGGAGGATCCCTCCTACGCCCGAACATTGGGTGTAGAACAACTGCGGGAGTACCTTTCTCAATCCGAGAAAAGTAGGGAGCAACTCCAGGCTAAGGTTCATCAGCTTTGAGGGTTTCTACAAGATAAGGAGAAACACTGCTCTACCCTTGGGCAACGCACAATCTCTCTCTTTGAATGAGTGAGAGATCTTGAAGAGGCCCTAAAGGCTTCATCAGATAGGGTAATGCAACTGCAGGAAGCTTACGCAGCAGAGGTAAAACAGCTGACGCTTACTCATGAGCGGGAACTAGAGCGTGCTCGTGCTTCCTCTTTTACTCAAGGGAAAAGGACGGGGATGGATCAGGGCATTTCCTCAGGGATTCAGGATTGTAGATCTAAATTGCTAATGATCCCTTATGGTCAAGCCTTCCTGGATTCTCTGATAAAGCGTTTGCCAGATGCCTATCTTCATTCTCGTGATTTCTAGCTTCGAATGTTCTATTCCCTTACTGAATGGACAGCTTCCGCCATTCTTGAATGCTGTCAGCAGCTAGGAGTCCCTGAGCGAGCGGCCACCATCAATGCAGGGCCTATAGTGAGAATGTTTGATACGGAGCCCGAATCCCTTAGGAGGATTCATCTCATGTCTACTAAGGAGCCCTGGTTTATGCCTGTGCTGAAGGAAGTGTTTCAGATCCTTTGCCAACCTACTACATCCTCGGAGAACCTTCCTCCCTGTGATGCTCCCCTGTTTCCTCTTTCTCCTCTTAACACCATGGTTATGAGGTCTATGCGAAAGACTCTTGGCGAGGTGCCTTCTTCTTTTCTTTTTTGAAATTTACTTAATTATTATTTATCATTTCTTATTTAGCAACTCCTTTTCTTTGTTAGGAGTTGAGAGAGTGGAACACTTTAGGCCTATCTGCAAGTGGGGAAGGTACCTCCTCAATGCTTACTCTAAAAGCAGTGACGGGTGGCTCTGAGGAAGGGGATGCCCCAAAGATTCCAGCAAGCTCGTCCAAGGGTGGTCCCTTTGTGCATTCAGCTATGACTTCTCCTGCTTCTGAGGATTGGTCTTCATCCTCTCATTCACCTAGCTCTGAGGATCCTGTTTCTGCCTCAGATCCTTCCCTTTAACTGTATTGCTCTTGGTGGGATGTTTTCGAAACAAATTACTTTTTTGTGTTTGTAATGGGGTGTTTTTTTATGGCCCTTGAATCTTGCCAGTTGGGCAAAATGACAAATTCATTTCCTTCTTCGGCCAGGTGCTTTCTGAGACCTTGCCTTTATCATGCTTCTGCTACTTCCAGCCACTTTGGCCAATTATTTTTTCTGCTTTTATGTTTGTGTGCCTTTTTTATTTTATTTCCCTCTACTACTATGTTTTTCCTGCCAAAGCATTTTGAGATAATGGAATTCGGGTATTAGGATGCATTTTGAGATAATGGAATACATGTATTGGGATGTAGGGTACCCCCTACTCCCCCCCTCCTCCCCCCCTCCCTCCCCCCCCCCCCCCCCCCACCCCTCCCGGTGAGGTATAAGGAACCGAAGGAATTACACCTCATTTAGGGCTAACGTTTTGCAAAAATACAATTACTCTAAGGACAAGGAGACATGATCCTGTGTTTTCCACATATTGACTAACCATAAGATAAAAAGTTTTAAGATAAGGTAAAGGTTACGACCTACCGTACCCTCCTTTTTAATAACATCGTTTAATTTTCCCTGCATACTTCGAGGGTGCTACCTTTTTCCTCATTTGCTGTCTCTTCGACATTCTCTTGATCCGGCATTTTGATTGCATCCTTAACTTTTGCCCTTGCTTTGGCTATCAAAGCTTCCCAGTGTCCCTTCACAATTGGGGAGTTGCATGTGCCTGTTGTTTCGGCTTCAAATCCATTGCTTTTGTCATTCTGTTGGAGCGACCATTTATTTGAGTCTTCGGGTAGCGTGAGCTTTTCTGAGGAATTGGTGTTGGTAATCATCAAGTGTTCCATTGAAGTGGAGAGATCCTGGCTCTCTTTCACAGCAGTTGTGTCTTTAAGTCTTTTTCCATCAGGTTTTGCTTCAGCCTTATCATTGGCGAGTTCTGCCGTCGGTCTTTTCCTGGCTTCTCCTGCCTGTACGGATTGGATATAACATTTTCGTGAGATTGCTTGGTCTCCAGATACTTGTCCCACCTGGTTTCCTACCGGGAAATTCATCATCAAATGGTAAGTAGAGACCACGGCTTGGAACGGGTTCAGGGCAGTTCTCCCCAAGATAACGTTGTAAGAAGATTGTTGTCGCACCACCAGAAAAGTGACTGGTTTCGACACCCGCATGGGTCCCTCACATAGAGTGAGCATTAGATCAATTGATCCTAATGACATCACAGGATCTCCTGAGAATCCGTGTAAGGCCGTGGCTACACCGTTTAGAGGCTTCTGAAGGCTCATTTGGTTAAAACAACTTTCGAATATGACGTTAACCGCAGCTCCTGTATCTATAAAGACCCTTTGGACTTGATATCTTTCTACCTCCACCGTGATGACCAATGCATCATCATGTGTATGAACCACTTTTTGATTGTCCTCTGGTCCAAACAAGTTTTCTGGGGCCGGTAAGCCCCTTTCGACCTTCCAGACCCCATGCCTCTCATGCATGTGCAATTCTCTAGCAGATGCCTTTCTTCTTCTGTTGGAGTCCCCTACGGCCGGTCCTCTATATATCATTTTAATGACACCTTTGGGTTCTGATCCCCCGCTAGCATCGGGCGTTTTCTCTGGAGCTTCTTTGTGCTTTTTGTTTAACTCTGTCTCCCTCTTGACATATTCCAAGACTTCCCCCTCTTGTATCAGCTTCTCGATAGCAATTCTCAAATTTCTGCAGTCGTTTGTCATGTGACCATAGTCATTATGGAACTTGCAAAATTTTTCAGAGGGTGGGTTCCTAGGCGGCTGCCTGTGTCCCACGGGGACCTGGACCCCCGGCTTTCTCATGACTACTTCCAACAGTTCAACAGGCTGCTTAGTGAGTGGAGTAAAGGATCTCAAGAATCGTTCATTCTTATCGATTTTCTTAGCTTCTGGAGCCGGCCTTTTCCTTTCTTCTGGCTTCTTTTCCTTTTGAGAGGCCAGCTCGGCCCTCTTGCTGCTTAGAGCCTTTTCCATATGGATATATTTTTGGACTCTTATCAGCAGTTCTTCGAAAGAAGTAGCTTCTTTCTTAATGAGAGAGGCAAAGAACTGCCCGTGTTTTAGACCATCCACACAGGCGTGCACTTTCAGCTTCGGCTCTACTCCCGAGATTTCCAGGACGGCCTCATTGAAGCGTGTCATATAATCCCTCAAACTTTCATTGGCACCTTGCTTAATAGTTGTTAGGTGTAAGGAATTTCTAGTAGTCCTCTTAGCGCTGACGATCTGCTATAGGAAAACTTCCCTCAGATCCATGAAGGAGTGAATAGAGGCTCTTGGTAACTGCTTGAACCAGTGTTGGGCAGTCCCAGACAGAATTGTGTGGAATACTCTACACTTGACGCCTTCCGAATATTGGTGGAGGAGGCATAAGCTTTCATACTTCATCAAATGTTCCTCGGGGTCCCCTTTCCCCTGATATTCACATGAAATTGTTTTGAAGTTACCAGGAACAGAATCTGTCTGAATATCTACTGAGAATGGCCCGTTCTCGTCGATATATATAGAGAAAAGTTCTGGCTTGTGTCCCACGTTTTTAAGATTGGGAACATGCTTTAGGTTCCTTTCTTCATTTGCGTAGCGAATTCCCCTTTCACTTGCTTCTGTCAGGAGCCTCATCTCCTCCTGTTGCTTGGTGTATTTCTTGACCCATGCCTTGTCAGTGTCCTCCCAGATATTTTCTTCGGGTTTCTCAGGACCTTCTTCATCTGGGGATTCCCAGTCAGTGGAGAATCCCTCCTCTTGTCCCGCCACTATCGATGGCGGTTTTGCAACAATTCTTGGGCTATGCTTGGGGCTACAGGTTTCTGCTTAGGCACCACTGGGGTGCTCTTACTTCCTCCACCTTTTTGGGCTTCACCCAGAGGATTTGTGTTTTGGGAGTTTATTCCCAATGTATGAAGTCTTTTTTCGACGGCTCCCTCGACTACTCCCTCTATGAGCGTTTTCATGTGGTGGAGCATGGTCTGGGAGAATTGAGCTTCCATGTTGACACTGGCTTCTGTCGCTACGGTGTCCTTTCCTCCATTCCTGGGCCGAGAATTTTCTGGATTCCCAGTAGCTTGGCCGGCTTCTTTTGAAATAGCATCTGAGCTAGTATTCATCTTTGCAAAGTTCTGCAAATGTTTGAAGATTTTTAGAGCATTAGTTCCAGATGCTCTTAAAATGGGGCTTTAAATAGATACGATTTGCTTTTGACAAATCTTTTATGATCGGGGGTCATCTGTGCAAGTTTTCATAGATATTGCCTGCTTATGCAAGGCTTGAGGGGTGGCATCTGCTCTTATAAGGCAGGGATGGATGATATCTATTTTCACAGGGCTTAATGCATAGTGCCTATTTTTTTTTCTTTTTTTTTTTTTAATAAAAAGGGCTTAAGGTATGACGCCTATTTTCATAGGGCTGAACGTTATGGTGCCTAACTATGTAGGGCTTTTATATGGTGCCTAACTATGTAGGGCTTTTTGTATGATGCCTAACTATGTAGGGCTTTTTGTACGATGCCTAACTATGTAGGGGTTTTTGTATGATGCCTAACTATGTAGGGCTTTTGAAGGTTATGCCTATTGAATAGGGCTTTTGTGGGTTCTGCCTATTATATAGGGCTTACGAGAATGTTGCCTATTAAATAGGGCTTCTGGGAATTCTGCCTATTATATAGGGCTTATGAGAATGTTGCCTATTAGATAGGGCTTCTGAGAGGTTCTGCCTTCCAATGTGGGGGCCCCTCATCAAGGTGAGTGGGGGTGACCTCGTCATTTTCGGCCCTCTGTTTTCAACATTTTCGCTCTGTGGGTTTTCGGTTCATGGCAATACAGGGGCCTACGACTGACTTTGGGTCATAGTGCTTCCTCTGTAGTTACCAATCCCTCATAACCCACGAGCTAACTTTATGTTTTTGCAATATTTAATGGAACTTTAAACTCACCAATTATGAAAGATGAGCTGGATGCATTCTAAGATTGCTGCAATTTTGATTCAACTTTCCTTCAAATTCTTCACAACCTTCAAACTAAACGCAGAAAATAGTTCAGTTATCACCATTTATATTATGAGGAGAATATGACCTCAAGATCGCCTCCGATTTCGCGACTCGACATCATGAAAAATTCAACTGAAATCAATTCACAGTATGCATACCCAAGTTTCCTAAGAAAACCACTGAATTGCCATCAAATATGCGTTCATTCTAACATCCCTCTTTCGAGCATCTCTTGCACAAGGAAATAACAGAGAGAATTCATAACCATATTACCACAACCAGCTAGAATTCCGATGATATCGAAGAGATTAATATCTCAGACTCAAAAGCTTCAACAGCATTACAAATAGCAAGCTAAAAGTTCTCATACAAGAAAGGAAATCAACGTCTAAACTCAAATTTCCCACAGAAGGTGCCAGTTGATAGATCCGGGTTGAAGATCTACAACGATTGTGTGATTATTAATCATATTTGTAAAGAACATTCATAGATAAAGGATTATAACGGTAAAGAGTGAGAGATTCATGTGATTTATTAGCCATAGCGGCTCATTTTTTACAGAGCATCTTTCTTTAGATATAAAAGAGAAGTTCGAGCTAAATGTTAAGCAAAGGGTGTTTATAACTAGAGAATCAACCAAATCCATGGAGCTTAGAGATCATTCGAGTAGAAAAACAAGGAGGGGAGAGGAGGGCGAAGTAAAGAACGCAAGGCGTTTTCGTGCTTCGTCCTCTCTCGGCAACGAGAATTATACCTTTGGTTTAGAGCTGTTGGGAGTCCCCTTTTCACCGGTGTGAATGTAGGTGGAAATGACGAGAGAGTAGAAGCCCTTGAGGAAGGACTCCAGTTGCTCCGGCTTGAGTGAGTTCAAGGCAGAGTATGAATGCGTGTATGTAAAAGTTGAGGATGAATGAGGTGGTGTGATCACTCGATATTTATAGTGTGGCGAGGACGAAAAAAGTGAATGTCGTGCTAGGGGAGGACAAAAGAGGAATTTCTAAAGAGACAAGATTCTCTTCGTCATCAATTTTGTGGTCCTCACTCTAGAGTATATAGAGTCATGCGGACCGTGTGTTAGACAGATCCTCGAATCCTAGCAGATGCCGACGATCTTGGATGGCTTCTACGGTGAAACAGATCTATATAGAACTTCATAACTTCTGTACGAGATATGGCTTATGGCCTTATACGACATCTAACGCTTCCAAGAACAAGCAGAATCCATATTAGGATTCTGCCACATGGCATGATTATTATTAAGATTCCCACATAGGCAGATGCTCGCGAGACTAAGACAGCTCCTGCATAAGCTGGGATCTGTGCAAGACCTTATAGCTTCTGCGACCCAAACATCGTTATCGAGTAGGTCATCTGAGGCTTCCGGAGGGATGGCCTAATCAGTACTTGAAGAATGCCACATGGCAAGGCTGATATTTATCCCTATCAAGTTCATTTATGATAACAAGCCAACGTGGAGTAGTGGATGAGACAAATCCCGTTCTTTTTCTTCCTGACTCTTCTCCTCCCAACAAGTGCTACGTTTAACGTCTTTAGCCCGACGATACCTCTTATCAAGGTGGATCAAAATAGAGACTCGTCTTTCCCCCATCATCGAGTTTCCTCATGGCTCCATCAATTGAGTTCTTGAATTTGGCTAACTTCGATGGTGGAATGACTTCCAAATGATTTAAGTACCCGAGGATCTCTTCGCAAGCTCCGGACATCTCCAAGTAATGGTGCAAGAAATTGGTGATGATCTTGTTGAGAACTTCATCTGGTGCCGGTGGTATAGGAGGTTCCAAGACTTGGACGGCAAAAACATCCTCTCAATTATCATCGGGCCTCTTCATTGCTTCGTAAATGGAAATCTTTAATTCTTCACCATTAACTCTAAATGTCAAATCTCCATCTTGAATATCAATCAAAGCTCTCCCGGTAGCTAAGAATGGTCGTTCTAAGATCAATGGTAGATTTGCATCCTCGGGCATATCCAAAACAACAAAATCCGCCGGGAAGACGAGGTTGTGCACTTGAACAAGAACGTCCTCGACTATTCCTCATGGATAAGAAACCGAACGATCCGCCATGAGTAGAGAGATGGTGGTTGGCTTCATCTTCCCGATCTTTAGCCGGTTGAAGATAGATAGTGGCATCAAATTGATGCTAGCACCAAGGTCACATAGGACGTTTTGGAAAACTTGATCACCGATCTTGCATGCTAGTGTGAACCTCCCGGGATCCTTTTGCTTCAAAGGTAGTTTCTTTAGTATCACCACGCTACACTCCTCCGTCAGGTTGATCGTCTCGAACTTCCCCCACTTCTTCTCTCCCGATACCGCATCATTGATAAACTTCATGTGGTTAGGCATGTCTCGAAGAGCATCGAGAAGCGGGATGTTGATGTTAACCTTTTGTAGTATTTCCAAGAACCTGTGATACTTCTCGTCTTGCTTGGTGTTCGTTAATCGTTGCGGAAAGGAGCTTTGGGGGTCGAATCCTTCGTCGGGGCTGGAACAGGAGCGGCGCGACCGGAGGCTCAGTCGCGCGCTTGGTTGTGCGGCTCGGGACGGGTGACTCGTGCATTGGCTCGACCAGCGGCTCGGTCGCGCGCCTGGTTGAGCGGACCTACTGGGTGACTTGCACAACCAGCGGCGCGGTCGAGCCCTTGGTCGAGCATGACCTGGGCAGTTTTTTTCATCTTTGGCTCGACCGGATGCACGGTCGAGCCCCTTTCCTTCCGTGCCTTCGTCCTTCGTCTCATCCGTTTCCGACTCCAAATCGTTTCCATCTCCCAAATCTTCGACTTTACCTTCAACTTCATTTTCCAAGGATGGATTTGTGTAATGAATGCCACTCCTAAGCTCAATAGCATGAACTTGATGATTCTTCAGGTTTTGCTCGGTATTGCTTGGGAATTGGCCGAGCTTATGGACTCCTCCTTGAGCGTTGGCTATTTGACTCACTTGCGTCTCCAACATTTGTATTTGCATGGTCAAGGCATTGATGCTACTCCCCAAATTGTTGCTCAAAGTATTTTGAGTAAGCTCCAATGTCCTCAACTGTGCATCTTGTTGCGTCATCCTCATCTCCGATTGAGCCATATATTGTCGAATCAAATCATCGGTTGACATCTCCTTCTTTGGCTCTTGAATGACTCCGTACAACATGGAAGCCGGAAGGTGGTTGCAAAGCATTGATTGGGTTGGCATAAGAGAAGTTCGGATGGTTACGATTGTTGGGAACATAAGGCTTCTTGTAACCTCCTTGGTAGTTCGAACCTCCCTGTCCTCCATCCCAATTGTTTCCTTGTTGCCACTTGCCACCTTGTTGCATGAAATTGGCATCTTCTCCTTCGTGATGGGGTGCTTATTCATCAACTATAGCATCGCACCGAAGCACTCCTTTCTTGATGGTATCCAACTCCTTCGCTGTTTTCGTGTACTTCTCCATCAAGTCTTCGTAAGCCTCGATCCCAATGTGGGCAACTTTCCTTCTTCCAACGCATCTGTCAGTAGCCTCTTCATATCTTGAATTCACGGTAAGCTCAATAATCTCCATGGCCACATCGTACTCGTTGTTTAAAAATCCTCTTTTAGAAGCATAATCGAGCTCCTTCCTACACATCTTGTTCAAACCACGATAGAAGCACGTGATTTGATCCTCCTTGCTAATTCCATGGTTTGGGCATGCTCTCAATAGCTTCTTGAATCTTCCCCACGCCTCGTAGAAGTACTCATCCTCGTATTGTTGAAATTGATTGATCTCATTGATGAATTTTTGAGCCCTCGAAGGTGGGAAAAATTTGTTGAGAAACCTTGTGCACATCTCAGTCCAAGTCCTAATCTCCGTCTTGTCCAATCCATCGAGCCACTCTCTCGCATCGTCCTTGAGAGACCACACGAGCAAACTGAGCTTGAGGTAGTCCGATGAAACTCCATTGGCCTTGTATGTAGCACAAATGTCCAAAAATTGCTTCAAGTGAGTATTTAGATCCTCCGTCGGTGAGCCTCCGTATTGGTTAGCTTGCACCATGTTGATGAGGTGAAGGAACCATATCTGATCGGTGAAGATCGGTTCGCCCGAGGATCTATTTCGGATATCTAACTATCGAATAAACCTATCATGCTCCTATGAATTAAATGCGGAATCATAGGGGGTTTATAGATCGATTACCTGAAGAAGTAAAGAACTCGCGAATAGATCTTCTGATCTGTATCCCTGCTCGATTCTGACGTTGGATGGACAACGAACCTCGAAATCAGCCACGGAAACGGGAACCCCACCGAACTGCTCTGCCCGGCCGCGCGTCTCTTTCTCTCTAACCCTAGCCTCCCTTTCTTGTTCAGAATATTTAAGTGCACTCGATTATTCTGATCATTAGGTTTGAACAAGACCTTGAGGGGGTATATATAGAGGAGACCAAGTGAGACTTGGGCTTAAGTTGCAGGCCAGGCCTGCAACTTATGGACTAGCTGTCCAACTGCAGTATTGGCGCCCTCACTGGGCCCAATTAAGTGGTGGCCCACTTATTCCTTGTACTGTGGCCTGTTGAGCTTTTTGGGCCAGATCAGGGATCTACTAGCTGGTAAAACCGAGGCCTCCCAATGGCTAAATTCTCCATACTCAGCCCAGAGTATAATTTAGTCCATAAGTACTAAAACATTCCACTAGAGTAATAGTACTGAATTACCTGTTTTACCCCTGTTGAGTTCAGGGCTAGTATTAGACTTAACGACCTCCATATTTAAGATATCCCACATCCGTTGATTAACTTAGAGCTTCTGACTGCTCGTGTTATTCAACTTCTGTTATTTTCCTGAGTAGTACCATTCATACCTTACTCATCATACCGGAATTTAATCCACCTGCAGGGTTTGGTATGATAGTCCTTAATGAATTCCTCAGGGGATGTGATCAACCTGTTCTACCAGGATATGGTGCTCTGTTGCAGTTGCACTAAGAGTCGTACTAGTTGTAGCTGCTTCCCAAGATACGGAGCATATTGAGTTACAGATACTCTGAACTCTCACCCATGGTAAATCAAAGAAGCAGACTATAACTATACACCCTTAGGACTCAACTAGAGTTAAGGTTCATCTTAAGTCACCGAGGTCTTGATTCTTTCTACATCTGGTCAGAATAGAAGAATACACCTCACCGTGATCCTATCAGTACACGCACGTACTAGTATAGACAAGTAGCCAAGACAAGCTACTTATGCAGCCTATACTACAGCCTAAACCGACAGTTATATCCAGAACTGTCTCGACTGTGATACCCTTTTATATCTCGTGAGGAACCGGCAACTATGGTCTTCTGTGATCTACAACACACCATAAAGCCTACAACTTTGAGATAATGGATAGATGTTTGATGCATAGATAACAATTCATACTTAATCAGATAGAAGATTGTTAGTGGTTATGGACAACACATGCATACAAGCTAAAAGGCCTGCTTTCTAGTATACAAATCCATCAATCTCCCACTTATACTAAAGCAAACTTTTAGTATATCATGTGACAAAAGGCAAAGTGTCTACAACCTAGCATCTATTACACATCTTCTCCCACTTATACTCAAAGTTTACTAGTGTGGGAAGCGCCCCAGTCCCATCCCTTCGACATGCTTGTCGAACACCTTGACTGGTAAGCTCTTTGTGAATGGATCCGCCAGATTATCCGCTGAAGGGATTTTCTTCACTTCTACTTCTCCTCTTTCGACGATTGCTCGTACGAGATGGTACTTTCTCTCTATGTGTTTGCTTGCCTTGTGAGCTCTAGGTTCTTTGCAGTTTGCAACTGCTCCAGCATTATCACAATATAGTGTGATACCTCTGGGCAAACTGGGAACTAGTTCTAGCTCATTAAGGAAGTTCAGGAGCCACACAGCCTCTTTAGCAGCCTCACAAGCAGCCACATATTCGGCCTCCATGGTCGAGTCTGCGATGCACTTCTGCTTCACACTCTTCCAAGTGACGGCTCCACCTCCCAAGGTAAACACATAGCCTGAGGTAGATTTCCTCTCATCTCGATCAGCCTGGAAGTCTGAGTCCGTATACCCTATCGGGATCATCTCATTGGACTGATAAACAAGCACATGATCTCTTGTCCTCTTGAGATACTTTAAAATGTACTTAACAGCCGTCCAATGTCCCTGACCAGGGTTAGACTGATATCTTGCCACCATGCCAACCGCATAGCAGATATCCGGTCTAGTACACAGCATTGCATACATGAGACTTCCAACCGCGGAAGCATACGGTATAGTCTTCATGCCCTCTATCTCCTCTTGCGTCTTCGGACACATGTCCTTAGATAGGGGTATGCCATGTCTGAAGGGAAGAAAACCCTTCTTGGCATTCTGCATGCTGAAACGGGCGATCACAGTATCTATATATGAAGCTTGGCTTAAGCCTAACATCCTCTTACGGCGATCTCTGATCACCTTGATCCCTATGATGTAACCTGCTTCTCCCAAGTCTTTCATCTGAAACTGTTTAGACAACCAATCCTTTACGCCTGATAACACGTTCACATTGTTGCCAATGAGAAGTATGTCATCTACGTATAGTACTAAGAATACCACGCTTCCGTCCGAACTGAGCCTGTAAACACAGCTTTCGTTTAAGCACTGGACAAATCCGTAGGATTTAATCACTCCATCAAAATGAATGTTCCAGGACCTGGACGCTTGCTTAAGTCCGTATAAGGACTTCTTAAGCTTCCATACGAGATGCTCCTGGCCATCTCTCACATAACCTTCTGGTTGGCGCATATAAATGTCCCTACCTTTTTCAAGGTACCCGTTCAAGAACGCAGTCTTGACATCCATTTGCCAAACCTCTAGGTCTAAATGTGCCGCCATGGACAAGAGTATTCTGACGGACTTAAGCATGGCAACCGGCGAAAAAGTCTCATCGTAGTCGATTCCCTCTTTCTGAGTGAATCCTTTCGCCACCAATCTAGCTTTGAAGGCTAAAACCTTCCCGTCAGGTCCTCTCTTTCTCTTGTACACCCACTTGCAACCAATGTGTAATAACCCGTATTTTTAAATACTAGAAAATAGAAAATAAATAGTTTCCTTTAATATAATAAGCTTTTCATAATTTATATAGTAAAATGATGAAAGGATATTTAAATTTAAAAGCTTTAATATTATTAGTTATATAAATTTCTTAATAAAAGAATTTTAGAATATTTAATTTAATTAAAAATTAGTTAACTAAAAATATAATTTCTAACTTAATAAAATTCCAAAAATGTAATGTTAATATATTTAACCTAGTTTTGACATTAAAAGAATTATGAAAGAAGCTAGGTATTTTTCGGATAAACGGTTAAGAAAACCCGAGTCGCCGTTTGTCTATTTTCGATCTTTTCGTTTCTTTAAAATTTTTCGAGCTATCAAATTCCTCCCGAAAATTCTTTAACCTATACCGTTGTGTTCGATATTTTTCATAGATTCCATAAACCCTTTGATATTTTAAATCGGAATTCATTGCCGGAAAAATATCTTTTCGTTCGGGAATCGAGACGTCGAACCGGAGACGGGATGACCTCTATAAAAAGAGGCCATCACCGCCTCATTGATCATTATCCTCATCTCATATCCACCAGCCACCAACTCCATCAGCTCTCTCTCTCTCTACCGATTACTCTCTCCCTCTCTTCCTCCATCGCCGGCGAACCTCCACCAGCCACCGATCACCTCCGCCATCTCCACCCTCCACCCTCCATCTCCGATCACTACCATCATCTCCAGCCCCTCCATCGATCATCTCCTCCACCGAACACCACCATCCAGCCACCACCTTCGTCTCTCTGTAAAGAAGCCGAAGGACAGCAGCCTCCGATCACCATCTCCGATCGCCACCACCGCCGCCGATCACCATCTCCGATCCAGCAGCACCTGCTGCCACTGTCTTCATCATCTTCTTCAGCCCATTTTCTTCTTCTTCCAGCCGAAGAAGCCAAGAACACCCCGATCATCTTCGATCGCTTTTCGAGCATCTCTTCTTCTCCGTTCATCGAAAAGGTATGTCGTTCGCTTCTATGAACTCGTAGGAGGATTTCGATCCTAGGGATATTGGTTGATCGTCGATACGAGCTTCCGAGTTTGGACATGCATTGCCATTTTCATTTGCATACTCTCTTCTTCTCCGTGCCGTGCAATCGCCCTTTCTTTGGTGGTTGCCGGTATTCCTTTTTGCATCCATATAATCGAACTAAAGTTGATCGTAACCTAATAGTGAACTTATTGATCGGAATGAATTTTGTTGAAAATGAATTGGTTGTTGGTATATCTTTCTTGTTCATGGATAATGGTTCCCTGCATGTCGAGACTCTGTCCAAATGTTTTGAAAATATTAATATAGCTTCGTAATGAGATTATCTAACATCCTCTAAATTTTGGTAACAATCGGAATCACCGTTAATTTTCTAAAAATGAAACTGTGTTCATTTCGATTCGAAGGACCTTACCCGTTTTGCATGTATAATATTTTTGTACCAAAATATTCCTAATGATTAGTTGAACAACTTTTGTGTTGAAGTCTAAGCCATGCAAACGACGAAAACATAAGATAATAATTACAGAAGGTTAATAAGTGTTTATATAGTTATAAAGAATATATTAATTATTAAAATGGAAAGTTATGTTAGAAAATTTTAAGGATGAAACTACGAACGTAACTTAACCTCAGGAAATATTTGTAGGAAGACTCTCCGAAGAAGCTGACTAAGATTCGAACCAAAGAATCGAGTAACCGGTAAAAGGTGGGGATCTATTTATTCGAACTTGTTAAAATCCTTGGGGATTCTTGTTTCTTAATAACTCTTGAGCTAGTAAGCTCTATATTCTTCAAGTGCAGGCTTTGTTTCAGGATTAAATTGTGAATCACAGGTTTCCCAGGTTTAATGCTCTAATCTTTTACGATATCGGGTTGACATCGTTAGGTCTAACACACCAACGAGCAACTGGTGTACACCGGGATCGGGAGTGGGGTTTACCACGGAAATCTCGATCCCTAGCCGATAGACTTGCATATAACTTATTTATGCCGTCTAGCATAGCTGATGGGTTTATATACACTTTATGTATGTCACCCTGCAAATGTTCTTATAATCCGACAGGTGGTTTAACCGGGATTCGATTACGAGTAACCTTGGGAATACCTAAATGGACGTCTAAATGGTTTGGTCATATGGGATCAAGACCTATTCTTTCTCTTCTCTCTTTTGAAATCCTGAAAGCCCTGCTTTTGTTTTCCTTTGATTGGCAATGATTCCCACTGAGTGCTAGTTGTACTCAGCCCTGTGAAACTTTCTTTGTTTTGCAGATTGGGAGCCGGAGGCATAGTGACGGGACGAGAAGAGAGAGGAAAGGAAAGGAGGAATAAACAAGAGACGAGGATAATAAAACTTAAAACCGTTAGACTCTTTCCCGTTTCTTAAACTTTAAATTTCGGTTATAAACATTTTACGTACGCTTTGAATGGTTAAACAATTTCCCTTTTTCGTTACTTAGATAACCGAATTATTATACTTAATAATTGAAATGGGAATTATGGTTTAGTTAACCTTAGAAAGTTAATATTCGTTTAAAGTTTATTTCGTTATTCATTTGCTAGTTTAAAACTTGACATTTTAAAAATATGAATTTATATAACGAAAACTTAAACGAATTTATAAAAACTATAACGGTTGATAAATGAATGTTTATTTATTCGCTTCCGCTATTTAAACGTAACTCTGATGTGACTATATATTCTGGATCCAACTGTAGTGCGGTCTGGTCCGCCACGGTTGTTATGTTTTCGATATGTATTCTGGATCCGATGATGGCGCGGTCTGGTCCGACCTCATCGTTATGGTTTATGTACTTGTTTAGCTGTTGTTTAAGTCTTTGGTATTTACTACGACTTGATCCTGGTTTTATAAGGGAGATGCTGCCCAAATTTCCGGGCTAAACCAAATGAACTTTAATTTAAATTAATTAAAATGAATTGAATATAAATCTCCCTTTTTATTTTACCCTTCGTTGCATCCCGATTTAATTGGTTATATTTAAAATTGATTATTTTTAGAGTTAGGAAAATCGGGGTGTGACAGCATGGTATCAGAGCGTAGTCGTTCTGAATACCGAAGACTTAATGAGCTTAAAATTTGAAATTTGTTAGGAAAATTTTATCCTAAGTGTAAATCATGTATGGACTTAAAGGACTTGGATATTATGGACTTAAGAAAACATGGACCTATGCATTCTCTCTCTCGATCACTATTGCTCCGAGCTCATCGTCGAGGTACATTTCGAACTCTTTGATTATATGGGACTAACAAATTGGTGGTGTGCTTATGTGAAACGTTATGTGAAACTTGTGTGAACTTTATGTGGAAATGTGACCTAAGTGAATTATTCGAAGGATGTTTATAAGATGTGAAATGAATATAATTTACGTGAAAAGTTTATGGAAAGCTTAGGAATATGGAAAATGAAAATTGAAACTTAAACCTTTATTCGATTATTGTTATGAACTAACTTTTCGTGTTTTGTGAATGCATTGAAAACGTTGCATTAGATTAAGGAATTTGGTGTTGCATTATTTGTGTGCATTGCATGCATTTGATCATGAGCATAACAGGGTGACTTCTTCTCGGGAACTCACGACCCGAGTGGAATGGGAAAAGGAGTCTTGCACAAATTAAATTTCTGTTGGAATGTTGGTGACCCGTATTTGATTTCAGGCGATATGGATTCTTGGGGGTATCACAGGGGCCCATCTCGGAGGGAGGAGATTCGGGACGAGGTTTCCATTATGAGGGATGATGAGACCTTAGGCAGCTACCTGATGAGGCTCGCGATGGATCACGAGGGGTTCGCACCATCACTCCCGCCACTTATCCGACGCCATGATCACGAGGCAGGTCCATCCGGGACGAGAGACGCAGCCGGACCTTCGGAGGTCAGAGAGGAGCGCAGACAGGTGACCGTTGTGGACGAGCTACGCACGATCGTGCACGGAAACAGGTTGACACACGAGGAGGTCGAGAGGCGAGTCCGGGAGCGCACCCCACCACGACCCCCCGGGCCTATCTTCGGTAGACCACCACCTGCACGACGTAACCAGCGCCGACGACCCAAGATCCTTCGCAGTGGACCGTTGAAGTACAGACGTCGAGTCAGAGCTTGGACAGGACAGTCAGAGTCAGATTCAGATTCGGATGATGATAGCGATGATGATGATGATGATGATGAGGAGGCCGAGGGAGCGAGCCGAGAGGGGAGTGACATGGATATTAGTGACGAGGAAGGAGGAGGCAGCGAGCCTTCGGTTGGGAACTAGTAGGAGTAGGGCAAGTATATGCAGACGGAGATGCCGACGAAGCCATAGATGACGACGCTTCGCAAGCCGGGAATTTTGGTGTGGGCCTACAAAGCCGCCCCGACTTCATCTTTGCATCTGCATTTGCATGTTTGTTTTATATGTTATGTGGGAAAGTCCTCGTAGAGGCAAACTTCGTATGATATTATGTTATTATCTTGCTTGGTAGGGATGACATATGTTATATATGATATGTATGACATGATATGGGCAGGTTGAGATTCGTTTCTAAACGAATCAATTTTGGGGCAACATATATATGATTATTGCTATGATGATGGTTATGTTTATATGATTTTGTGACTTGGTGATCTTATGATTATTTGCAAGGAATATGTGATTAAATGCGAAAGGTGAACTATATGAAAAACGAAACGGGAGAATTTACGAAATGTGAAAGTGTGCATTGTTTGTTGCAAAATGTGAAGTTATATGTTAAGAATTTTAAATTGTTATAATCCGGGCAGGGATTTATTTTTGAACATGAATTGTGACAGGTTTAGTATCGGGATACGATACAATTGAATTATTATCATCCGGGGAGGGATTGATATTTGAAATTGATTACTATCATCCGGGGAGGGATTGATATTTGAAACTGATTACTATCATCCGGGGAGGGATTGATATTGGAAACTTGACAATTGATATGGTTTTGAAATTTGTGATTATATCGGGTTTACGATATATATGTGACTTATGTGATTATATCGGGCTTACGATATATGTGTGAATTATGTGGATATGTTTTTCTACTTGAAAGAATGAGTATATTTTGAAATATTGAATCCCCTTAATCAAAATGCTATTTATGGATATAGCATAAAATTTTTCTTTTAACAGAACTTATGCTGTTATGGATATGGCATAAATCCTTGATAAAGCTTACTAACGTTTCTTTGACAACTATATCAATTCAGCTTCTCAAAAGAGAACAACATCAATCAAACTTAGCAAAACAAAATGGTACGTGGAAGGAACGGTAATGTAGGTGAGCCCCTAGATCGAGTTCAGGTGCCTAGGAATGATGAGAGTTTCCGTAGGCAGAATCCTCCGACTTTTAATGGGTTAGGTGAACCAGCCGATGCCGAGAGGTGGGTTAGAGCTATGGACAAGATCTTCAACTACCTCAAATGCACCGAGACCGACAAACTTGATTATGGTCTTCATCAACTGGTCGATGAAGCTGATTTCTGGTGGGAGTCAGTCAAAAGGACTCTCACAGCTGCTCAATGGGAACGATACACATGGGAAGACTTCAAAGACGAGCTTCTTGAGAAGTACATTCCAGGATGTTACCGCCAGCGTCGCCAGAATGAGTTCTGGAACTTGCAACAAGGAAAGAGGACAGTCGCTGAATATGATCGCTTGTTCAACCAACTATCTCGATATGCTCCTCAACTTGTGGAGACGGATCTTGCTCGTGCCGACAAATTCAGACGCGGCCTTCGACATGAGATTGGCATATCCCTTGCCAGCCATGGTTTTCTTACTTATGCACAGACACTGAGCCGAGCCATGGATATTGAGTCCATGCTACCGAAAGAAAGAGACAGAAGCAACGATCAGAGCGTTGGGTTCAATCCAGCTATGGGAAAGAGGAAGTTTGAAGGAGGAAACTCTAGCAATCAGATGAGGCCCCAAGGATGGAGAGGCAATCCTCAACCGCCTCAACAATTCCGAACTGCACCACGACCCCAACCACCGCGGCCAAGTGCACCGAACCGGAACCTTCCTTTTTGTCGACATTGCCAAGGAAACCATGTAGGTGAATGTCGCCTAAAGACAGTGGAGTGTTACCGTTGCGGAAAGAAAGGAACTACAAGAGCTTAAAGTTTAGTTGCAAGAATTACTCGACCTAGGTTTCATCCAACCTAGTGTGTCGCCATGGGGAGCCCCAGTGTTGTTCGTGAAAAAGAAAGATGGAAGCATGAGGATGTGTATTGACTACTGAGAGCTCAACAAACTCACAATCAAGAACAGGTACCTGTTGCCAAGAATTGACGATCTCTTCGATCAACTTAAAGGAGCGTGTGTGTTCTCCAAGATCGATCTCAGATTAGGATACCATCAGCTGAAAGTCAGAAAGGAAGACATGCCAAAGACAGCTTTCAGGACCCGTTACGGCCATTACGAGTTCACAGTGATGCCGTTCGGACTAACCAATGCACCCGCAGTATTCATGGATTTGATGAACAGAATCTTTCATCAATATCTAGACGGATTTGTTCTCGTGTTCATTGACGACATTCTCATCTACTCAAAGACTCAGAAAGATCACGAGGAGCATCTCAGAACCGTGCTCGAGACGTTGCGAACAGAGAAGTTATACGCTAAGTTTAGCAAGTGCGAGTTTTGGCTACGAGAAGTAATGTTTCTTGGCCATATCGTCTCTGCCGATGGAATCAAAGTCGACCCAGCAAAAGTGGAAGCAGTTAGTCAATGGAAGACTCCAACAAGTGTAACCGAGATCCGAAGTTTCCTAGGACTCGCAGGTTACTATCGAAGATTCATCGAAGGATTCTCAAAGTTATCCAAACCAATGACTTCACTTTTGAAGAAGGGTACCAAGTACGTATGGACGGAGGAATGCGAGAAGAGTTTTCAGGAGCTCAAGAAGCGACTTACAACCGCACCGATACTAACAGTTCCAGAAGGCAATGAAGGATATGTGATCTACACCGATGCATCAAAGCAAGGATTGGGATGTGTCTTGATGCAAAATGGAAAGGTGATCGCCTACGCATCTCGACAACTGAAACCACATGAAAAGAATTATCCTACTCATGATCTTGAGCTAGCAGCGGTAGTTCATGCCTTGAAGATATGGAGACATTATCTTTATGGAGCAAAGTGTGAAATCTTCACCGATCACAAGAGTCTGAAATATTTCTTTGAACAGAAAGAGCTCAACATGAGGCAAAGGCGATGGCATGAGTTAGTCAAGGATTATGATTGTAAAATCGACTATCACCCAGGAAAAGCCAATGTTGTTGCCGACGCCTTAAGCCGAAAGACCCAAGGGAATCTCGCTTATGTGGTTACAAATGAAGAAGGACTTGCTCGAGAATTTGCCAAGTTGAATCTGACGATTCTTTGCCCGCCAGCAACAACAAATGGATACATTGCTACAATTGTTGCAAAGCCCGACCTTCGAGGACGAATCATTGCCGGCCAGCAAACCGATGCACGCATGGAAAAGTTACGATCACAGGTTGACTCTGAAGGATTGAACGATTTCGTGAAGGATTGCAAAATCAGCACCGACGGTGCATTACTCTATGGAGACAGGTTATGTGTGTCAGACGACAAAGCATTGAAAGAAGAGATTATGTACGAGGCTCACAATACACCTTACACAGCACATCCAGGTAGCACCAAAATGTATCGGGATCTACGACAGAAATTTTGGTGGGAATCCATGAAGAAAGACGTCGCTTCGTTTGTGGAACGATGCTTGGCATGCCAACAAGTGAAAGCTATACACCAGAGGCCATACGGAACCTTACAGCCGTTGCCTATCCCAGAGTGGAAGTGGGACCACATCAATATGGATTTTGTGGTGAGTTTTCCGAAATCATCCAAGGGAAACACCGCAATTTGGGTTATCATCGATCGACTCACAAAGTCAGCTCACTTCTTGCCGATTAAGATGACATTTGGATTAGAGAAGTTGGCCAAACTCTATGTCAAGGAAATAGTGAGACTCCATGGAATTCCGATCTCTATCACTTCGGATCGTGACACCCGTTTCACGTCGAAGTTCTGGACGAGTTTGCAAGAAGCCATGGGTACTCAGTTAAAGTTCAGCTCTGCTTTTCACCCTCAGACCGACGGACAGTCAGAACGTACGATCCAAATCTTAGAAGACATGCTGAGAGCCGTTGTTGCCGACCGAGGAGATAATTGGGAAGAAATTTTGCCATTGGTGGAGTTTGCTTACAACAACAGTTTCCAATCTACTATTGGAATGGCGCCATACGAAGCTTTGTATGGAAGGAAGTGCCGTTCACCTCTCTATTGGGACGAAGTCGGAGAACGAAAGCTTTTGGGACCAGACGTAGTCCAAGAAATGGTGACTATCGTTGACACAATTCGGCAGCGAATCAAAGAAGCTCAGGATCGACAGAAATCTTATGCCGACAAAAGAAGGACCGAATTGGAGTTTGAAGTTGGAGACAAAGTTTTCTTGAAGATCAGTCCAACCCGAGGAGTCATTAGATTCGGAAAACGAGGGAAGTTGAGGCCGAGATACGTTGGACCGTTCGAAATTCTAGAGAAGATCAAGAATGTAGCATATCGCCTAGCACTACCTCCCAGCCTAGCAAATGTTCACGATGTCTTCCACGTATCCATGCTTAGGAAGTACGTGTTTGACCCCAAGCACGTGATTAGGTATGAAGAGGTAGAACTTAACCCTGATTTACATTATATAGAAAAACCTGTTAGGATTTTGGATCGAAAGATCAAGGTCCTTAGGAACAAGGAGATTGCCACAGTTAAGGTGTTGTGGAACCACCACGACTTGGAAGAGGCCACATGGGAACCGGAGGAAAAGATGAGAGCCCAATACCCCGACTTAGTATATGAAGGTACTTAAATTTCGGGACGAAATTTCTTTTAAGGGGGTGGTAGTGTAATAACCCGTATTTTTAAATACTAGAAAATAGAAAATAAATAGTTTCCTTTAATATAATAAGCTTTTCATAATTTATATAGTAAAATGATGAAAGGATATTTAAATTTAAAAGCTTTAATATTATTAGTTATATAAATTTCTTAATAAAAGAATTTTAGAATATTTAATTTAATTAAAAATTAGTTAACTAAAAATATAATTTCTAACTTAATAAAATTCCAAAAATGTAATGTTAATATATTTAACCTAGTTTTGACATTAAAAGAATTATGAAAGAAGCTAGGTATTTTTCGGATAAACGGTTAAGAAAACCCGAGTCGCCGTTTGTCTATTTTCGATCTTTTCGTTTCTTTAAAATTTTTCGAGCTATCAAATTCCTCCCGAAAATTCTTTAACCTATACCGTTGTGTTCGATATTTTTCATAGATTCCATAAACCCTTTGATATTTTAAATCGGAATTCATTGCCGGAAAAATATCTTTTCGTTCGGGAATCGAGACGTCGAACCGGAGACGGGATGACCTCTATAAAAAGAGGCCATCACCGCCTCATTGATCATTATCCTCATCTCATATCCACCAGCCACCAACTCCATCAGCTCTCTCTCTCTCTACCGATTACTCTCTCCCTCTCTTCCTCCATCGTCGGCGAACCTCCACCAGCCACCGATCACCTCCGCCATCTCCACCCTCCACCCTCCATCTCCGATCACTACCATCATCTCCAGCCCCTCCATCGATCATCTCCTCCACCGAACACCACCATCCAGCCACCACCTTCGTCTCTCTCTAAAGAAGCCTAAGGACAGCAGCCTCCGATCACCATCTCCGATCGCCACCACCGCCGCCGATCACCATCTCCGATCCAGCAGCACCTGCTGCCACTGTCTTCATCATCTTCTTCAGCCCATTTTCTTCTTCTTCCAGCCGAAGAAGCCAAGAACACCCCGATCATCTTCGATCGCTTTTCGAGCATCTCTTCTTCTCCGTTCATCGAAAAGGTATGTCGTTCGCTTCTATGAACTCGTAGGAGGATTTCGATCCTAGGGATATTGGTTGATCGTCGATACGAGCTTCCGAGTTTGGACATGCATCGCCATTTTCATTTGCATACTCTCTTCTTCTCCGTGCCGTGCAATCGCCCTTTCTTTGGTGGTTGCCGGTATTCCTTTTTGCATCCATATAATCGAACTAAAGTTAATCGTAACCTAATAGTGAACTTATTGATCGGAATGAATTTTGTTGAAAATGAATTGTTGTTGGTATATCTTTCTTGTTCATGGATAATGGTTCCCTGCATGTCGAGACTCTGTCCAAATGTTTTGAAAATATTAATATAGCTTCGTAATGAGATTATCTAACATCCTCTAAATTTTGGTAACAATCGGAATCACCGTTAATTTTCTAAAAATGAAACTGTGTTCATTTCGATTCGAAGGACCCTTACCCGTTTTGCATGTATAATATTTTTGTACCAAAATATTCCTAATGATTAGTTGAACAACTTTTGTGTTGAAGTCTAAGCCATGCAAACGACGAAAACATAAGATAATAATTACAGAAGGTTAATAAGTGTTTATATAGTTATAAAGAATATATTAATTATTAAAAAGGAAAGTTATGTTAGAAAATTTTAAGGATGAAACTACGAACGTAACTTAACCTCAGGAAATATTTGTAGGAAGACTCTCCGAAGAAGCTGACTAAGATTCGAACCAAAGAATCGAGTAACCGGTAAAAGGTGGGGATCTATTTATTCGAACTTGTTAAAATCCTTGGGGATTCTTGTTTCTTAATAACTCTTGAGCTAGTAAGCTCTATATTCTTCAAGTGCAGGCTTTGTTTCAGGATTAAATTGTGAATCACAGGTTTCCCAGGTTTAATGCTCTAATCTTTTACGATATCGGGTTGACATCGTTAGGTCTAACACACCAACGAGCAACTGGTGTACACCGGGATCGGGAGTGGGGTTTACCACGGAAATCTCGATCCCTAGCCGATAGACTTGCATATAACTTATTTATGCCGTCTAGCATAGCTGATGGGTTTATATACACTTTATGTATGTCACCCTGCAAATGTTCTTATAATCCGACAGGTGGTTTAACCGGGATTCGATTACGAGTAACCTTGGGAATACCTAAATGGACGTCTAAATGGTTTGGTCATATGGGATCAAGACCTATTCTTTCTCTTCTCTCTTTTGAAATCCTGAAAGCCCTGCTTTTGTTTTCCTTTGATTGGCAATGATTCCCACTGAGTGCTAGTTGTACTCAGCCCTGTGAAACTTTCTTTGTTTTGCAGATTGGGAGCCGGAGGCATAGTGACGGGACGAGAAGAGAGAGGAAAGGAAAGGAGGAATAAACAAGAGACGAGGATAATAAAACTTAAAACCGTTAGACTCTTTCCCGTTTCTTAAACTTTAAATTTCGGTTATAAACATTTTACGTACGCTTTGAATGGTTAAACAATTTCCCTTTTTCGTTACTTAGATAACCGAATTATTATACTTAATAATTGAAATGGGAATTATGGTTTAGTTAACCTTAGAAAGTTAATATTCGTTTAAAGTTTATTTCGTTATTCATTTGCTAGTTTAAAACTTGACATTTTAAAAATATGAATTTATATAACGAAAACTTAAACGAATTTATAAAAACTATAACGGTTGATAAATGAATGTTTATTTATTCGCTTCCGCTATTTAAACGTAACTCTGATGTGACTATATATTCTGGATCCAACTGTAGTGCGGTCTGGTCCGCCACGGTTGTTATGTTTTCGATATGTATTCTGGATCCGATGATGGCGCGGTCTGGTCCGACCTCATCGTTATGGTTTATGTACTTGTTTAGCTGTTGTTTAAGTCTTTGGTATTTACTACGACTTGATCCTGGTTTTATAAGGGAGATGCTGCCCAAATTTCCGGGCTAAACCAAATGAACTTTAATTTAAATTAATTAAAATGAATTGAATATAAATCTCCCTTTTTATTTTACCCTTCGTTGCATCCCGATTTAATTGGTTATATTTAAAATTGATTATTTTTAGAGTTAGGAAAATCGGGGTGTGACACAATGGGCTTTACCCCATTCGGCAGCTCCGCAAGGTCGTACACGTCCATGTTAACTATGGATTCTATCTCCGAATCCATATGAACAAGACCTTGAGGGGGTATATATAGAGGAGACCAAGTAAGACTTGGGCTTAAGTTGCAGGACAGGCCTGCAACTTATGGACTAGCCGTCCAACTGCAGTATTGGCGCCCTCACTGGGCCCAATTAAGTGGTGGCCCACTTATTCCTTGTACTGTGGCCTGTTGAGCTTTTTGGGCCAGATCAGGGATCTACTAGCTGGTAAAACCGAGGCCTCCCAATGGCTAAATTCTCCATACTCAGCCCAAAGTATAATTTAGTCCATAAGTACTAAAACATTCCACTAGAGTAATAGTACTGAATTACCTGTTTTACCCCTGTTGAGTTCAGGGCTAGTATTAGACTTAACGACCCCCATATTTAAGATATCCCACATCCGTTGATTAACTTAGAGCTTCTGACTGCTCGTGTTATTCAACTTCTTTTATTTTCCTGAGTAGTACCATTCATACCTTACTCATCATACCGGAATTTAATCCACCTGCAGGGTTTGGTATGATAGTCCTTAATGAATTCCTCAGGGGATGTGATCAACCTGTTCTACCAGGATATGGTGCTCTGTTGCAGTTGCACTAAGAGTCGTACTAGTTGTAGTTGCTTCCCAAGATACGGAGCATATTGAGTTACAGATACTCTGAACTCTCACCCATGGTAAATCAAAGAAGCAGACTATAACTATACACCCTTAGGACTCAACTAGAGTTAAGGTTCATCTTAAGTCACCGAGGTCTTGATTCTTTCTACATCTGGTCAGAATAGAAGAATACACCTCACCGTGATCCTATCAGTACACGCACGTACTAGTATAGACAAGTAGCCAAGACAAGCTACTTATGCAGCCTATACTACAGCCTAAACCGACAGTTATATCCAGAACTGTCTCGACTGTGATACCCTTTTATATCTCGTGAGGAACCGGCAACTATGGTCTTCTGTGATCTACAACACACCATAAAGCCTACAACTTTGAGATAATGGATAGATGTTTGATGCATAGATAACAATTCATACTTAATCAGATAGAAGATTGTTAGTGGTTATGGACAACACATGCATACAAGCTAAAAGGCCTGCTTTCTAGTATACAAATCCATCATGAGGGACGTCTTGATCTCGTAGTTGTTGGAATCCGTAGTCCCTCATCCTCCCTGCTGAAATTGATCAACGATCAGTTTGAACCGATCATTCAAAGTCCTCCTTGCCTCACGATCCCCCATTGATGCTTGACTCCTCGGTGAATCGGGTGGTGAAGAGGGTGGTGTATCGATCTCGCTTGCTTCCTTCTCTCGCCTCCTTGCCCTAAGTGAGCGCTCGATCTCCAAATCTATTGGAATAGGATCTATCCCTTTAGATCTCATGGTCATGCACTACTTGAGATCAAAAAGAAGAAAAGAAAAAGTTAGATCAATAAAGCCAAAAACAGAAATAAAAGCGCCTAAATCACCTATTAATTCTATTTCAAAATATGCCTATGAAATCTAATCAATCCCCGGCAACGGCGCCAAAATTTGATCGCACTATTTTCTACCACACAAAATAGGTATAGTATAGAATAAGTACGAGTATCGTATCCACAGGGACTAATATATCGAAACCACACACAGTACCTTTACTCTAGAACTAAACTGATGTTTAAGCAATTAAGAATTTAAAGATGTGGTATTTATATCCTAGACAAATAAATAAAAGACTCAATTAAACAAATAAGGAAATAAACAAATAATAAGGCAAATAGCAAATAAGGCAAATAAACAAATAAAGACAAAGTGTTGATTCTAGGG
Source organism: Thymus quinquecostatus (assembly GCA_024222315.1). Lineage (NCBI taxonomy): Eukaryota > Viridiplantae > Streptophyta > Magnoliopsida > Lamiales > Lamiaceae > Thymus > Thymus quinquecostatus. The sequence goes on from CM044172.1 coordinate 23,755,215, forward strand.
AAGCCTACCTAATCAAACCTATGCAAGTAATCAATGCGTACAATTAACCAATTTATTCCAATCTAGATGTGATACACGAAAATAACCTAAAACTCCGGCTAAGGCAGTATAGATCGTCACCTAATAAGATTCTAATCTCCTCTCGGTCTTATAGAAAACAAATCAAGTGCAAAATAGAACAAGTATCAATTATATAATCAACTAAGTTCAGCTACGACACCTATATCGACTATATGTAAACATATGATAATCTAACTTCGGCTAAGACAATTAAATCATCATACCATGTATTCATGAGATCAATTATGCAATTATCCGGCTAAGGCATAGAAACATAACTATGCATACACAATTAGTGATCAAGTAATCATGCATGAGAATAAGCACCATGAAACATGCACCTAGATTGGAAGGCTAATTGTAAACAAAAACACTCACATAAATTAAATTAGGCATTCAATCCCTACAATCAACTAAGAAATTTAGCTAGACATAATTAAAACAAAAGGTAGAAGGAAGAATAAACATAATGAAAAGCATAAAGTAAAAGGAAAGGGATAGAAAAACTCTTGAATCTTGATGAATCTTCAATCTTCAATTGTCTTCCAAGAATTACATGAATTAAATCTCGATCTAAAAATATAAAAGTGAAAAGAAAAGAATAAAAACTAATCTAAAGTATGTTGGAGACTAGAGAGCTCTAAACTATGAAAACTTTGGTACAATGATGAGTTTTGGGGTATTTATAAGGTAGGGGTTCGTAATTCTTACCTAAGTGTACAAGGATTAGGTTAAGGAAATAAAAAATATGAATTTTAAGGATTCCCGTGTTTTTGGCACGACCGGGTGCTTGGTCGGCGCTCGGTCGGGCATGTCCATGCAGTTTGCGCGTCTTTCTTGTTTCGTCTGTGTCTTTCTCGTCCGAACTCCGAATCGACCTCCGTTTTCGCATACACGCTCGTATCGAACCCCTCTTCAATGACATGCTTCCATAATTCCAGAATAACTCTTCAATAAGATCGTGAGAAGTCAGAACTTGGGATTAATACTTCATCATCTTCCTTGGTTCATCGTCTCTCGTCTCATCTTGGGTTTTCTCGACTCAAAAGCCCTAAAAACACTCAAAACAAATCAAAAGCGTAATCTAGCTAGAAATAACCTAAACAATACAAACTGATAGATCCGGGTTGAAGATCCACAACAATTCAAGTGATTATTCATCATATTTGCAAAGAGCATTCATGGATAGAGAATTATAACGGTAGAGAATAAGAGATTCGTACAATTTATTAGCCACAACTACTCATTTTACACAGAGCATCGTTCATATAAAGGTAAAAGGCAGTGATAGAACTACCTGCCTGAACAGAGGGTGTTTATAACCATAAATTAGTAAAATCTACGGAGCTCAGAGCTCATTCAAGTAGAAAGACGAAGAGGCAAAGAGAGAAGAGAGGGTGAAGTAGAGAACGCAAAGCGCCTTCACACTTCTTCCTCTCCTAGGAACAAGGATTATACCTTAGGCTCGAAATGGTGGGGGTGCCCTTCCCAGTGATGTGGGTGGAAACGAAAATGATGACGAGCGAGGTTTCCCCAGAGAAGACCTCGAGCGCTCCAATTGCTCCGGTTTGAGGGAGCTAGAGATGAAATGTGAGGATGAATGGAATAGTACGCAGCGTGCGTGTGTAGAGAGTTAAGTTGAGTTGAATGAAATGGTGTGATCCTTTAGTATTTATAGATGATGATAGGATGAAAAGGTGAACATTCGTGCAGAGGGAGACAAGAAGGGAATTTTAAAGGAGACAAGATTCTTTTTGTCATTAATTTTGTGGTCCTTACTTTAAGGTAGGTAGAGGCACGCGGATAGCATGCTGGGCAGACCCTTGGATCTCGGCAGATGCCTCAAGGATCTGGTATAGCTTCTTATATTCGGCAATCAGTTCTGAGCAGATCCCAGCATTCTTTAGTTCATGCTAAGAGCCTGTTCATCTCAGGGCATTTGCCGCTTTCAAGGCTTATTCTTAACTATCAAAGGGAAGATGCCATATAGTAAGGTTGATATTTAGTCCCTATCAGCTACTCCCCCCCCCCCCCCCCCCCCCCCCCCCCCCCCCCCTCCCCGGTTCCAGGAGCGTGTGCTGCAAGCTTCTGGTTTAGTGCCTAGGCGGGAGATGATGATAATCATTATTTTATTATGACGTCACACGGATCTTATAGCGTGGAAAAATAGTGCGAGGTTTAGTTTTCCGAGGGCAAAGAGATATAATACTTCGGTCTTTTCCTTCTTCTTTATCATCTTGTCAAACTGTTTACAGAAGAGAGAAAGGTAGCCCCTTCACTTTTCACACTTATCTAGTGCTCTGCAAGGCTATCACTTCTCCTCTTTCGTTTCTCCAAGACTGAGCATGTATTCCCCCTGTTTGTTGGCGGCTTTGTGCCTGAAGAGCCATTTTCTCATTTGCCTTTTGATATAGGTGAAATTTACCCTGTTTTAATAGCCAAAAAAGTGTCGATTTGGTGTCTCGATTGTGTGATGTTGTCTATAGTTTATATGGTTTTTAGTATATGGGACAATATTATGCTTGTAGGTGTTTTTCTGTGTTTTCAGGCATAAATCAATGATAAAACCCCGAGACGAGAAAAGGTGTGAAGATCGAAGCTTGAAATTTAAGATTTGAGTTCGAGTGAAGGCCTCTCGATCGACCTCTCGATCAAGAGAGGTGTCGAGAGGTGCCTTCTGCCGCAGCTATCGATCGAGAGCAAAAGATGATACCCTCTCGATCGACCTCTCGATCGAGAGGTCTGTCGAAAGGTGTCCAGCCGGGATTTTTCTCCTTATTTAATTTGACTCCTTTTTGGTTTAGGTTTTCCTTATGTAAATTTCTCCTATATATACTCCTACTCTAGCATTGTAAACCTAATCTAGAATTCATAGCACTCTTTAGTTTTTCATAATTTTCTCTTTAAATTTCCAGCTTTTATTTTTGTTCAACATTGGAGCTTTATTCAAGTTTATTCAAGATTCAAGTTTCGAAGTTCTTCGTGTTCAAGATTCAATTCCAAGTTTTTCTTACTGTTACTTTTTAATTATGTTCTTCCAATTCTTTGGGTTCATGCCTACTTTAATTACGTCTAGCTAAATTCCTTAGTTGATTTTAGGGATTGAATGCCTAATTGAATTTATGTAAGTGTTCATGTTTACAATTAGCCTTCCAATCTAGATGCATGTTTCATGGTGCTTATTCTCATGCATAGTTAATTGGCCATTAATTGAGTATGCATAATTATGTGTTTATGCCTTGATAGGATAATTGCATAATCGATCTCATGAATGCATGATATGATAGTTTGATTTTCTTGATTGATAATTGAATTATTATATGTTCATATATAATTGATTTGGTGTCTTAGTTGAGCCTAGTTGATTATATTATTGGTACTTGTTCTATTTTGCACTTGATTCGATTCTTACAATTCGAAAGAATATTAGGATCTCGTTAGGTGACTACTTGCATTGCTTTAATTAGGGTGTAGGTTATTTTTGCATGTATCGCATTTAGATTGGATTAAAGTGGTTAATTGTATTCATTAATTACTTGCATAAGTTTGATTAGGTAGGCTTCCCTAGAATCAACACTTTTCCTTATTTGTTCACTTTCCTTATTTACTTAATTACTTGTGTCTTAAGTTGTTTTATTTGACTACTTATTTCTTTACTTGCTAATTTCCTTATATGATTACTTGAGTTCTTGTTATTATTTGCCTAGTATAAATACCACATTCACTAAACCCTTAAAAGCCTAGACATCACATTAGTTCTATAGTAGAGGTATTGTGTGCGTTTTCGGTTTATCAGTCCCTGTGGATACGATACTCGTACTTCATTATATTACACCTATTTTGTGTGGTAGAAATAGTGCGATCAAATTTTGGCGCCGTTGCCGGGGACTGATTAGATTTCACATACGTATTTTGAAATAGAATTAATAGGTGATTTAGGCGTTTTAATTTTCTGTTTTCGGTTTATTGATCTAACGTTTTTCTTTTCTTCTCTTTGGTTTTAGGTAGTGCATGACCACAAGGTCTAAAGGGATAAATCCTATTCCTATAGACTTGGAGTTAGAGCGCTCTCTTCGAGCATTGAGGCGAGGAAAGGAGGCAAGTAAGATCGATACACCACTCTCTTCACCACCCGATTCACCAAGGAGTTTCGATTCAATGGGGGATCAAGTGAGGAGGACTTTGAACGACCGCTACAAGCCGGTTGTTGATCAATTTCAGCGAGGAGGATGGGGGACAACCGAAGCCAACAACTACGAGTTCAAGACGTCCCTCATCAACATGGTGCAAAACAATCAATATGGAGGATCACCGGCGGAGGATCCGAATGCACACTTGAAGCAATTTCTGGACATATGTGCTACATACAAGGCCAATGGAGTGTCCTCGGATTATCTAAAGCTCAGCCTTTTCGTGTGGTCTCTCAAGGACGATGCTCGGGAGTGGTTAGATGGATTGGACAAGACGGAGGTCACTACTTGGGCTGACATGTGCACAAAGTTTCTCAACAAGTTCTTTCCACCCTCGAGGGCTCAAAAGCTTATCAATGAGATCATACAGTTTCAACAATTCGAGGATGAGCACTTCTACGAGGCATGGGGGAGATTCAAGAAGCTACTACGAGCATGCCCAAGTCATGGAATTACCAAGGAGGATCAAATCACGAACTTCTATCGTGGTTTGAACAAGTTGTGTAGGAAGGAGCTCGACTACGCTTCGAAGGGAGGATTTCTGAATAATGAGTATGATGTTGCTATGGAGATCATTGAGCTGACCGTGAATTTGAGTTATGAGGAGGCTACTGACCGTCGTCTTGGAAGAAGGAGAGTTGCCAACATTGGGATCGATGCTTACGAGGACTTGATGGAGAAGTACACAAAAACAGCGAATGAGTTGGATTCTATCAAGAAAGGAGTACTTCGGTGCGATGCTATCACGGACGATCAAGCAAACCCAACCGAAGAGGAAGATGCCAATTTTGTGCAACAAGGGGGCAAGTGGCAACCGAATCAAGGAACCAAGTGGCAAGGAGGGCAAGGAGGACAAGGAGGTTCGAACTATCAAGGAGGGTACAAGAAACCATATGTTCCCAACAACCGAAATCATCCGAACTTTTCCTATGCCAATCCGAACAACGCCTTGCAACCACCTCCCGGCTTCCATGTTGAGAACGGAGTCATCCAAGAGCCCAAGAAGGAGATGTCTACCGACGATTTGATTCGTCAATATATGGCTCAATCGGAGATGAGGATGACACAACAAGATGCAAAGTTGAGGACGTTGGAGCTCACTCAAAGTACCTCAACTATCAACTTGGCGAGTAGCATCAATGCGTTGACCAAACAAATGCAAATGTTGGAGACGCAAATGAGTCAAATAGCCAACGCTCAAGGAGGAGTCCATAAGCCCGGCCAATTCCCAAGTAACACGGAGCAAAACTCGAAGAACAACCATCAAGTTCATGCTATTGAGCTTCGGAGCGGCACTACGTACACCAATCCATCCTTGGAAGCTGAGAAGAAAGGAGTCGGGAACTTCAAGAATGTGGTGCTCGAGGAAACGAGGATCCAAGAGCCGAGGCGAGGGCCTCTCGACAACTCTCTCGATCGAGAGGTCCATACTGGAAGTCAGCATCCACCTCTCGACACCTCTCTCGATCGAGAGGAGGATCGAGAGGTCTACGACGAGGAGATTCAAATGGAACCTCTCGACACCTCTCTCGATCGAGAGGTTGATCGAGAGGTCAAAAACCGAGGTCAGAAGGGACCTCTCGACACCTCTCTCGATCGAGAGGTCGGTCGAGAGGCCCAGCAGCCGCACCAACTTCCGACTTACACTCCGAAGGCCCCCTTCCCGCAACGATTGACCAAGACGAAGCAAGACGAGAAGTATCAACGCTTCATGGAGATACTACAAAAGGTCAACATCAACATACCACTTCTCGATGCTCTCCGAGACATGCCCAACCACATGAAGTTCATCAAGGATGCGGTTTCGGGGAAGAAGAAGTGGGGGAAGTTCGAGACGATCAATCTCACGGAGGAGTGCAGCGCGGTGATCCAAAGGAAGCTACCATTGAAGCAAAAGGATCCCGGAAGATTCACTTTGTCATGCAAGATTGGTGATCAAATCTTCCAAAATGTGCTATGTGATCTTGGTGCTAGCATAAATTTGATGCCTCTCCCTATATTCAACCGGCTCAAGATCGGGAAGATGAAGCCAACCACCATCTCTCTACTTATGGCGGACCGATCAATTTCTTATCCAAGGGGGATAGTGGAAGACGTTCTAGTTCAAGTGCACAACCTCATCTTTCCGGCAGATTTCGTAGTCTTGGACATGCCCGAGGACACAAATCAACCATTGATCTTGGGGTGGCCATTCATAGCGACGGGGAGAGCATTGATCGATGTTCAAGATGGAGACCTCACATTTCGAGTCAACGGGGAGGAACTGAAAATTTCTATCTACGAAGCTATGAAGAGACCCGACGATCAACGTGAGGATATCTTCTCCATCGAGACATTGACACCACCTACTTCGAAGGAGGCACTTAACCATTGTATCTCGAATTCTCTCTATGCCTACGAGGAGTTGGATGAAGCTTGCGACGAGATTCTCGAGTATCTCAATCAGTTGGAGGCTAATCGACCATCGAGTCACCACAAGGAGGTTTCATATCTCGACATTAACAAGAAGGTGGATGACAGATTTTTCGAAGAGGAAGAGAAGAAGGATGCAGCCCCTAAGGTGGAATTGAAGCCATTACCCGAGCACCTCAAGTACAAGTTCTTAGGAGACGAAGAGACGTACCCAGTGATCGTATCTTCTCATCTCACGGAGGCAAACACGGACAAGCTATTGAGGGTTCTAAGGGAGCACAAATCTGCAATTGGATGGACGATTGCCGACATCAAAGGTATTAGTCCTACAATTTGCATGCATAGGATCCTACTCGAGGAAGGTCATCGTCCAAGAGTCCAACCCCAAAGACGATTGAACCCAGCCATGCAAGAAGTTGTGAGGAAGGAGGTGCTGAAATTGCTTGATGCCGGCATGATCTATGCTATTTCGGATAGTGAATGGGTGAGTCCTACTCAAGTGGTGTCAAAGAAAGGAGGCATGACGGTCATCAACGACGAGAAAGGAGAGCTGATCGCGACATGGCTCGTCACGGGATGGCGAGTGTGCATTGATTATCGTCTTCTCAATGCGGCAACAAGGAAGGATCACTTTCCCCTCCCGTTCGCAGATCAAATGCTCGATCGTCTAGCCGGCCATGAGTATTATTGCTTCCTCGACGATTACTAAGGCTACAATCAAATCGCCATCGCTCCGGAGGACCAACACAAGACGGCATTCACATGCCCATATGGAGTTTTCACTTATCGGAGGATGTCGTTCGGATTATGCAATGCACCGGCCACTTTCCAACGGTGTATGATGGCCATTTTCCACGGATTGATCGAGAATATCATGGAGGTGTTTATGGATGATTTTTCAGTCTTTGGTTCTTCTTTTGACCAATGTTTGGATAATCTCGCCACGGTGCTTCAAAGGTGCGAAGAGACGAACCTCGTTCTCAATTGGGAGAAGTGCCACTTCATGGTTCAAGAAGGAGTTGTACTTGGTCACAAGGTGTCTTCATATGGATTGGAGGTAGATAAAGCCAAAGTGGTAGCCATCGAGAAGTTGCCACCACCAACCAATGTCAAATCGGTGAGAAGTTTCTTAGGACATGCCGGCTTCTATAGGAGATTCATCAAGGATTTCTCGAAGATCACGAAGCCGTTGTGTGGATTGCTCGAGAAAGATGTCAAGTTCGTATTCGATGATGAGTGCTTGGAAGCCTTCGAGACATTGAAGAAGGCGCTTATCTCTACCCCCGTCTTGGTGTCGCCGGATTGGAGTGCTCCGTTCGAGCTCATGTGCGATGCAAGCGATTGGGCGGTAGGAGCTGTTTTGGGACAGAAGAGGGATAAGCTTTTCCGAGTGATCTACTATGCTAGTAAGACGTTGGACTCGGCTCAAAGGAACTACACCACCACGGAGAAGGAGTTACTTGCTGTGGTCTACGCTTTCGACAAGTTTAGACCTTACTTGGTGGGATCTCACACGATTGTGCACACCGACCATGCCGCCATTCGCTATCTATTCAACAAGAAGGACTCGAAGCCAAGGTTAGTTCGCTGGATTTTGCTTCTTCAAGAGTTCGACATGGAGATCAAGGATAGGAAAGGATGCGAGAACGTGGTGGCCGACCATCTCTCGAGACTCGAGCAGCCCGTGGAAGGAGAGGATTCGAAAATTGAAATCAAGGAGCGCTTCCCCGATGAGCAGATTTTTCAGATGGACGATTTGATACCTTGGTTCGCCGACATCGTCAACTACTTGGTGATACATCATGTGCCCAAGGATCTATCGTCTCACCAAAAGAAGAAGTTCCTCCACGATTGTAAGTTCTATTATTGGGATGATCCATACTTGTACAGGAGGTGTGCCGATGGAGTGATAAGGCGATGTGTTCGACAATCGGAATGGAAGAAGATCATCGAAGATTGCCATAGCGCTCCGAATGGGGGACACTTTGCAGCGAATCGGACCGCCCTCAAGATCTTTCATATCGGTTTCTATTGGCCTTCGATCTACAAGGATTGCCACGAGTTCATCAAGTCATGTGATCGATGCCAAAGAATGGGGAATATCACGAAGAGGGACGAGATGCCGCAACGAACTATCATGGAAGTGGAGCTCTTCGATGCTTGGGGGATTGACTTCATGGGTCCTTTTCCCAAGTCTCAAGGGTTCTCCTACATTTTACTTGCGGTGGAGTATGTTTCTAGATGGGTCGAGGCCATTCCGACTGCAACCAACGATTCGAAGGTGGTGATCAAATTCCTCCAGCGAAATATTTTGACTCGGTTTGGAACTCCGAGGGCTTTGCTTAGTGATGGGGGGAGCCACTTCAACAATCGTTGGTTAGGATCGCTTCTTGCGAAATATGGAGTCAAGCACAAGGTCACATCGCCCTACCACCCTCAAGCAAACGGTCAAGCCGAGTTAGCTAATCGTGAGATCAAGCAAATTTTGGAGAAGACCGTCACCAACAAGAAGGAGTGGGCGAAGTACTTAGACGACGCACTTTGGGCCTATAGGACGGCTTTCAAGACGCCAATTGGGAGATCGCCATATCAATTGCTATTTGGCAAGTCTTGCCACTTACCAATGGAGTTGGAGCATAAAGCTTATTGGGCGACGAGAAGGATCAACTTCGAGTTCAAGGAAGCCATGGGCCAAAGATGTGACGACTTGTTGGAGCTTGATGAATGGAGAAACGAAGCATTCGAAAATTCGAGGATCTACAAGGAACGAGCTGCAAGATTCCACGACTTGAGCATCAAAAAGCGTAAGTTCGAAATTGGTGATGATGTTCTTGTTTTTAATTCTCGACTTCGTTTGTTTCCAGGAAAATTGCAAAGTAAGTGGTCGGGGCCGTATGTCATTTAAAAGGACTTGAAGAATGGTGCATTCGAGGTGTTGAAGAACGACGGTGAGAAATTCGTAGTGAATGGACATCGCCTCAAGCACTACTTCAAGCCGTTGCCGTTTTTTCCCAAGAAAGCGGCCACTTACCTCGATGACCCAAGTTAGAAAGGAGGTATCGTCGGGCTAAAGACGTAAAACGTAGCACTTGTTGGGAGGTAACCCAATATTCGTATCCCGTTTTTATTTTGTTTCGTTTTACGTTTTAGAGTCTTAGGTAGTTTATTTTTCGTAGTTTTGAGTCAAATTTCGTATTTTAGAGTCGAACCCCTTAATATACTAACGAATGTTAAAAAGTTGTGTAGAAAACAAAATTGAGCAGGTCCTCTCGACACCTCTCTCGATCGAGAGGTTGATCGAGAGGTGAAATTTTGGCATACAGTAGGGGTCTCTCGACACCTCTCTCGATCGAGAGGTGTATCGAGAGGTTTTGAATTTTTGATTTCCCAGGTGTGTCACGTGAAGCCTCTCGATCGAGACCCCCGTGTTTTCGATCGAGAGGGGAGGTCAGAACGTGAAGTGCAGCACCTCTCGACACCTCTCTCGATCGAGAGGTCGATCGAGAGGTCAAATTTTGGATTCCAGTAGGCACCTCTCGACACCTCTCTCGATCGAGAGGTCGATCGAGAGGGTCGTTGACGGCGCAAATTCCAACTTTGACCAGGTTTATTTACTCCTTTAAATACCTCTTTTGCACACAACTCACATACCATACTCTCATAACTCACAAATTCTCTCAAGCACACACAAATACTCTCGATTTCTCTCTTCGATTCGTCAAAAGGTACTCGATTTCTTGCCCTCTTCTTATTAATTCTTGGTTCTTTACATGATTTCGCATGTTTTGACCGATTAAAATTCAATTTTAATGGTTAAATTCGTTGAATTGATAGATTGGGTATTAGATTGAGCATGATAGATTGGATTCATGGAATTCATTGAATTATTTGTATGAATTGAATTCATGGATGAAGGAGATAATTGTGTATTGATATTCGAATGAGTCTTTAAATTTGTCTATGAATTCTTGAAGATTCGTTGGTATCTATATGCATGAGATAAAAATTGTGTGATGATAAGTACATGTTTGTGGAGGAGTAATGTGTTGATTGAATAAATTGGTGATGAAATTGAGTTGATAATGGGGGAGAATTGAATTTGGTTGAAGTTTGGGGGAAGATGATTTAAATTGCTTTATTCTTGCATCTCTTGTATTGATTTGTGATACTTTTAGGTACTAAGAATGGCAAGAGACAAGGGCAAGAATGTTGCTTCGACCTCTTCGGGCAAAGGCAAGGGGAAAGAAAAGGTCACCTCTTCGAGCAAGGGAAAGGAGACGTGGAAGAATGATAAGACTATCCTGGAGACTAGAATACCGCCGGCAAGGTCGATGCCCTCGAGTTTGGAGCCCAAGGCGTTCAAGCTTGAGCTCACCACAGCGGAATCAAAGAGGAGATGGTCCCACCTTGTGCAACTAAAGCACAAGCATTGTCGTTTCCTACACCAAGAGACGATTGCGGCGATGGGGATAGCCAACGAAATCACCCAATTGATGCAACGAGGAGGCTTCACCAACATCTTTCAAGGGAATCACTTAACCTACCACATTCTCACGGTGGAGTTTCTCTCAACTTTGGTAGTGGAGCGAGTCAACCAAGTGCCCCACGTCATTCGTTTCCAACTCGGTGGTCAACCGAGGAAGCTTGATATGGATCAACTTAGTGACATCATCGGAGGAAACAAGAATGGCGAATATATTGGCAATAATCATCCTGTGGGCTCACTTTGTGGATTTTGAGGAGGAAAGGACGAGATCCTACAACCCGGCGAAAGCAAAGGCCACCTCAATTCGGAATCCCACGATTCGCTACTTCCATAGGCTGATTTCATGTACTATTCATTCCCGCCACGACTCCGGCACCTTCCTTGCCACCGACGCACATCTTATTTGGACTTCTTTGCGAGGCCACTCTCAATGTGCAGCCCTTTACCTCGTAGATCATATGGAGAATCAAGCATACTTGTTCGGGGGACAAAAGATTGGGATAGGAGCATTTGTTACTCCAATTGCTCGACACTTCAACATCCCGATAGTGGAGCAGCCCGTATCTACGTCCATCATTGTGGATAGACGGACATTGGAGCTTGCAAGGATGATCTCATATGACACGTCCGGGTGGTTCTTCAAGCTACATGGGAGAAGTGGTATTTATCTATTTCCGCTTCCGAACAGTTATTTGACAGAGGTGATCGGGAACGAGAAGCTGCGGAGAGGGAACGGAAAGATGGATTCTCCTCAACACAAGGAGCTTATGTGGGCTGAGGGAGGTCCAAAACCCGACGAAGGGGGTGATGATGATGAGGAGGAAGAAGATGAAGACGAGGCTGAGCAATATGAGCAAGGTTTCGATCAAGATGAGGATGCGTATGCGCAAGGATACGAAGGTGTTCCACAGCCCGGTTTCCACATGAGAGCTCCGGACTTCTCTACGATGCAAGATTGGCATACAGAGTCAATGGAGGCAATGGACAACTACCATTGGGATGGTAGGGAGTTTGTCGAGTCTCAAGTGCGAGGAGTTCCAGAGGAGGTTTAAACGTTGAGAACCGAGGTGGGGGACCTTCGTACATTCATTGGAGGTCGTTTTGATACTCTCGACACTTACATTGAGAACGAGAGGAAATTTCGAGAAGAGGAGGCGAAGAGGCGTGAGGATGAACGAGCGTATTTGGAGAATTACAATAGGATGGTGCATGAGATGCACTATTTCTATCCTCACTACCCGGAGAGCCATCAACGATTCGACCCCAATAATCCCGACAACCCTCCCTTCCCACCGCCATTTCAATGAGGTCAGTTTTTAACTTAGCCTACTTCTTTTCTTTAAACTTATTTCTTTGCTATGCTTTGAAATAAGTTTGGGGGAGGGGAAAGAGTGTCTAAGTTAATTACTTTTATTGTTTTCTTGCTTTGAGAGTCTTTTATTTGTTAGTATTATTTTGGGGTATGTTAGAGTCTTTTATTGTTTTGAGTCTTAGGTTTAAATTGAGTCAAATAAGCATGTGATGATAGTATTGTGAATTGGCCAATGATAGAAAAATTTTGCTTGATTTTTGAGAAAATTCATGATCTTTATTATGCATGGAACCTTGGCGAAGCGACGCATTTTATTCATTGAAATTGAAGCATGTCATGATGTCGGGAACTAGTTAGTTTGAGCCCGTGAGTTTTGAGCTATTGGTACATATTGATGCCTATTTTCTTGATTGAGTGATCATGTATGCTTCATTGTTTCTAGAAGTTGCCCTATTTCTCCGTCAAGACCTTAGTATATTTATGAACTAGGAGATGATATTAGGCCATTCTTTCATAGCCACATGATTCCCATACACTAACCTTGAACATTATCTTTGTTTACCCCCTTTGAGCCTTGTTATGAGCCTTTCTTTCTTGAGCTTGGATGATAGGAGGTTTGGATGGATAAGGGTATCTTTAGTGGATTTAGTTGGTGATATGGAAGGAGTTAATTAGAATAGTTGTTGTGGTGTAGAAGAAGAAAAAGAAAAGAATTTGAGATGCTTGATTAAGTATAGTTAGCTATCCCTATGAGCTTAGAAAAAATAGTTGTGAAAAAAAAAAAAAAAAAGAGAAAAGAAAGTTAGAGCCTTTGTTCGAATATTAGAAAGAGCATTTATTAGAGGAGCTCTATAGTAAAAAAAAAAAAAAAAAAAAAAAAAAAAAAAATGAGAATAAAAGCATAAGGGGATAGTTAGCTTGGGTTGTATATGTTGCATCTATGATATTGAGTTTTGTAGTTGGTGTTGGATGGTAGAAGATGGAGTAAAAAAAAAACCATACTTTGGGTGGAGTTGAAAAAAAAAAAAAAAAAGAGGGTAATGATTTGGAGTAATTTGAGTCACTTAGCCTATACATTCCCTACATTAACCAATGTCCCTACATTACAAGCTTTTATAAAGACCTTTTTGGTCTTAGTTTGTGAATATTACATTAGGTGGAGGTGTTGAGATTAGGGGCAAGCTTATGGTAAACATGTTGCATTGCATTGATGTTGGGTGAACCTTATGATGTGTATTATATTACATCTTTTCCTTGAGAGAGTTGAGAGTTCACTTATATACATAATCTCACATGTTTGGAGAGTGTTCTTTGATAGATTGACATGTTTCGAATTTGTTGGATAGGTTGTGTTATTGATGCTAAGGTTGTGTGCATAGTTTTGATCATGATCATGAGTATTGGTTTTGAAAAGTTTTGAGGCCTATATAGTTCACAATGCTAGAGTCTATTGTTTATGTTTTGGTATTGTTCGGGACGAACAATGTTTAAGTTTGGGGGATTTGATGTAGGTGAAATTTACCCTGTTTTAATAGCCAAAAAAGAGTCGATTTGGTGTCTCGATTGTGTGATATTGTCTATAGTTTATATGGTTTTTAGTATATGGGACAATATTATGCTTGTAGGTGTTTTTCTGTGTTTTCAGGCATAAATCGATGATAAAACCCCGAGACGAGAAAAGGTGTGAAGATCGAAGCTTGAAATTTAAGATTTGAGTTCGAGTGAAGGCCTCTCGATCGACCTCTCGATCGAGAGAGGTGTCGAGAGGTGCCTTCTGCCGCAGCTATCGATCGAGAGCAAAAGATGATACCCTCTCGATCGACCTCTCGATCGAGAGGTCTGTCGAGAGGTGTCCAGCCGGGATTTTTCTCCTTATTTAATTTGACTCCTTTTTGGTTTAGGTTTTCCTTATGTAAATTTCTCCTATATATACTCCTACTCTAGCATTGTAAACCTAATCTAGAATTCATAGCACTCTTTAGTTTTTCATAATTTTCTCTTTAAATTTCCAGCTTTTATTTTTGTTCAACATTGGAGCTTTATTCAAGTTTATTCAAGATTCAAGTTTCGATGTTCTTCGTGTTCAAGATTCAATTCCAAGTTTTTCTTACTCTTACTTTTTAATTATGTTCTTCCAATTCTTTGTGTTCATGCCTACTTTAATTATGTCTAGCTAAATTCATTAGTTGATTTTAGGGATTGAATGCCTAATTGAATTTATGTAAGTGTTCTTGTTCACAATTAGCCTTCCAATCTAGATGCATGTTTCATGGTGCTTATTCTCATGCATAGTTAATTGGCCATTAATTGTGTATGCATAATTATGTGTTTATGCCTTGATAGGATAATTGCATAATCGATCTCATGAATGCATGATATGATAGTTTGATTTTCTTGATTGATAATTGAATTATTATATGTTCATATATAATTGATTTGGTGTCTTAGTTGAGCCTAGTTGATTATATTATTGGTACTTGTTCTATTTTGCACTTGATTCGATTCTTACAATTCGAAAGAATATTAGGATCTCGTTAGGTGACTACTTGCATTGCTTTAATTAGGGTGTAGGTTATTTTTGCATGTATCACATTTAGATTGGATTAAAGTGGTTAATTGTATTCATTAATTACTTGCATAAGTTTGATTAGGTAGGCTTCCCTAGAATCAACACTTTTCCTTATTTGTTCACTTTCCTTATTTACTTAATTACTTGTGTCTTAAGTTGTTTTATTTGACTACTTATTTCTTTACTTGCTAATTTCCTTATATGATTACTTGAGTTCTTGTTATTATTTGCCTAGTATAAATACCACATTCACTAAACCCTTAAAAGCCTAGACATCACATTAGTTCTATAGTAGAGGTATTGTGTGCGTTTTCGGTTTATCAGTCCCTGTGGATACGATACTCGTACTTAATTATATTACACCTATTTTGTGTGGTAGAAATAGTGCGATCCCCTTTGTTTTCTTATTTTCCTTAAGAACGAAGGGGAAAAACCAGTTTTTCAGGGATTTTTTTTTTTTGGGTGATATTACATGCTAATCTTACTGGATGTATTGTAGGTTAGGGGTAAAGCGATTTTACTTTTTGCATCTGTCTAGCTTCTTCGGCTTTACCATTTTTGACTTGCGCTGTTTATCTTTACTTTTTAGGCGTGTCATTCAATTCCCTTCGTCGGAAAATTTGCGACTTGGCCTCTTCAGAGGATGTCTCCGGTTTTCTTCGATTCCATTTACTCAGATTTTTAACCCGGAGGGAAATGGATTTCCTGGAATTTGAGGATTTCCCTAGTAAAGGGCCTACTTTCAAAGGCTGAAGAACCTCTTTACTCAGCACGAAATGTATGATGGATATCTGTCAGAGGCGGAAAAGTGTGAAGTTATTCTTGCGCCCTTGATAGGTGGGTTTCTAGCACCGGGAGATGCCATTGTCCCTGATTCAGAGCGTAATGGGCGTGTTGCCACCTTGATGGCTGACCTGCTCACAATCGAGAGGGCCCGAGATACTGAGACATCCATATTGGCTAAGGGCAGAAGAGAACCCCCGGTTGAGATGGTCTATGAGAGGAGGAAAAAAAATTGAAACTGGAAGGAGGTACACTGCCCCATCGTTACTTTGCCATTTAAGTTTATTTTTGGGGAGACTAATTTTCCTATTTTACGCCCTTTTTGCAGGTTCAGCTGTAGAAGCTAGCAGTAGCTCCTCCGCCTCCTCTCCGAGCTCTTCAGATTCCCTTCCTGACTCTGGTGTTTCTGCTTAATCTGTTTTACCCTTATCTCTTTGGTCATGAACTACTTCTTTTAATTTTTTGATGGGATGTTTATAACTCTAAGTTTGGAACGATCACTTACTTTTCCTGGTCTCCTTAACTCAGGAGTCTACTTTATGCTTTTTTGGCTTTGCTGAAGAAAATTATATTCTAGCCTCTTTAATGTTTCTTCAACGTCTCCGGTTTTTCATACATATAGGCATTTTAAGATAATGGAATATGAGCTGGGCATTTTAAGATAATGGGATATAGGGGGTATCCCCCTACTCCTTAATTGCTTAGAAATCTACCTTTCTTTTGGATAACCTGCTCTGTGAAAAGAGCCTTCTCATTTCTTTGTGCTTTCTCTTGCTCCCCACGGAGTGGACTTTAGGAAATCTACCCGTTTTCATACTAAGCATAGTATCTCTTTAGATTGTTTACATTCCAAGGCCGAGGCAGTACCCTTCCTTCCTCATCTTGTAATTCATAAGCTCCTCCTTTCAATACTTCTTTTACTAAGTATGGTCCTTCCCAATTTGCATCTAGCTTTCCCATAGGCTTGAGGGCATCTGCCCTTTTTAATACCAGATCTCCCTCGCAGAACCTCCGGACCTGCACTCTCTTATTATATGCATCCCGCACCTGTTGTTTGTATCTTTCTGCCTTTTGAAGAGCTTGGTTTCTAAGCTCTCTGATCATGTCAAGATTTTCCCTCATCAGGGAGGAGTTTTGATTTTTGTCATAGGCTGTTATCCTTAGCAATTTAAGCTCTGCTTCTACTGGTGTTACTGTCGTTGCTCCATAGACCAGGTTGAACGGGGCCTCGCCTGTGGCTGCCTTAGGACTGGTTCGATATGCCCACAGCACTGAATCCAGCTCATCAGCCCAGTTTCCTTTGGCTTTCTCTAGCCTGGCTTTGATACCACTTACGATGGTCCTGTTTTGTTACCTCAACTTGTCCGTTAGCCTGCGGATGAGCCACGACTACAAATCTTTGTTCGATGCCAATTTCTCTGCACCAGGCTCGTACCAAGGCTCCTGTAAATTGTGCGTCGTTGTCGGCAACAAAGATCCTCGGGATTCCGTATCGGCAACATATGTTTTTCCAGATGAACTTCTTTATCACTTGCTTCGTGATTTTTACTACAGCCTCAGCTTCAACCCATTTAGTAAAGTAGTCCACAGCTACAATTAAGAATATCTTTCCACCTGTGGCCGTGGGGAATTTTCCCACTATATCAATCCTCCATTTATCAAAAGGACAGGGTGTCATCATGGCCCCAACTCCTCAGCGGGCTTGTGAATGAGCCTCCAATTTTTTTGACAGCTGTCGCACCTTTTGACTAGGTTCTTAGCATCTTTCTCCATTGTAGGCCAAAAGAATCCGGCCCTGAGTAGTTTTCTTACTAAATCTTTGAATCCATTGTGTGCTCCTGCCGCACCCTCATGTATTTCACGTAACGAGTATTCTCCTTCGGGCTCCGACAAGCATTTGAGGTAAGGGTGGGTAAATGACCTTTTGTATAATTTGTCCCTATTAGACAAAATTTAGCTTTGAATGCGAGTGGTAACTTACCCTCACTAGCCAAGGTTGTGGCTTCTGCATTTTCGGGGAGCTCCTTCAGGGCTCTGATGATCGGAGTTCTCCAATCCTCTATTATTTCAATAACCTATATCTCGGCTTTGATCAATTTAGCATCTGCATTGCATAGTACAATTTCATCAATCCACGTTCCTTCCACCGAGCTAGCTATTCGTGCAAGCTGGTCGGCTTCTATATTCTCTTCTCGAGGGATCTGGACCACCTCGGACTTGGTAAAATGCCCCATTAGTTCATCCACAAGTTTGGCATATGCCACCATCCGTTCTTCTCGTTTCTCGCAAGTCCCCAGGACCTGGTGCGTTACTAACTGAGAATCCGAGTGGACCACCACATGGGTTGCACCCATAGTTTGTAACAAGTCAAGGCATCTGACCAGTGCTTCATACTCTGCTTCGTTGTTAGAAACATGGTAGTTTAGCTTAACAACAGATTTGTAGATGTGGCTTTTAGGGTCTTGGATAAAGATCCCTACCCCTGCTCCCTCCTTGGTGACTGAGCCGTCAACGTAGGCTTTCCACCACTGATATTCGTCTTCTTCTCCTCTAGTGGTTTCTTGTAAGAAGTCAGCCAATGCTTGAGCTTTAATGGCTATTCTTGGATCAAAATCTACATCATATTCGCTTAAGTCTATCGCCCATTTGACTAATCTTCCTGACAGGTCAGGTTTGCCCATTATTTGTTTTAATGGCTCATTCGTCCTAACTATCACCTTATGTGATAAGAAATAGGGTCTCAGTTTTCTAGCTGTAACCATCACTGCTAATGCAGCCTTTTCGATGCTAGGGTATCGCATTTCTGCTCCATGTATCATTTTGCTTGTATAATAGATAGGCTTCTGAGTTAGCCCTTTCTCTCTCAGGAGTACAGAACTGATAGATTCCTCCACCACAGCTATATATAAATATAGGACCTCCTGTGGCAATGGCTTAGTGAGCAAAGGCAGTTCTGCCAAATGCTCTTTCAATTCTTCAAAGGCTTTCTGGCATTCACTTGTCCATTCGAACCTACTTCCCTTTCTCAAAATTTTGAAAAAGGGTAGGCTTTTGTCGGCTGATCTAGAGATAAAGCGACTCAATGCCGTAATTCACCCATTGAGTCTTTGGATTTCCCGAATGTTTTGAGGGGGTGTCATATCTAGGACTGCCTGTACTTTAGCCTGGTTAAGTTCAATCCCTCCGGGGATAGCCATGTAGCCCAAGAATTTCCCGGCTTGGACACCAAATGAGCACTTGGCCGGGTTTAGTTTAAGGTGACAGCCTGGCTACTGCAAACACTTCTTCCAAATCTCGTATATGATCCCGAGCGTGCACGCTCTTGGCCAATATATCATCAACGTATACTTCCATATTTCTGACAATTTGGCTCTTGAAAATCTTATCCATAATCCTTTGATAGGTAGCGCCTGCGTTCTTCAGCCTAAAAGGCATGCTTTGGAAACCAAAGGTCCCAGCGCAGACCCCAAATGCTGCTTTTGGGATATCTGACGGGTTCATCTTGACTTGATGATAACCTTGATATGCATCCATCATAGATAGTAATTCACACCCGGATGTAGAGTATACCAATTGATCAATTCTAGGTAGAGGGTAATGATCTTTTGGGCAGGCCTTGTTTAAATCTCTGAAGTCGATACACATCCTCCAGGTGCCTGTGTTTCCCTTGGCTACCATTACTGCATTTGATAGCCATTCTGGGAACTGTATTTCCCTAATATGTTTAGCTTCTTGCAGTTTTGCCACTTCTTCCCTGATGGTTTTATCTTTCTCAGGGCCAAATTATCTTAGCTTTTGCTTTACTAGCTTCGCCAAAGGATCCACATTTAGGCAATGTAATGCTACGGCTGCGTCCACCCCCACCAGGGCAGATGAATCGAAAGTGAAGACATCTGCATTCTTTTGCAGGCATCTTACTAGTTGCGATGACATATCTTGAGGCATCTGAGTGCCAATCTTGGTTGTAAACCCCTTTCGGCCTGGGATCAACTCCACTTCTATTAATTGTTCCACAGGGACCATTAAACTTTGCCCTTCTTTAATGGTATTAGCTTCCTTGATCTTGCCCTCCTCTTTTTCGGGTTTGTGTTGGGGAGCCACGGGCTCTGGGACAGCCCACTTCTTAGGTTCCCCCGTTTTGAAGGATTGGATATAGCATTTTCGTGAGATCATTTGATTCCCCAATACCCATCCTATTTGATTTCCCACGGGGAATTTCATCATTAAGTGATATGTTGATACTATTGCTTGGAAAGAGCTCAGAGCAGCTCTTCCTAAAATGACATTGTAGGAGGACTCTTGATCAACTACCCAAAAGGTGGTCAGCTTTGATGCTTTAACGTGCCCTTCACCCAGGGTGAGCATAAGATCTATTGATCCTATTGTCATGATAGGCTTCTGCGAGAAACCTTGAAGAGCTATTTTGGCTGGTTTCAGAAGCTTTCCTTGGGACATCTGATTGAGACAGCTCATGAGGATCACATTAGCAGGGGTCCCCGTATCAATAAATATTCTCCGTACTTGATACCCCTCTATTTCTGCCACTATCACAAGGGCATCATTGTGTTGGTGTATGATAGCCTTGTTGTCTTTGAATCCAAAGGGTATTCTCGGGACTATAGAGGCAGATCCCTGCCCCTCAGAGGTGTGGGTGACTCTGTCAGACTCTTTTCCTTGATGAGCACTTGAGTTAGCAGCCATCTTTGCGAGATTCTGCAAACGTTTTGAAGATTTTTCAGAGAATTAGTCTCAGACGTTCTCGAAATGAGGCTTAAAAATAGATAGGGCTTGCTTTTGATGAGTCTTTTATGACTGGGTATTATCCGTATGAGCTTTCATATATACTGCCTGTTTATGCGAGGCTTAAAAGAATAGCTTCTGCCTATATTGTGTAGGAAGGAGTGATGCCTGCTTTAGCAAGGGCTTATTCATCATAGAGCTTAATGTGTAATGCTTACTTTCATAAGATTTAATGCATGGCACCTACTTTTGTAGGGCTTAATGCATGATGCTCAATCATGCAAGGCTTGATGTACGATGCTTACTGTGTAGGGCTTTTTATGCGATGTTGCCTATTAAATAGTGCTTCTAGGGATTTCTGCCCATTATATGGGATTTTCACAGATATCGCCTATCGAATAGGGCTTATGAGGGTTCTGCCTATTATATAGGGCTTACGAAGATGTTGCCTATTAGATAGGGCTTATGAAACCATTGCCTATTAGATAGGGCTTATGAAAATGTTGCCTATTAGATAGGGCTTATAAAAATGTTGCCTATTAAATAGGGCTTATGGGAGGTTCTGCCCATTGTATGGGGCTTACGAAGATGATGCCTATTAAATAGGGCTTCTGAGAGGTTCTTCTTATTATATAGGGCTTACAAAGATGATGCCTATTAAATAGGGCTTCTAAGAGGTTATGCCTATTACATAGGGCTTACAAAGATGGTGCTATTAGATAGGGCTTCTGGGAGGTTCTGCCTATAAGTGTGGGGCCCCTTCATCAAGGTGAATGGGGTAGCCTCACACTTTTGGCCCCCTGTTTCCAATGTTTTCCTTCTGTGCGTTTTTGGTTCATGGCAATACAGGAGCCTACGACCGGGTTTGAGCCGTAGTGTTTCCCCTGTAATCACCAATCCCTTATAACCTGCAAGCTAGCTTCACATTTTTGCAATATTTAATGGGATTTCAGACTCACCAATTACGAAAGATGAGCCGACTATGCTCTGAGATTGCTGCGATTTTGATTCAACTTTTCCTCAGATTCTTCACAACCTTATGATCTGACAGATAAAACGATTCAGTTATCACAATTCACACAATAAGGAAAACATGATCTTAAGGTTCCCCCTGATTTCACAACTTAACGCCATGAAAGGCTCCATTAAACTCAATAGATAACACAACTCAGTTACAGAGTTCCAGCATATATTATGAGGAGAACATGACCTTAAGATCACCTCTGATTTCTCGATTCACTATCATGAATAATTCAGCTAAAAATTAATTCACAATATGCATAGTTAAGCTTCTTAAGAAAACCACTGAACTAACATCCCATATATGTTCATTCTAGCTTCCCCCTTTCGGCATTTCTTGCCCCAGGAAAATAACAGAGCAAATTCATGACCATATCGCCACCATCAGCTAGGATTTCAGCGACATCAAAGAGATTAACACTCCAGATTCAAAAAATTCAACAACATTCCAAATAGCGAGCCACAAATTCACATATAAGCAAAGAAATCGACGTCTAAAACTCAGATTTTCCCACAGACGGCGCCCGTTGATAGATCCGGGTTGAAGATCCACAACAATTCAAGTGATTATTCATCATATTTGCAAAGAGCATTCATGGATAGAGAATTATAACGGTAGAGAATAAGAGATTCGTACAATTTATTAGCCACAACTACTCATTTTACACAGAGCATCGTTCGTATAAAAGGTAAAAGGCAGTAATAGAACTACCTGCCTGAACAGAGGGCGTTTATAACCATAAATTAGTAAAATCTATGGAGCTCAGAGCTCATTCAAGTAGAAAGACGAAGAGGGAAAGAGAAAAGAGAGGGTGAAGTAGAGAACGCAAGGCGTCTTCATACTTCTTCCTCTCCTAGCAACAAGGATTATACCTTAGGCTCGAAATGGTGGGGGTGCCCTTCCCAGTGATGTGGGTGGAAACAAAAATGATGACGAGCGAGGTTTCCCCAGAGAAGACCTCGAGCGCTCCAATTGCTCCGGTTTGAGGGAGCTAGAGATGAAATGTGAGGATGAATGGAATAGTACGCAGCCTGCGTGTGTAGAGAGTTAAGTTGAGTTGAATGAAATGGTGTGATCGTTTAGTATTTATAGATGATGATAGGATGAAAAGGTGAACATTCGTGCAGAGGGAGGACAAGAAGGGAATTTTAAAGGAGACAAGATTCTTTTTGTCATTAATTTTGTGGTCCTTACTTTAAGGTAGGTAGAGTCACGCGGATAACATGCTGGGCAGACCCTTGGATCTCGGCAGATGCTCAAGGATCTGGTATAGCTTCTTATATTCGGCAATCAGTTCTGAGCAGATCCCAGCATTCTTTATTTCATGCTAAGAGCCTGTTCATCTCAGGGCATCTGCCGCCTTCAAAGCTTATTCTTAACTATCAAAGGGAAGATGCCATATAGTAAGGCTGATATTTAGTCCCTATCACAAACCATGATCTAAACTATCAAAATAAGATAAGAAAACGATTACTAAACACTTTGATAATATAGTAAAAATACACCCTATCAGGTTCTGCCTATTAAATAGGGCTTACGAGATTTTTGCCTATTAGATAGGGCTTTTTCAGAGGGTTCTGCCTATTAAATAGGGCTTATGAGAGTTCTGCCTATTGAATAGGGCTTACGAGAGCATTTTAGCTCGATTGCAGAGGATTTATGCCTTCCAATGTGGGCCCCCCTCATCAGGGTGAGGGGGGTGACCTCGTCATTTTCGGCCCTCTGTTTTTAGTGTTTGCTCCGTGTTGTTTTCGGTTCATGATAATACAGGGGCTTATGATTAGATCATAGTGCTTCCTCTGTATTTACCAATTCCTCATAACCCACAGGCTAATGTTGTGATTTATGAGTTCCAACTAAATTTTCAAACTCACAAATTATCAAAGATTAGTCGAATACGCTTCGGCATTGCTGCAACTTTGATTCAACTTTCCTTCTAATTCTTCACAACCTTTAGATTGAACAGAGAATACAATTCAGTTATCACAATTTCTATTACGAGGAGAACATAATCTTAAGATCGCCTCCTATTTCGCGGCTCGACACCATGAAAGACTCAACAGAAATTAATCTGATATTTACATCCAAGTTTTCTGAGAAACTACTTAACTAACACAGAATATCCATTCAATCCAGCATTCCCCTCTCGGATGTTTCTTGCGTAAGGAAATAATAGAGAAAAATCATAACAACATTGCAACAACAAGCTAAAATTCCAATAATATAGAAGAGATCGACGTCTTAAACTCGAATGTTCCCACAGACGGCGCCAGTTGTTAGATCCGGGTTGAAGATCCACAACAGTTATTCATCATATTCATAGATTAGCAGAAGTCATGTTCATGTCAAATGATTACAAATGAAGATATAGAGAAGATTCATGAGATTTATTGGTCTTAACAGCTCAACTTCCATAGAACGCCTCTTTTCCTTGTAAAAAAAGGGGAATTAAGATAGGGATCAAGCGCAAGGTGTTTAAGCTATCAATCCAGCCGAATCCACAAAGAACAGAGCTCGCTTAGGAAGGAGAAAAAGGAAGAAGAAGGCGAAGTAGAGAACGCAAGGCGCCTTCATACTCGTCCTCTCTTGGCAACAAGAATTATACCTTTGAGGTAAACTGATGTGAATGTTTTTCGCCCACGGAGTGAAGATGGGAGAAAGGATGGAGGAGGCTCCTTGAAGAAGGACCTCTGTTGCTCTAGTTCGAGAGAAATTTCTTAGTAGAACTTGAATAAAACAGTACGCAAAGTGTGTGTGTGGAGGTTTTTGGAGTGGTGAGATCACCCTCTATTTATAGGTGTGGAAAGGACGAAAAGGTGAATGTACATACAAGGGGAGGACAGGAGAGGAATTTTTAGGGGGACAAGATTCCCTTCGTCATTAATTGTGTGGTCCTCACCCTAGTGTGCGTAGAGTCATGCGAATGGCGTGTATTGGCAGATCCTTAGGTATGGACAGATGCCAATCAAGTTAGGATAGTTTCTTCACAGTGAAAGACCTGTGCAGAACCTCATAGCTTCTGTACTGGGTATGACTTTTGTGCCCAAGATGACATATGAGGTTCTTAGAATGCAGGTCCAATCAATATTAAAATTTACCACGTGGCAAAGCTGATATTAATCCCTATCAAGAGTGTTTTGTGTTGTGGTAAAAGAATGAGGGGTGATAAGTGACGGGGGTGAAAAGGGTGCATAGACGTGGCAGCTTTCCAATCATAGAATAAATGAGCTTCAATAATTTGGGCTCTTGATTGGTCCGGAAGAAATACTATTTGAGATGCTTTATAAAATTTCAAGTAAAAATAGCCAAAAATTTTAATTTAAAGTTGGGAATTTCTCATGAATTAAATCTAATAATTTAATTTATAGGTCAATTAAAAAATTTCTCTTCCACTAATACATTTAATAAAATTTGAATCACCACAAAAAGGAATCTATTGACAACCATCGATATATGTATATATGTGTACACACAAAAAAAAATGCATGCAAGTCAAAATTTCAAGTCGTAAGGACTTACCAAGAAGTCGTCCCGCTTCAATATTATATTACAAAGATTTTTATTCTCAATCTTTAAAACTTCCTAGTAGTTCCGTAACCTTACCAGGCTTGCTAGAAGGCTTGCTAGAAATATATATCGGAATATATGTACGAAATTTTTGCTACCCCGGTTAAAACTAATGTTTAATTATTTATTTATTATTGGAAAAATCGGGGCATTACACTTATATACCAACGGGTTATGTATAAATTCTTCAATTAATTTACACATGCTTACTCTGAAACATTCTAATTGTAAGTTTATCTTTAATAATTTTTTATAGTTTATCATAATGTAATAAGACGTATAAAATATTTTTACAAAATTAATATTTATATACAAGATGTTGTGTATGTAAAATAATATATATTCTTATACATAAAAAGTATTTATAGAAATAAAAGACATTTATTAATATGGAGAGAGGTGATTAACTACTACTAATGAATGCTACTAAATATAAACCTCTCAACAAATATGAATAAGGATAATTATGTAAAATTAGTGATTAAAAATGCATAATGACTCTACAATCCTTTTTATGGCCATCCATAATATGGTCATTTAGGAATACCCTATCAAAATAAGTATTTACATCGTGTATAATTACGCATTTGATTGGTTTATGTGAACATTAATTACGTACTATATGTGATTTAAGGTATAAATCATTGTACAAATGTTTCCAAAAAAAATGCTCTATCACTCTATAAAAAATTTTATTCTTCTTATCGACAAAATCTAATAAATTATGGTTTTGCATTTTTCGAACTAAAAGAAAATCTCGATCTTATTTCATGGCTAGATATGTCTAAGCTCTATATCTAGACTGATATGAAAATAATGTATTTGAACATTGAAGTATGGATAGAGATCAAGGCTCTCATCCACGACGACAATGTGTGCACTGATAATCAAATACAACATTTTAACTGGGTGAAAGGTCAAAGTGAAAAATATGGAAGCGCCAAATAAATGGTTAATTGAAATATATATATATATATATATATAGGGATTGGTTCATATGCTAACCATATTAGTTAGTGAGAACTAGGAACTAATCTAGACCCTCCATTTCAATAGATTGATGGTTATGATTTATTCATGGAAATTAATTAAATAAGGCATATTTTGTTTAGGAAAAGGATATTAATGTAATCTTCATTTATTTGTTCCATATTTCAAGGGATTAATCACCCATTTATATTTTCTCTGCCGTAATATTCTTCTTCTTAAATCTTCTTCTTCTTCTTCTTCTTCTATCTTGACATTTTCATCTATGTTTTTATATTCTCTCTCTCTCTCTCTCTCTCTCTCTCTCTCTCTCTCTCTCTCTCTCTCTCTCTTTTTTTTTGGTAATTTTCATATGCAAATTAGTAAGCATAAATAAATAGGAATATAGCATATAAACATGATTATTTAAGCATAGGAATAAATCTTAGTTGCATTCAAATATTCATTTATGTTTTTTTTATTTTGTTTTTGTAATTTTCATATACAAGTTATTAAGCATAAATAAATCAGAAGATAGCATATAAATATGATTATTTAAGTATAAGAATATGTCTTAGTTGCATTCGAATATTCATCTATGTTTTGTTATTCTTTTTTTTTTTTAATTTTTAATTTTTCATATAAAAGTTATGAAGCATAAATAAATAGGATCATAGCATATAAATATGATTATTTAAGCATAGGAATAGGTCTTAGTTGCATTCGAATATTCATCTATGTTTTTTTATTCTAATTTTTTTTTTTGTTGTAATTTTCATATACAAGTTATTAAGCATAAATAAATAGGAAGATAGCATATAAAATGATTATTTAAGCATAGGAATAGGTATTAGTTGCATTTGAATATTCATTGTCATTCACGATATTTAAACATGAATTGATATTAAAAAAAAACATGTAATTTTCATATGCAGGTTATTAAGCATAAATAAATAGGAAAATAGCATATAAATATGATTATTTAAGCATAGAAATAGGTCTTAGTTGCATTCAAATATTTATGTTAATTAATAGAATAATTAATTATAGGAAGTGGCGACAATCTTGGAACGCATAATCTTTTTCTCTTTTTTTCCCTAATCTACCCTTTAATATTAGAAATAAATCATTAAAAAAGTAAAATAGATAATTTGAGAATTAATATCCACCATTAGATTCTTTAAAAGGAGTGGATAGGATTGGTTCCTAGTTCTCAAGTTTGATACCATCTCCCATAAGAACCCACCCCTATATATATATATATATATATATATATATATATATATATATGATAAGAAAAATTAACGTTGCTTATTTAAATTAAAGTGTCATGAAATGATGGTAAATATGTGTTCAAATATTTATTTATTTAGGAAATGATGGTAAATATGTGTTCAAATTAACGGTTGCTTATTTATTTTCTAATGACAAAATAATATTTCCTCTCTCTCATAAGACTTATACGAACTTTTTTTTTAACAATGGTCAATCATGTGATATAATTTTAAGGGGCTTACTTATGTCAACTCGGTCCCATGGTTTGGTTGGAGAAACTTATATTAATGGTAATTAACATATTCTAATTGGATATATATCCAATTACTTATATGCTCAGGGTGAAACTTGATATTTTTACATACTTAAAATCAACTAATCATATAGCATATAAAATCCTCACGTATCGCTTGGGTGTGTTACTAATAAAGAATGGTAATCACGTAAACTTGTAACTTAAGAATTACACAATGATTATTAATTCCGGAGTAATTTTATGAAATACAGCTAAAATATGCTATTGTTACAAATTTATCACTATACATTAATTGTTTTAAATTTCCAAACTTATATTTTAAATGATTAACATTTTTTTTCCTTTTATTTTATTATATGTAACGACTGAAATTCCAATTAGGCTAATTAAAAAAATTTCATGTCATTTTTACTTAAATAAAATAGAAATTAGCTCGGTTCTCACTCACCAAGTTAGGGATGTCAATTTCCCCGGCAGGGCCGGGGACCCGCCCGGGGGGGGGGGGAGGGGGGGAAATCTAGTGTCGGGGACGGGTCCGGGTATAAAAACTTATACCCGATTCGGATTCAGGGCAGGGCCGGATTTATAGATACCCGCCCCAGTTCCGCCCCGAATATACTTAACATATAATATATTTTTATAAAAAATTATACTCAATTTTTAATAATTTGGAGACTCCTCATCTTCTAAACTTCCACAAGTAATTAACTTTCCAATTATTCATAAATCATCATTATTCTTGCGTATTCAATCTTAATCAACATTCAACAATCTTTTTATTTTCTTCCCCTAGTTGCGGCGCTACTGCAGTAAAAAGAACTCTATTATCTTGTACGAAGATTTGTGTTTTGGATTTTTAGATTAAAATTTGCATGCTTAATAACCTTTATATATGGTTTATTTGCTTATTTGAATGAATATTTACATTATTGGTAGTTATTATTCATTAATAGTATTCATAACTTTTTTTCTAAATAGTATTCATAATTTTTAAACGGGTACCCGACGGATATCCTTCCTCCGGCGGATAATCCACGCCCCGAATTAAACAGGTACGGGGCGGGCTTGGGGAATTTTTTTCGAACGGGTATGGGGGCGGGAAAGCAATGCCCGGACCCGCCCCGGCCCGTTTACATCCCTACACCAAGTCACTTTCTTCTAATTCCCCTTCAAAATATTCTCATTTGGGGGCTACTCCGCCGCTTCCCTTCACCCGTCTGTTATTTAGGCGGCCGCTTCCTTCGATGAAGATCGACTTTTAGCCCTCGTTTGGTTCACCTTTTTTTGGGTAAGGAAAGAGAAACAATTAAGTGAATACATTACTTGTTTGGTCATGAGCAACAAGTTAACCATTATCCTTACTTGAGAATAACCCAATCCCTTAAATTGTTACCCCTCAAGGAGGGGAAACAAGGGGAAAGGGAATACCCTCACAAATGATTCTCTTACTACCATTAAACCAAACACTTAATAAAAGTAACCCTTATTGTTTTCATTCTCTTATTTGACTTGATTCCATTCTATTTCTGTTACCCAACTTAAACCAAACAAGCACTTAGAGTATATTTCACATACTCCATTATTTTTCAGCTTAATATTATATATAGAGAGAGAGAAAGAGAGAGGTCTTTTAAATACATTTTAGATTATAACAATAAGTAATTTATCAAATTTCAACGAGCCTTGTTGATTATTGACTAAGTCATAAGCTTAACTACATTTTCTTTTATAGACAACGAAGCGCAACTCAGTTGGTAAGACGCTTTCCCTCCAAATCAGAAGGTCAGGGGTTCGAGTCATACTATGGAGAAAATGGGAACCATTATTGATCCTCTTTAAAAAATTAAAAAAAAATTAAAAAAAAATTACATTTTCTTTTAAACTCCTTCCGTCCCACCGAATTGCACAAGTTTTTATATTTTATACTTTACATGTACTCACGAAACGTTTTTAGTTCGGTGTAACCGAATTGCACAAGTTTTTATATTATACTTTACATGTACTCACGAAACGTTTTTATTGATCCTCTCTAAAAAAATTAAAAAAATTAAAAAAATTACATTTTCTTTTATACTCCTTCCGTCCTTCCGAAATGCACAAGTTTTTATATTTTAAACTTTACATGTACTCACGAAACGTTTTTAGTTCGGTGTAACCGAATTGCATAAGTTTTTATATTATACTTTACATGTACTCACGAAACGATTTTAGTTCGGTGTAATGGAGGGAGTATTACAATGATTCCGATTCATATATGCGTGTATACATATGAAATAGTCGTACATATCTATATACTAATAGCAGCACCGGGCTGCCGTATTTAGTAAGTCCTATATTCTATAAATAGTAACTTTTGGTTTTAGTTTCAATTTATAAAATAATTAATTATGAAATAATTTATGGTCTTTTGATACATAGAATTTGACAAAAAAAATCAAAATTAATAAAAAAAAAATTAGACCAAAAGTAACAAAATTAAATACTCCATATAAAGGATTTTAAAAATTAAAAGTACTATACTAAAATAATTCAATTTTCAATTTTAGTAATTTTTATATTAATTTTCTCAATATTTAGTTATTAAAAATTATCCTTATGAATGGTATATTGTCGCGACCCGCCCCGCCATAACTTGGCCAAGCAAGGTCGCGACGCAAGGAAATGGGATAAAGAGAAAATATTGTACATGAACATAAATGAAAAGTAAAATCTCGCAAGGAAAACAACTCCAAGTTCAATTCAAAATACTCAACATTCATCGAGAATGTTGGCAAAAGACGTTGTTCAATACAGATGAAGTGATGACAAAAGAAAATACGCGGAAACGTGTCTGTTTACAAAAGGAACAATACATGAAAGAGCGGAAGCTTATTCAATAAAGAGTTCGTCGGCTACGAAAAGCTCGACTCGTTGCATCGTTACACAAAACAACATCTCGTTGCAACGATACACAGAGTAAACTGTGTGAACTTCGTAACGAACATTGCGGAAAAGCGTGAGATGCATGTGTGGCGACATGCACCACCAAGAGGCTTCCACACACTGATACCCGACAAAAAGATATGTACAGGGCTGAGTACAGAGTACTCAGTGGACACATGCCAAAACATTTTATTGTCAGCCATTAAAGTGAGGCATAGGGGTTTTAGGAAAAACCTATGCTCACGGAAAACAGTTTAAACTAAGAGGGCACTTGCAAGCTATTTTCTGGTGTAATCCGTCATATCTGAACTGATTCTGGTGTACCCGGAAGGAGTGGCCACTCCCCCGGATACCTCGACCGGCCAATACGTAGCTCACGGTCTACATAACTAAGTGCACTAAGTCCATCGAGGACCCCGATAGACCCGAATTCTTTCTGATAACTATGGCCGAAGCCCTTCAGATATGACATCATACAAAACAAAGCATTTATGGCATGACAATACTTTTAAAGAAAGAACTATAGCATAAAGAACACATTTAGTTTTGAAAACCCACCTTGCTTGTTTCCCTGATAATGTTGATGTAGTTCCGAAGCTGCTTAGGCTCTGCTTGTTCCTCCGCCTAACCTCGTTCAAAGAACGTAAAGTAAGTAACTTGAACTGAAAATCGATAATCTTATCGATTTAAGCGGAGGCTAACTCTTAACTAAATCTTCGTGTTTCTATGGAGGAATGTAAGTGATCTACACTTATAAGACTAACCTGAGTTGATTTGTTATTAATCTAGTTTATAATTATTTTTGAGTCCAATAGAACTGTTAAGGGTCGAAGCCCATTATTTATTCTCGATAATTTATCGTGTGCGGCCCTTGTGCACATATCTAATCCTCGGCCCAATTGGCTTATGAATAGGCCCATTTAATTATAAAGTCTTTGGCCCAATTAGTTCTCGATTTATCCCGTTATGAAATTTTGCCTATCTTTTAATTAATTCCCGGCCCAACTGATGTAAGTCTGGCCCATCGTTTAGTTTTAATTACGTTTGGCCCGTTTATTCGGCCCGGCCCGTTAAGTGTTTATGGACTGCAGACATTTCCTCCCTCATCTCTCATTCTCTCCCTCGCGATCTCTCTCTTTCTCCCTCCCTGGACTACTTCTCCCTCTCTGCCGTCGGCTTCCCCTTGCTCGGCGGCATTGCCGCCGTCAATGTTCTCCCCCCTCCCTGGTAATTCCGGTCATCATCCTCCTCGTCTATGCCTGGCCCTTGGTGTTGAAGTTCTATTGGGGAAGTTAAATCCCTAATTCGGAGGATTGGGGGGAAAAAATCCCCGTCGGCTCTCCGCCCCTCCGTCAGGCTCGTCGGCGGCGTTTCTTCTCTCGGCAGTGGCTCTTCCTTGCCCTACCATGCTTCTTTCATCCCTTGCCCTAGCCCTCATGTCTAGGGTCCGTCACCGAGACTGCCGTCGCCCTCCCCTGCCTCTCTCTCTGTTTCAATTTCCGGCGCCGGCGGCTAGGTTGCCGCCGGTATCTCCCTTATTTCTCCTCTTCGTCTGACCTTCTTCTTCTCCTTTTTGCAGGTTTCCTCCGAGGTGAGCTCTGAGGCTGTAGTGGCTCCGTCGGAACTGCCGTGGATTCGCCGTCGTCTCCTTGTGTCTCCAACAGGTCCATTCTTTCACCCTTATTGCCCCTTTCGTTCTCATAACTCGATTATAAGTTATGCTTGTAAATTTTAGGGGTTAGGGTTGGATTAAAGAGCATTTTAGGGGCTGTTTTACCTTGAGTTTAAGATGTCTTAGTTAGAAGCAATTTTCCAGATTTTAATATGTTCAAATTTTGGTGTCTTGTTGGTTTGAAGTGTTGGATTAAGGATTATCATGCATGCAATGATCTAAGCCTTCTAAGGGAGGTTCTATGTGATCTAATCATGCTCGAATTTTCAGTTCTTGGCCTATAAATTAACATGCATTATCTCTAGATGATTGATAAGCTTTTTATGTTTCAATCTTAAGACTTTGATCTATGTTTCATGCTCAAAGGTTGATGGAGTTCTAGATTATGCCTCTTGTTGGTTCTTTGGTGGTTCTAATGGGATTGCATGCTCAAAAGCTTGAATTTTCTAAGAGGAAGTGGTAAGGGGAGTCTTACTTGTGATTGTGAGAGGTTGAGAACTGATTTCTTGGATTAAATGGTGGCTGTCCCCTTCTCTTTGTTGCCTCCTTCCCCTCGGTTCTTCTCCCTATTGATGTGGCTTGAGACCTACACTTGCATGTTGGATTTCTAAGTGTTAGAGTCTTGATTACTCATGCTAGGGAAAAGGAGTGGGGTTTTTCTCACCTCTAGAAACTGGAAAATGGATCTCTATCTCTTAATGAAGGCTGTCCTCCTTCAATTTGTGCTTGATTATCTTCTCCCTTCTTCTCTCTCCACTCCTAGAGAGGGAAAATTGGTCCTCAAGTTAATGCAGGCTCATTCTAGGTCTTAGGAAGGTTTGAGAGAGGTTTACCTTGATGTGTGTATGGTCGCCGGTGGCTGGATTCCGGCAGTGATGCTTGCTGAAATCCGGCAGCTTCTCTCTCTCTCTCTTACTCTCGGCAGTCTCCTTCTCTCTCTCTCTCTCTACTTGTTCTTGTGTTGTATGAGTGAATGGTTTATGCTAATACTTCCCTTGGTTTTTGTATAAGGATGGGAGGCTTTACTTGTGGAGAAGGTTTGTAATCATTGCATAGATGGCTTGGATTGGGGAGGCTCATTTCAAATTTGTGACTCAAGGAGGTGAAGGGTTGGACGGCTAGCTCTAGCTCTCCCCTTCCCCATGCATTTTTGTCCATTTAAGCTCCTAACGATGTACTAATTGTATCTTTAATAATAATTAAGCATTTCTTCCTTCCTTGTCATTAATCGGTATTAGAGAGATTAGTGAAATAATTTCCAGATTTGTGTTGTATGCTACAACCGAGATTTCCCTCCCTTTTCCTTCCTTTAATTTATGTCTATTGTTTTTTTTCCTTGTCCATTAATTATAATGGAATGTATGTACTTATTTTCATACTATTATTTCTCATGTAATTATCATCATGGATCGGGATTATTAACATTGGGCCTTTCGATCATTTTCGAATCTCTAGAACGTGGGCTCTCGTTCTTGGACCAAATAAATCGAACAACTATTAATTAAGTGGGTCTCGACAACTATGTGGGCCAAAAATATGCTAGTTGGGCCTTGTGAAAACTAAGTGGGCCTCGGCCCCTTTGGGGAAATTAATTCACCGATTATTCCCTATCGGCTTTCTTCGATTATATTCGATTCTCGTTTCGGTATACTATTTCCACTAAAAGTGGCTCTACCGGTATCATTTAAAAATTTTATTTTCCCATAATAATACTTATAATAATATTCTTAAAATTTTTATTACTAAATAACACCGAAGTTTTTTTTACTCACTAAGAAAAACT
Organism: Thymus quinquecostatus; assembly: GCA_024222315.1. Classification (NCBI taxonomy): domain Eukaryota; kingdom Viridiplantae; phylum Streptophyta; class Magnoliopsida; order Lamiales; family Lamiaceae; genus Thymus; species Thymus quinquecostatus. The sequence goes on from CM044172.1 coordinate 23,789,229, forward strand.
GCGGTCGTTACATCCTACACCCCTTATGAAAATTTTGTCCCTGAAATTTAGTTACCTTCTATGGAAACAGGTCGGGGTATCTCTCTTTCATCTTGTCCTCCAATTCCCGCGTGGCTTCCTCTTGCCCGTGGTGTCTCCACTGTACTTTCACTAAAGGAATCTGCTTATTCCTAAGCTGTTGAATTCTCTGATCTAGGATGGTTTCTGGTTTGGTTTCGTAGCTCAGGTCGGGTTCTATAGATGTCTCATCTTGCCTAATCACGTGTTTGGGGTCAAACACGTACTTCCTCAGCTGAGACACATGGAATACATTGTGTACACCTCCTAGTTTTGGTGGCAACGCCAACTTGTATGCTGCAGTTCCAATCTTTTCCAGAATTTCATAGGGCCCTATGAATCGGGGTTTTAGTTTGCCTTTGATCCCGAATCTGGTCAATCCCTTAGTGGGAGAAACCTTCAGGAAAACCTTGTCGCCTATCCCGAAGTGAAGTTCGGTTCTGCGGTTGTCGGCATAAGACTTTTGTCTACTCTGGGCTTCTCGCATCCTATCTCTGATTTGTAGCACCATCCTAATCATCTCGTCGCCCTAAGTTCTTTCTTTCTCCAACTTCATCCCAATAGAGTGGAGACCTGCATTTCCTTCCATACAACGCTTCGTATGGGGCCATACCTATGGTCGATTGATAGCTATTATTGTAGGCGAACTCAACTAATGGCAAAATGTTCTCCCATTCTCCGCCCTTATCAAGTACTACCGCTCTTAGCATGTCTTCAAGAATGTGTATGGTCCTTTCGGATTGACCATCGGTCTGAGGGTGATATGCCGTACTGAAATTTAATTGTGTGCCCAGTTCTTTCTGCATACCCATCCAAAATTTTGAGGTGAACTTCGGGTCTCGATCCGATGTGATGGATAGTGGTACTCCATGGAGACGTACAATTTCTCGGACGTACAGTTGTGCTAGTTTTTCTGCACCATAGGTGGTAGGAATAGGAATGAAACGAGCACATTTAGTTAGTCGATCTAAGATCACCCAGATAGCTGTATTCCCTCTTCTGGTTCGGGAAAAACCTGTAACGAAATCCATGGTGATATGCTCCCATTTCCACTGTGGAATCTCTAAGGGTTGTAACTTCCCGTGTGGCCGCTGATGCAAAGCTTTTACCTGCTGACACATCAAGCAACGCTCAACGTATGAGGCTATATCTCTCTTCATGCCTTCCCAATCTCTCCTTTAGGTCTTGGTACATTTTGGTGCCTCCTGGATGTGCGGTATACGGGGTGTCATGGGCTTAACTCAGGATCTCATTTCGGAGCTGGTCATTACGTGGTACGCATAACCTTCCCTTGAAGGTGATCGCATTGTCGGCCTCCTCCCGGCAGTCTTTCGTTCCACCCGTCCTCACTTTCAAACGGGTCTTTTCTAACGTTTCATCCTTCCTTTGTTCCTGGATAATTCTGTGTCTCAAGTCGGGCTCTATGGTGATGGTAGCAATGACTCCTTCGATGGTTCCTGGTGGAGATATTATCTCTAACCTGAGCTTATTGAACTCTCGAATGAGCGCCTCTTCAGACGTAAGGAGGTTAGCTAGTTGCGGTCGGGACTTTCGACTCAGGGCGTCAGCTACAACATTAGCTTTGCCTGGGTGGTAGTTGATGCTACAGTCGTAGTCCTTGACCAATTCGAGCCATCGTTGTTGCCTCATGTTGAGGTCTTTCTGTTCAAAGAAGTATTTAAGGCTCTTGTGGTCGGTGAAAATTTCGCACTTCGCTCCACAGAGATGATGCCTCCAGATTTTCAAAGCATGTACTACTGCAGCTAGTTCTAAATCATAAGTTGGGAAATTCAATTCGTTTGGTCGGAGCTGCCGTGAGGCATACGCTATTACCCGTCCGTCCTGCATTAACACACATCCGAGTCCATTTTTCGAAGCATCGGTGTTAACTGTATAGATTTTGTCGAGATCTGGAACCGCTAGGATTGGGGCTGTGGTTAACTTCTCTTTAAGTATCTGAAAGCTCGTATCACACTCTGGGGTCCAACGAACTTAATCCTCTTTTGAAGTAATTGCGTTATCGGTCTGGCTATCTTGGAAAATCCCTCGATAAACCTTGGATAGTAGCCAGCTAGTCCTAAGTGATAGGGACTAACATCAGCCATACTCCCTAAATAACCCAAGTTAATGGGGAATATACTTTCCTTAACCTTAGACTACAGTTCCTAGAGAAATGGACGCGTCAGATGTCACCATAAAGGCAAGAACCTCACCTCTATGGAAGGAATAATAAATCCTAGGCGAAGCTAGCATCGACAACACTACTGGTGGAAATAAGTATTACTTTTAAATGATAATCGATAGAGGCTATTCCGCGTAACAGCATAATACCAAAAGGATTATGTCGAGCACCAGACGCTTAATACAGCTAAGAATTGTATGCCATGTAAGAAGTTGTGAAGTTCTGACTTCCCCAATAAGCTGCGAGGGATCTGCAGGCATCTGTAAAGATAGAAGGATCTGACCAGATCCCATACGTATTTAGTAGAAGCTTAAGGTTCTGCGTAGCATACAGTCCGCGTGACTCTACATACTATAGAGTGAGGACCACTGCATTCATGACGGAGGATACTTTTGCCCCCGTTGGAGTTCCTTTTCTGTCCTTCCTTCACACGGATGCTCATTTTTCACCCTCCTCATACCTATAAATACTAAGTGAACGCACACAATATGGAGACTTTTACGAACAACACGCTCCCTAGCGTACTGTTCCATTCAATTCAATACTCTCTCTCACGAGCTCCTCCGAGCTTAGGCAAGCCAAGGCGGACAAGACCTTCTTCCAGGAGGCCGTAGTTCATTTCTACGTCCATCTACTCTTCTCCACACCGGGAAGAGTCTCTTTCTTACGTATACTACCTTGAACTTAAGGTAAAACCCTCATCACTTGAGGAGGAATGAAGCTTAACGGAGCTCCACACTCCTAGCTTCCCTCTTTCCCTTGTCTCTTTTCTGTGTTATCTGCTTGTATGAGTGCAAAACCCCACGAATCTTGCTAGTTTATGGCCAAATATGCCTTTTATCCTTTGCCTATAGCTCAACTATTACTCGCCGTTGCTATACGCCTCTCGCCCTGTACAAAATGCCCGGCTATGGCCTTTCTATATGCATGAATCTCTTATTCTTTACTGTTTTAACGCTTTACCCATGAATGTTGTTTGCAAAACATTACAAATAATACCCTAAATTGTTGTGGATCTCCAACCCGGATCTATCAACTGGCGCCGTCTGTGGGAAGTTCTGGAGTTAAGATGTTGATTTTCCCTGTTTTTTTATGCAAAATTCCAGCTCGTTGTTATAATGTTGTTTGCGATTTCCCTTTATTGTGTCCTTATGTGGAGAATATGAGGAAATCTGATGTTATATTGATTGGGAATGCTCTGTTTGTTGTTTAATCTGCAAAAACTGCAAATGTGCATACCACTGCTTGATACTTGCTAAAGCTTTCCGCGGCTATGAGATGTTGAGTGTGATGTGATCTTATGATTATGCTCCCTTTGAGGCGAAAATTGTGATAAACACCTTGATTGAAAGGGGACTTGTGTTTGAGAGGCTGATCTTCTCTCCTTGAATGTGAATTAAGCATGGATATCTGTAAGTACTGTCAAAACCCATGGATTCAAAGGGCCAATCCCCTGTTTATCTTCGAAGTTCTAGTTGATTCTGATGATATGCGCATAAACTTGCCCTGTCATTTGCCCTGCCGCGATGATCACCTAGAATGATGGCTATCTAATCAAGGGAATGTGTATTGAATGCGAGATTTATGTTATTCCTGGAAAATTTTAGTATGTATGCCATGAATTTGTTTTAGCTACATTGCCTATAATTCAAGAATCCAGTGATTAGAAACAATCTCAAGGCCTCATCTCTTTCATGACATGAATTGTGATGGCTAATCTGTTGTCGTTTTGTCAAAAACTTAAGGTTGTGAGGGATCCGGAGGAAAGAAGGGTCACTAACTGCAGCAATCTCAAAATACATTCGCTTCACCTTGCGTACTTGGTGAGCATACGATTCTGTCTATTATATGCTCAATTGCTCAATATGAAATCCATCTATGAGTTGCAAAGGACTGGTGATTACAAAATAAGCATCCCTACTAAAGCTAGTCGAATGCCTGAATTGCCATGCCATAACCCATGAAGTAATAAAATCATTAAAGAAAATGGAGAGCCGAAAGATGCTAAGGTTACCCCATTCGCGTTGATGAAGGGAGCCTGCATCTGGAAGCAGAACCTCCTCTCAGAAGCCCTGTTTAACAGGCAACTCCCTCGTAAGCCCCGAATAACGGACAGAACCTCCTTTCAAAAGCCCTGTCTAATGGGCAGCTCTTTCATAAGCCCCGTATAACGGGCAGAACCCCCAAAAATCCCTACATAGTAGGCCATGCCATCATAAGCCCTATTCAATAGGCAGCTTTCTCAAAAAGCCCTACACAGTAGGCAACATCATCGTAAGCCCCATATAATGGGCAGAACACTTTATAAGCCCTATTTAATAGGCAACCCTCTCACAAAGAGCTATCTAATAGGCACCTCTTTCGTAAGCCCCATTCAATGGGCAGAACCTTCTACAAAGCCCTATCCAATAGGCAACTGTTTCGTAAGCCCCATTCAATGGGCAGAACCTTCTACAAAGCCCTATCCACTAGGCAACTCCTTCGCAAGCCCCATGCAATGGGCAAAACTTTTCCTAAGCCCTACTCAGTAGGCAACATCCTCATAAGCTTCATATGATAGACAAAATTCCTTATAAGTCCCATTGAATGGATAGTGCAATCCTAAGCCTTGCTCTAAAGAGCAGCATTCCTGTGTATCGCTCCCACAAGCTTTACCCATTGCATTCCGGTAGGCAAAATCTCACCTAAATCCCGCCTCATAGGTGGTATTCTCGAAAAACTCTGTCTTATAGACAATTGCTTCATGATCCTCTAAGGAGAATATTACTTTCATAAGCCCCATCTGATGAGTAGCGCCTCTGTAAGCTTTACAAAATAGACCAAGTTCTCGTAAGCTCGATTCGATGAATAATGTTTTCATGAATCCCACATAGGGGATATCACTCTAAATATCCTGGGCTGACAGGGAATATCTTGTAAGAAGGTCCTATGAAATAGGGGCTAATCATAAGAAGGGCCTATGTGGCCGAAGCATCTTGCATTAAGCTTAATAAAATAAGATGCCGCACAAATTCTTAATAACCTCTTCTTCTGATCAGATCCCTCCCAGAGGCCTCATAAGGAAAGCCTTAGGAAAACAAACAACCTAACAAAATAGATTTTGTAATGACAAATGTCACCGACCTCAGCTTCATTCCGGCGAAAGCCATCTTTAAAAGGCCTTACATTAAATAAAAAACACTTGTTAAGACCACCTAAGATGGTAGGCGGTTATAAAAGGATCTGCTAAATCAGCAGCATGTCATGGCTAAATCTCACATGATCAGATGCCTCATGTCAAGAAGAGGAAATTGTGTTAAAACCCTTTATCATAACCAGATTTCTATCTTTGAGTCGTTACTTACCTTCACCGTACATTGGCAGAAGCCACCCCCTTTAAGAGCCTTATAACGAATAAGCTATACTTGTTAAAGCCATCATAAATAATGCTCCAACGCAGAAAGCTTGTTAATAGCTAGTTACGTATACTTCAAGTCTCTCTCAAAGAGCATCAGGAATTAATCCTCTACACGTCCTTAAATCTTTGCAGATTCTTATAAGGATGTATGCTACATCAGATGCTGTTTCCAAGGAAGCCGGTCAAACCACCGGAAATCCAGAAAATTCTGTAATTGAAAACAAAGGAACGAGCACTATACTGACAGAGGCTAGTGTCAACATGGAGGCTCAGTTTTCTCCAGCTATGCTTCAACAAATGAAAGCCCTTATCGAAGGACTAGTAGAGGGGGCTGTTGAGAAAAGACTCCACACTTTAGGAGCAAATCCTCAGAACACAGATCCCTTGGGTGAGACCCAGGAAAGGGGAGGAAGTAAGAGCACTCCCGCAATGCATAAGCAGAAGCCTATGCATCAAGGCGTAACTCAAGAGCTAGTCTCAAGGCTGCCTCCGACAGTGGCCGAAGAGGAAGAGGGATTTTCTACTGATTGGGAATCCCCAGATGAGGAAGGTCCTGAAGAACTTGAAGGAAATCTCAATGAGAACACTGAAAATGCATGGGCCAAGAAGTATGCCCAACAACAAGAGCAGATGAAGCTCTTAGCAAAAGAAGTCAAAAAACTAAAGGAACAAAATCAGGCCGTGGAAAGGGCCTCAAAAGAAATGGAGACAAGCGAAAAAGAGTTCCGCAATCCGAAGGAAGGAAAGAATCCAAAACCTTCTTCAAACAATAGGAATGGAGGAGACAAATCAGAGCTCTTTCCCTTATATATTGACGAGAACAGCCCATTTTCAGCGGACATCCAAACGGATCCTGTCCCAGGCAGCTTCAAAATAATCTCTTGCGAGTATCAAGGGAAGGGAGACCCTGAAGAGCACCTGATGAAGTTCGAAAGCTTATGTCTCCTTCATCAGTACTCAGAACGGGTTAAGTGTAGGGTATTCCTTACAACCCTGTCAGGAACTGCTCAACACTGGTTCAAGCAGTTGCCAAAGGCCTCCATAAATTCCTTCATGGACCTGAAAGAGGTTTTTCTACAGCAATTCGTCAGTGCTAAAAGGACTACTCGGAACTCCTTGCATCTGACGACCATAAAACAGGGTGCCAACGAAAGTCAGAGAGACTACATGACACGCTTCAACGAGGCCGTCCTGGAAATTCCAGGAGTAGAGCCGAAATTAAAGGTGCATGCCTGTGTAGACGGCCTGAAGCCAGGACAGTTCTTTGCCTCCCTCATCAAAAAAGATGCTACTTCTTTTGAAGAATTACTGACGAGAGTCCAAACGTACATCCATATGGAGGAAGCTCTAAGCAGCAAGAGGGCTGAGTTGGCCTCTCAAAAAGAAAAGAAGCCGGAAGAAAGAAAAAGACCAGCTCCAGATGCTAAGAAAACTGATAAGAATGAAAGGTTTCTAAGATCTTTCACCCCATTAATCAAGCAACCGGTTGATCTGCTCGAAGTGGTCCTGAGAAAACTTGGGGTTCAGATCCCCGCCGGACATAGGCAGCCACCAAGGAATCCACCTTCTGAAAGATTCTGTAAATTCCACAATGACTTTGGTCACATGACCAACGTTTGTAGGAACCTAAGAATTGCCATTGAAAAGTTAATCCAGGAAGGAGAACTCTTGGAATACGTCAAAAGGGAGACAGAACAAAGCAAGAAGTGCAAAGAAGCTCCTGAAAAAGCAACTGATGCTAGCCAAGGGTCAGAGCCCAAAGGCGTTATTAAAATGATATATGGAGGGCCAACCATGGGAGACTCCAATAGGAGCAGAAAGGCATCTGCCAGAGAATTACATATGCATGAAAGGCATGGGGTCTGGAAGGTCGAAGCAGGCCTACCCCCACCAGAAATCTCATTGGGGCCAGAAGATAACCGGAAAGTGGTTCACCCGTGTTGGGAACCCCTTGCAGTTTGATTTTGATGATGTTTATCGAAACCACACTTAGGCATATTTTACTTGTTTAGGGTCAAGGCCGATAGATTGACCTGCTACCTGTTAGTGCAGGTCGATGCCCTTTAATGTTTAGAATCAAGTTCGATCCACCCTGTCAGAGAAAGGTCGATGTATCGACCTGCCTCAATTGGATCGAGCTGGATCATCAGCCTGTCTATCGACCTCCCCTATCAAGCTTCCAGCTGGCATTGCCTTAGAAGATTTCAAGAGCTGGATTATCAATCAAGGTCGATGCTCCGCCTTCATGGAGCATCACGACCTGATCCTTGCCACGTCGAGTGCCAGCAAGGACGAATATTCCCAACGGCTAGAAGTGAGTCAGCTTCCAACGGCTAGTGCCACGTCAGCCCGACTCCAACGGCTAGTTTTTCAAAACTGCCTATAAATACTTCAGCCATTATCGGATTCAAGCACGGGAAACACAAGCTATCAACGCCATATCTCTGCCCAAATCTCTCTCAAAGTCCATATCCATTCAAGTGTTCGAAATCTGATTAGTTTCCCAAACACTTGACGAAGAGAGGTTTCCGATTCCGATAAACACCACAACGACGAAGCGTTCACTGCTGCTTGTCGATTGTTCAAACAGCTTCTTCTCCGACTTGTTCGAAGTTAGAAAGCTTGTTTTCATTTTCGCCATTATAGAGTTAGTCAAGCTCTGTAAAAGCGTAAGGTTGTTTGTACGTTTCAGTACGAAGGTTGTAAGGGTCACGACCCGAAACTCGTGTCTAGATATTTTCAGGTTAGATTGTATCTAGAACTGATACTCAGTCAGTATAAATAAGAGAGAGGTTGAATCCAAAGGTAAAGGGATTCTCAGGTCGAGTCGACCTGACGTGGACGTAGGAGGGTTTCTCCGAACCACGCTAAATCGCGGTGTCTCTCTCTCTCTCTCTTTCTCTCTCTATTTATCATCCTTATATTTTGTTATCAAACTGACTAGCATCAATCTGCATATCTCATCAACCTGCTACTGTTCACCAGCCTTAAGATTTTTCAAAGAGTAAATCAACCTCCACCAACTTCCGCATTAACAACAGTTTGATAAATCAAGCTTGATACCATACAAGCTTGATAGATCAAACTGCCTCTGATAAGGTCGACCTTGACAATCGACCTGCAGATCGACCTGATTTTACAAAAGTCAAAAACGGTTGGTTATTGGTGTATTCCCCCCCCCCCCCCCCCCCCCCCCCCCCATACACCAATTACTCTTTCCCGGGACCAACAAGTGGTATCAGAGCAGTGGTTCTTTTGACCGCTGCTTTGCATACTAAAAGTTCTTTATCAAACTTTTGGTCATTTTGAACCGATCCTTAGAAAAATCTTTTCATTCATTTCATTTCATATTATATTGCAATGGAGGCTTCTCTTCTCAGGGTATGTGAAGACTTCTCCATTCAAGGCTATGAAGATTGGAGCTTCCGAATCAAGATGTGTCTCAAGGCACATCACGTCCTCATGTGGGATATTATCGAGAATGGCCCCTCCCCCATATATGCAGCAAAGATTATTGTGGATGGAACATCCCCCGGGGAGGCTACATACGAGAAAATCCTCAAAAACCCTCGCGACTACTCAACCGAGGAAAGGAAAGAGGCCGGTCTCGATGATTACGCAAAGGGACTCATCTCCAGCACCGTGAAGGGCGTCTACCTGGCCAAGATCCGAAATCTTGAAACGGCCAAAGAAATGTGGGACACCCTCCGGTCCATCAGCCTTGGCTCAGAGGAAATGAAGGAGAACAAGCTGTCTATGGCGTGCAGCAAGTTCGATGACTTCAAGATGGTTTCGGGTGAAACCATAGAAGCGATGAAAATTCGCTTCACCGAAATTATTCTCGAGGTCGCTGCAATCAACCCCTACAAATAAACGCAGCGCGAGAAGAATCTCAAAGTGATACGTGCCCTTCCTGCAAATTGGCACGTATATGCCGCCATGCATCCAGCTCGATCGGATTTCAACTCCCTCACCACTGAAGACCTTTTCGACATTCTTGTCGGAAATGAGTATGAGATGATCCGCATCCATGGATCAACCCAGCCTTCCACCAGCAAGAAGGCTGATGAAAAGAACAAGGAGTTAGCTTTCAAGGCCGAATCAGCCTCAGCTGCTGCCCCAAGTCCGATTGACGAGTCCATCGTCAAGAAGTTCGAGAAAATGACTCTCTGATAACCACATATTTAGCATGCTTTAGAGTGCGTCTCGATGCGTGTTTTGGTTCGGATTGGTGCTTAAATGAATAGGGAATGATAGGTTTTTACAATTTAATCATTTTCTATATGCTTTGCATGTTCTCTCGGTTTCCGTGCTGTTTTCAGGTGTTGCGGCAATTTTCTGGGCGAGTTTGGCTTATGCTATGTCGAAGAGGATCGAAAGAGGAAGCCGCAGCACTTTGCGGATTAATTTTCCGATGCCGGACGAGAGAGAACGAGCCAAAACCGTGAGAGCGCGCAAACTGTCAAATGTGGGCGGAAAACACACGAGTCAACCGAAAATGAACTAGTCAACCCTTCACTTAACTTTCCAGAAATTACAGATTTTACCCCACCTTCTCAACTTAAGTTTCTAGTATTTGCAATTTAGTCCGAATGTGTGGGAAGACTATAAATAGCTAGATATTTTCCTCATTTGGTAACTTTTATCACTTGTAATTCATTTGAGCAACTTCTCTTAGAACCCTAGCTATTTTCCCTCTTTCTTCTTTAGTATTTTCAAATATTGTTGAAGATTATGCTTGGAGATTGAAGATATTGTTGAGGATTTCTTCTCTATTTTCTTCTCTTGTCATTTTCATTATGCTTTTACTTGTTGTTGATGGTTTGATGCTTAGATCCATGCTAGGCTAGATCCATTGAGGTCTCAAATGATGGATGGTGTGAATTAGGCTAGGATTTAATGGCTTTTGATGTGGATCTACCTTTCCTTTGAGTTGCCCTTGGATTTGATTGGATTTAATTGCATGAATGATTGACAACCATGAGTGCATATAAGGTGTTTGATGGAATGCCTAGGAAGCTTCCATTCATAGCACTTGGCATGAATCCTTGCTCATACTATCTAGTATTGATTTGCATTGCTCCTAGAAAGAATTATGTGAATTTATGTTAGATTAGTAGGCATTGTGCTTTTAGGAGTTGGTAATATGTTTAGAATGGTAAGCATGTTATTCAATCCACTAGTTATCAAGTCTTAGGAGGATGAGATAGCTTGATTTATGTAATAATGCCACTCAAAGGAATTAAAATGGTTTGATACATCACTTGCCTAGTCCTTAGCCTAATCACACCGGAAATCATTTGAATCCTTGCTTGCTTTTATCGAATTTCTATTACTTGCTCTTTTATTTGTTCTTTACATTGCTTGCCTTCATCTTTTGCTTGTTATTTTATTTACTCATTACTTGCCTAGTTATAAAACACCAAACTCATGACTATGTGCTTAGATAGTATGATAGAGACTACGTGAACTACTTGATTGTCTATCGATACATTCACTCCTTGTGGTTCGACCCGGACTACTAGCTAGTTCGGTTATTGTATTATTGCTAGGTTAGAAATAGCCGAGTCAATTTTTGGCGCCGTTGCCGGGGAGTGATTAGATAGACATTTCAATAGTTTGTTTAGTCACTTGTTACTAATCTAAGCTTGTTTTTATTTTTATAGTTAGGATGGTATCTTGCTTGTTAATTCAAACATTTTATTGGATTATTTTTGATCTCTTTGTTGGTGTGTTTGAAAGGTACACACTTCATAGATCCAAGGTTAAACATGTGGAATCTTTCGTTTTGGACTATGAGAAGAGAGAAAGAACTTCCAAAGAGCAAGATGTGGAAATCAATCGGGAAGTGGAAGTTCTTAGGAAGCAATTGGAGGTTATGGAAGCAAGAATGGAAGAGCAAAGGAGGAGAACTAAAGAGGTTCAATTACCTCCTATAATTGAGATATTCCAACCTCCAAAGGCTAGTTATCAAAGAAGAGAATGGGGCACGGTTGATGCACCTAGCTTTGAGCTCAAACCGGGCTTGATTCGTTTGGTTCAAGCAAATCAATTTGGAGGAGAAGTCACCGAGGACCCAAATGATCATCTATACTCATTCCTTGAAATTTGTGATACCCTCAAGCTCGAAGGAGTGCCAAATGACACAATCCGGATGAGACTCTTCGGATTTTCACTTCGTGACCGGGCTAAAGAGTGGTTCAAAGGTCTCAATGGGAAGTCAATCAAATCATGGGAAGACCTATGCAAAGCTTTTCTCTCAAGATACTTTCCACCTTCCAAGGTACAACGCCTAATCTCGGAGATTTATCAATTTGCCCAACATGAGGATGAGACGATATTCGATGCTTGGGAGAGATTCCGTGAGCTCTTAAGGAAATGCCCTCCACATGGCCTAGATGAGAGTCGACAACTCTTCTTCTTCTATGGTGGTTTGAGTTCACAAACAAGAACTATGGTAGATGCTACCTCCGGAGGTTGTTTGCTAAATCGAGATGTGAAGGAAGCCATGAGGATTGTTGAAGATATGGTTTCTAATTCTTTTCAATGGCCTATGGAAAGGGTAAATTTGAAGAAAGATACCTCCATGTTGGATGATAAATATGAAGAGCTTGCTTCCCAAATTACCAACCTCAAGAAGAAGCATGAAGAGATTAAAAAAGCGTTGATAGAAGTACGAGCTTGGCAAAGACCTAAGAATGGAAGAGTTCTTGGCCAAGAAGAGGCGATTCACATCAATCAACAACCTCTCTCGGTTTTTCAACAACTTGTAGAAGATGATCCACTCCAACCTTGGAGCTATGAAGCTCCATCGATGCCTCTATTTTCAATGCCTTTCCATGAGACTCAACAAGAGGAAAAACCATGTGTAAAAAAACATGAAGGTATTTCTCTTACTCATCTTCCCCAAACTTCTATAGAGAATGATGATGTGAGTGAGTTGAATGATGGTATCATGAATGATATATCATTTCCTTTTGAGTTTGGATACGAGAACCATGCTAAGTTTGGGGGAGAGAAGAGGGAAGATCTTGTGGAGAGTACTCTTCATGAAGAAGTTGTAGAGATGAGCATTGATAGGTTGGAAGAGTTCAAGAAGTTGGATGTCAATTCTCATTTGGTTGGTTTGTTGAGTAGTATGCCAAATCATGAGAAGTTCTTGGAGGATGTAGACAAGAGAAAGGTTAAAATGGATGATGATATGACCATTGAGTTATCGGAGGGATGTAGTGCTAGACTACAAAGAAAATTCCCCAACAAGGAAAGCGATCTTGGAGATTTCACAATTCCTTGTGAAATTGGTGATCAAGTGCTAGAGAAGGTCTTGTGTGACATGGGTTCAAGAGTGAACGTGATGCCTCTTCCTATCTTTGAACGTTTGAAGATTGGAACCCTTATGCCCACAATGACTATATTTCGGATGGCGGATCGCTCTATCATAATTCCATGGGGAAAGATCGACAATGTGCTTATCAAGGTTGGAAAGTTCATCTTTCCGGTGGACTTCTTCGTTCTTGACATTGATGAGGAGCATAACTTTCCTTTGATACTTGGAATGCCTTTCTTGTCCACAAGCCGAGCTATATTGGATGTTTGTGATGGAAGTCTCACTTTCCGAGTTGATGAAGAAGAGATGACATTTTATGAACCGAAAGTTGAGAATGAATTGAAAATTACAACCAAGGATGAGGGCCTTGAGCTTGAAGACTTACCTCATTCAATGTTTGTTGATGCATTCCCATATCGAGGAGGAGGTTTCAAAAACCTAGGAGGTGTGAAGTTCCAAGAAAAGATTGCCGATCCTTCACGTGAGAGGTTTACAAGTTTTGGAGGTCAAGAGAGGACCTCGTTTGATGTCCCATGATCTACATTGAGGTATCGTAGAGCTAGCGACGTTAAACAAGCGCTCGTTGGGAGGCACCCCAACACGTATCCTTTATTTACTCGTTTTCTTTAAGTTCATGTTGAGTCGTTTTATTCGAATAAGAGTTGAGAAGTGGGTTAATATGTTATGGAAAGAAATTTCTAAGTGTTGGTTGTTTTTCTAGGCCTCAGAAAATTTTTGAGAATTTTCATGTTTTTGAAGTCCAACACTTAGAAAAATTTTGAGGTTGTAAATTTCAGTTTTGCGCAGTCCGGCGGTAAAATAAAAAAGAAATAGCAAAACTTGTCGAAATTCGATTCCGTCGATTGCATTGTGTTCTTAGGACTCGGGAGTAGGGGGAGGACCGACTTTCGTCACGGACCGGCCCGGAAACACCCGGGCCAAGCCCGGGGGACAGCACCAACCACGACCAAAACCACGACCGTTGCTTGGTCGCAAATGGCAAACCACAACCGATGCTTGGTCGCAAATGGGGAGCCATTTCATGCCCACTCATTTGCGGTCAACCCTCCCCTCCCGGGTTTGACCGCAAAAGTCCCTTCCCCCCCTATTTTCATTTTGTTTTTCCATTTTCTTTTTGCTATTATCTCTCTTATCTCCTACACTTCTCTTACCTCATTTCTCTTACTTATTCATTTCTTTCTCTTGAGATGATGAACATGTTCTTGAAATCGAAAAGTCGAGAGGAGCAAAGCATGACGAAGAAAAGGAATCAACTTAATCGAGCATGTACCGGAGTGAGCAACATTGAACGTGATATACATCGCAAGCTCGGACCTTTGTGAGTGTAGTTTAAATTCCTTATTATTCTTCCCTCCAAACTCATTTTAGATTTTATTTCTAAAATAAGTTTGGGGGAGGGGGGGTAGGATAAGGTCTTTAAACTACTTTTCTCTCTTTGGTTTTTCCTTAAAGTTGCGATTTTTAGGCTTGTATTTGCTTGATGGAGTTGATTGTGCTTGATTGGACGCTTGAAAAGGATGAATTTGTTTGAGTGTGTTTGGTATATGATGAGAGTGTATAAGTTGGAATGCGATTCAAGTGGTTCATATGTGTGTAAATGTATGCTTACTTGCAAAATTTGCAAAATTTTTAAAATTTCTTTCGAATGAATCACTTGAAGTCTTGATTTTCATATTGTGGTTATCACTCCTTTGCTTTCAAGAGAGATGTCGATAATGATTTGAGCGAAAAATGCATCATATTTTTGGGATTTCTCATGTGTGTCTTGAGCATGAAATGGTTGCATAACATGATTAATTAGAAATGATTGATCTTAGGCACATGAACTCTAAACAAAAGCTTGTGAGGTTTGAGCCAAAACGTTGAATTAATAACGTTCTTCTTCTTTCTTGTGAGTTTGCCATGTATTGCATTGTTATCTTCTAGAACTTGCCTTCAATCTCGATCGAGGTTGCTATATGTGCTACGAGAACTTAGAAAGGATTTTAGGCCATCACTTGTTAGCCTCATTATTCCCTAAACACTAACCAAATGAAACGTTAACTTTGTGGTCCCCCTTGAGCCTTTGAAGCCTTTGTTGCTAAACCGGATGAAAGGGGGTGAAGGTTGGTTAAGGGAATCCATTAAGAGGTTGTGAAGTAGTGAGATAACGAGGTTGGAGTAGTTTGATTGAAGAGTCGTTGTGAGATGAGAATACTCCTATGAGCTCTAGTGAAAAAAAAAAGAAAAAAAGAAAAGGAAAGGAAAAAAAATGAAAGAGATGAGAATGGAATTCTCACAAAAGAAAAAAGTGGAAAAGATGATGAGAAAAGAAAAAAAAAAAAAAAAAAAAAAAAAAAGAGTTGAAAAGAAAGGAAAAAGTTTGAATAAAGTTAGTTGTGTTATGAGAGCATAAAGGAGTCATTCATGAATATTTAGAAGCTTCAATCAAGCTTGGGTATAAAAGAGTGTAAAGAGGTGAAATGGTGAAGGTAGAAGGTGGAGGAATTCACACTTAGAGTGGAAAAGAGAAGGTGAAAGTACTTAAGAGATTTCTTAGTCACTTAGCCTAAATTTCCCTACCTAAACCAATGTCCCCACATTACAAGCCTAAATAAAAGACCTAATTGATCTTAGTTCGAGTGCGCAACCAAGCGATGGAGATCTTGAGGTTTAGGGCAAGCTTATGGTAAGAGCAATGCATGCATGAGTTCGATGAGTGTAAACATTTCATACCATACACTAGAGAGAAAGAGTGATACACTTACACTTTGGGAGGTTTGGAGTTTCATTGTGTTTGAGTGATTGATTTCTTGGTTGAGAGTGTTGTGTGGTTGTGGATTGTTTGATGCACCTTGGGGATTCCATGTTTGAAAATGTTTTCTTGAGTGAGCTTTGAGGCATCGATGATCTTGACTTGCATGCCCATATGTGCTTATGTTCTTTGATTGTTCGTTCCATTGTCGGGACGAGCAATGACTTAAGTTTGGGGGAGTTTGATAACCACATATTTAGCATGCTTTAGAGTGCGTATCGATGCGTGTTTTGGTTCGGATTGGTGCTTAAATGAATAGGGAATGATAGGTTTTTACAATTTAATCATTTTCTATATGCTTTGCATGTTCTCTCGGTTTCCGTGCTGTTTTCAGGTGTTGCGGCAATTTTCTGGGCGAGTTTGGCTTATGCTATGTCGAAGAGGATCGAAAGAGGAAGCCGCAGCACTTTGCGGATTAATTTTCCGGTGCCGGACGAGAGAGAACGAGCCAAAACCGTGAGAGCGCGCAAACTGTCAAATGTGGGCGGAAAACACACGAGTCAACCGAAAATGAACTAGTCAACCCTTCACTTAACTTTCCAGAAATTACAGATTTTACCCCACCTTCTCAACTTAAGTTTCTAGTATTTGCAATTTAGTCCAAATGTGTGGGAAGACTATAAATAGCTAGATATTTTCCTCATTTGGTAACTTTTATCACTTGTAATTCATTTGAGCAACTTCTCTTAGAACCCTAGCTATTTTCCCTCTTTCTTCTTTAGTATTTTCAAATATTGTTGAAGATTATGCTTGGAGATTGAAGATATTGTTGAGGATTTCTTCTCTATTTTCTTCTCTTGTCATTTTCATTATGCTTTTACTTGTTGTTGATGGTTTGATGCTTAGATCCATGCTAGGCTAGATCCATTGAGGTCTCAAATGATGGATGGTGTGAATTAGGCTAGGATTTAATGGCTTTTGATGTGGATCTACCTTTCCTTTGAGTTGCCCTTGGATTTGATTGGATTTAATTGCATGAATGATTGACAACCATGAGTGCATATAAGGTGTTTGATGGAATGCCTAGGAAGCTTCCATTCATAGCACTTGGCATGAATCCTTGCTCATACTATCTAGTATTGATTTGCATTGCTCCTAGAAAGAATTATGTGAATTGATGTTAGATTAGTAGGCATTGTGCTTTTAGGAGTTGGTAATATGTTTAGAATGGTAAGCATGTTATTCAATCCACTAGTTATCAAGTCTTAGGAGGATGAGATAGCTTGATTTATGTAATAATGCCACTCAAAGGAATTAAAATGGTTTGATACATCACTTGCCTAGTCCTTAGCCTAATCACACCGGAAATCATTTGAATCCTTGCTTGCTTTTATCGAATTTCTATTACTTGCTCTTTTATTTGTTCTTTACATTGCTTGCCTTCATCTTTTGCTTGTTATTTTATTTACTCATTACTTGCCTAGTTATAAAACACCAAACTCATGACTATGTGCTTAGATAGTATGATAGAGACTACGTGAACTACTTGATTGTCTATCGATACATTCACTCCTTGTGGTTCGACCCGGACTACTAGCTAGTTCGGTTATTGTATTATTGCTAGGTTAGAAATAGCCGAGTCAATTTTTGGCGCCGTTGCCGGGGAGTGATTAGATAGACATTTCAATAGTTTGTTTAGTCACTTGTTACTAATCTAAGCTTGTTTTTATTTTTATAGTTAGGATGGTATCTTGCTTGTTAATTCAAGCATTTTATTGGATTATTTTTGATCTCTTTGTTGGTGTGTTTGAAAGGTACACACTTCATAGATCCAAGGTTAAACATGTGGAATCTTTCGTTTTGGACTATGAGAAGAGAGAAAGAACTTCCAAAGAGCAAGATGTGGAAATCAATCGGGAAGTGGAAGTTCTTAGGAAGCAATTGGAGGTTATGGAAGCAAGAATGGAAGAGCAAAGGAGGAGAACTAAAGAGGTTCAATTACCTCCTATAATTGAGATATTCCAACCTCCAAAGGCTAGTTATCAAGGAAGAGAATGGGGCACGGTTGATGCACCTAGCTTTGAGCTCAAACCGGGCTTGATTCGTTTGGTTCAAGCAAATCAATTTGGAGGAGAAGTCACCGAGGACCCAAATGATCATCTATACTCATTCCTTGAAATTTGTGATACCCTCAAGCTCGAAGGAGTGCCAAATGACACAATCCGGATGAGACTCTTCGGATTTTCACTTCGTGACCGGGCTAAAGAGTGGTTCAAAGGTCTCAATGGGAAGTCAATCAAATCATGGGAAGACCTATGCAAAGCTTTTCTCTCAAGATACTTTCCACCTTCCAAGGTACAACGCCTAATCTCGGAGATTTATCAATTTGCCCAACATGAGGATGAGACGATATTCGATGCTTGGGAGAGATTCCGTGAGCTCTTAAGGAAATGCCCTCCACATGGCCTAGATGAGAGTCGACAACTCTTCTTCTTCTATGGTGGTTTGAGTTCACAAACAAGAACTATGGTAGATGCTACCTCCGGAGGTTGTTTGCTAAATCGAGATGTGAAGGAAGCCATGAGGATTGTTGAAGATATGGTTTCTAATTCTTTTCAATGGCCTATGGAAAGGGTAAATTTGAAGAAAGATACCTCCATGTTGGATGATAAATATGAAGAGCTTGCTTCCCAAATTACCAACCTCAAGAAGAAGCATGAAGAGATTAAAAAAGCGTTGATAGAAGTACGAGCTTGGCAGAGACCTAAGAATGGAAGAGTTCTTGGCCAAGAAGAGGCGATTCACATCAATCAACAACCTCTCTCGGTTTTTCAACAACTTGTAGAAGATGATCCACTCCAACCTTGGAGCTATGAAGCTCCATCGATGCCTCTATTTTCAATGCCTTTCCATGAGACTCAACAAGAGGAAAAACCATGTGTAAAAAAACATGAAGGTATTTCTCTTACTCATCTTCCCCAAACTTCTATAGAGAATGATGATGTGAGTGAGTTGAATGATGGTATCATGAATGATATATCATTTCCTTTTGAGTTTGGATACGAGAACCATGCTAAGTTTGGGGGAGAGAAGAGGGAAGATCTTGTGGAGAGTACTCTTCATGAAGAAGTTGTAGAGATGAGCATTGATAGGTTGGAAGAGTTCAAGAAGTTGGATGTCAATTCTCATTTGGTTGGTTTGTTGAGTAGTATGCCAAATCATGAGAAGTTCTTGGAGGATGTAGACAAGAGAAAGGTTAAAATGGATGATGATATGACCATTGAGTTATCGGAGGGATGTAGTGCTAGACTACAAAGAAAATTCCCCAACAAGGAAAGCGATCTTGGAGATTTCACAATTCCTTGTGAAATTGGTGATCAAGTGCTAGAGAAGGTCTTGTGTGACATGGGTTCAAGAGTGAACGTGATGCCTCTTCCTATCTTTGAACGTTTGAAGATTGGAACCCTTATGCCCACAATGACTATATTTCGGATGGCGGATCGCTCTATCATAATTCCATGGGGAAAGATCGACAATGTGCTTATCAAGGTTGGAAAGTTCATCTTTCCGGTGGACTTCTTCGTTCTTGACATTGATGAGGAGCATAACTTTCCTTTGATACTTGGAATGCCTTTCTTGTCCACAAGCCGAGCTATATTGGATGTTTGTGATGGAAGTCTCACTTTCCGAGTTGATGAAGAAGAGATGACATTTTATGAACCGAAAGTTGAGAATGAATTGAAAATTACAACCAAGGATGAGGGCCTTGAGCTTGAAGACTTACCTCATTCAATGTTTGTTGATGCATTCCCATATCGAGGAGGAGGTTTCAAAAACCTAGGAGGTGTGAAGTTCCAAGAAAAGATTGCCGATCCTTCACGTGAGAGGTTTACAAGTTTTGGAGGTCAAGAGAGGACCTCGTTTGATGTCCCATGATCTACATTGAGGTATCGTAGAGCTAGCGACGTTAAACAAGCGCTCGTTGGGAGGCACCCCAACACGTATCCTTTATTTACTCGTTTTCTTTAAGTTCATGTTGAGTCGTTTTATTCGAATAAGAGTTGAGAAGTGGGTTAATATGTTATGGAAAGAAATTTCTAAGTGTTGGTTGTTTTTCTAGGCCTCAGAAAATTTTTGAGAATTTTCATGTTTTTGAAGTCCAACACTTAGAAAAATTTTGAGGTTGTAAATTTCAGTTTTGCGCAGTCCGGCGGTAAAATAAAAAAGAAATAGCAAAACTTGTCGAAATTCGATTCCGTTGATTGCATTGTGTTCTTAGGACTCGGGAGTAGAGGGAGGACCGACTTTCGTCACGGACCGGCCCGGAAACACCCGGGCCAAGCCCGGGGGACAGCACCAACCACGACCAAAACCACGACCGTTGCTTGGTCGCAAATGGCAAACCACAACCGATGCTTGGTCGCAAATGGGGAGCCATTTCATGCCCACTCATTTGCGGTCAACCCTCCCCTCCCGGGTTTGACCGCAAAAGTCCCTTCCCCCCCTATTTTCATTTTGTTTTTCCATTTTCTTTTTGCTATTATCTCTCTTATCTCCTACACTTCTCTTACCTCATTTCTCTTACTTATTCATTTCTTTCTCTTGAGATGATGAACATGTTCTTGAAATCGAAAAGTCGAGAGGAGCAAAGCATGACGAAGAAAAGGAATCAACTTAATCGAGCATGTACCGGAGTGAGCAACATTGAACGTGATATACATCGCAAGCTCGGACCTTTGTGAGTGTAGTTTAAATTCCTTATTATTCTTCCCTCCAAACTCATTTTAGATTTTATTTCTAAAATAAGTTTGGGGGAGGGGGGGTAGGATAAGGTCTTTAAACTACTTTTCTCTCTTTGGTTTTTCCTTAAAGTTGCGATTTTTAGGCTTGTATTTGCTTGATGGAGTTGATTGTGCTTGATTGGACGCTTGAAAAGGATGAATTTGTTTGAGTGTGTTTGGTATATGATGAGAGTGTATAAGTTGGAATGCGATTCAAGTGGTTCATATGTGTGTAAATGTATGCTTACTTGCAAAATTTGCAAAATTTTTAAAATTTCTTTCGAATGAATCACTTGAAGTCTTGATTTTCATATTGTGGTTATCACTCCTTTGCTTTCAAGAGAGATGTCGATAATGATTTGAGCGAAAAATGCATCATATTTTTGGGATTTCTCATGTGTGTCTTGAGCATGAAATGGTTGCATAACATGATTAATTAGAAATGATTGATCTTAGGCACATGAACTCTAAACAAAAGCTTGTGAGGTTTGAGCCAAAACGTTGAATTAATAACGTTCTTCTTCTTTCTTGTGAGTTTGCCATGTATTGCATTGTTATCTTCTAGAACTTGCCTTCAATCTCGATCGAGGTTGCTATATGTGCTACGAGAACTTAGAAAGGATTTTAGGCCATCACTTGTTAGCCTCATTATTCCCTAAACACTAACCAAATGAAACGTTAACTTTGTGGTCCCCCTTGAGCCTTTGAAGCCTTTGTTGCTAAACCGGATGAAAGGGGGTGAAGGTTGGTTAAGGGAATCCATTAAGAGGTTGTGAAGTAGTGAGATAACGAGGTTGGAGTAGTTTGATTGAAGAGTCGTTGTGAGATGAGAATACTCCTATGAGCTCTAGTGAAAAAAAAAAGAAAAAAAGAAAAGGAAAGGAAAAAAAATGAAAGAGATGAGAATGGAATTCTCACAAAAGAAAAAAGTGGAAAAGATGATGAGAAAAGAAAAAAAAAAAAAAAAAAAAAAAAAAAAAAAAGAGTTGAAAAGAAAGGAAAAAGTTTGAATAAAGTTAGTTGTGTTATGAGAGCATAAAGGAGTCATTCATGAATATTTAGAAGCTTCAATCAAGCTTGGGTATAAAAGAGTGTAAAGAGGTGAAATGGTGAAGGTAGAAGGTGGAGGAATTCACACTTAGAGTGGAAAAGAGAAGGTGAAAGTACTTAAGAGATTTCTTAGTCACTTAGCCTAAATTTCCCTACCTAAACCAATGTCCCCACATTACAAGCCTAAATAAAAGACCTAATTGATCTTAGTTCGAGTGCGCAACCAAGCGATGGAGATCTTGAGGTTTAGGGCAAGCTTATGGTAAGAGCAATGCATGCATGAGTTCGATGAGTGTAAACATTTCATACCATACACTAGAGAGAAAGAGTGATACACTTACACTTTGGGAGGTTTGGAGTTTCATTGTGTTTGAGTGATTGATTTCTTGGTTGAGAGTGTTGTGTGGTTGTGGATTGTTTGATGCACCTTGGGGATTCCATGTTTGAAAATGTTTTCTTGAGTGAGCTTTGAGGCATCGATGATCTTGACTTGCATGCCCATATGTGCTTATGTTCTTTGATTGTTCGTTCCATTGTCGGGACGAGCAATGACTTAAGTTTGGGGGAGTTTGATAACCACATATTAAGCATGCTTTAGAGTGCGTATCGATGCGTGTTTTGGTTCGGATTGGTGCTTAAATGAATAGGGAATGATAGGTTTTTACAATTTAATCATTTTCTATATGCTTTGCATGTTCTCTCGGTTTCCGTGCTGTTTTCAGGTGTTGCGGCAATTTTCTGGGCGAGTTTGGCTTATGCTATGTCGAAGAGGATCGAAAGAGGAAGCCGCAGCACTTTGCGGATTAATTTTCCGGTGCCGGACGAGAGAGAACGAGCCAAAACCGTGAGAGCGCGCAAACTGTCAAATGTGGGCGGAAAACACACGAGTCAACCGAAAATGAACTAGTCAACCCTTCACTTAACTTTCCAGAAATTACAGATTTTACCCCACCTTCTCAACTTAAGTTTCTAGTATTTGCAATTTAGTCCAAATGTGTGGGAAGACTATAAATAGCTAGATATTTTCCTCATTTGGTAACTTTTATCACTTGTAATTCATTTGAGCAACTTCTCTTAGAACCCTAGCTATTTTCCCTCTTTCTTCTTTAGTATTTTCAAATATTGTTGAAGATTATGCTTGGAGATTGAAGATATTGTTGAGGATTTCTTCTCTATTTTCTTCTCTTGTCATTTTCATTATGCTTTTACTTGTTGTTGATGGTTTGATGCTTAGATCCATGCTAGGCTAGATCCATTGAGGTCTCAAATGATGGATGGTGTGAATTAGGCTAGGATTTAATGGCTTTTGATGTGGATCTACCTTTCCTTTGAGTTGCCCTTGGATTTGATTGGATTTAATTGCATGAATGATTGACAACCATGAGTGCATATAAGGTGTTTGATGGAATGCCTAGGAAGCTTCCATTCATAGCACTTGGCATGAATCCTTGCTCATACTATCTAGTATTGATTTGCATTGCTCCTAGAAAGAATTATGTGAATTGATGTTAGATTAGTAGGCATTGTGCTTTTAGGAGTTGGTAATATGTTTAGAATGGTAAGCATGTTATTCAATCCACTAGTTATCAAGTCTTAGGAGGATGAGATAGCTTGATTTATGTAATAATGCCACTCAAAGGAATTAAAATGGTTTGATACATCACTTGCCTAGTCCTTAGCCTAATCACACCGGAAATCATTTGAATCCTTGCTTGCTTTTATCGAATTTCTATTACTTGCTCTTTTATTTGTTCTTTACATTGCTTGCCTTCATCTTTTGCTTGTTATTTTATTTACTCATTACTTGCCTAGTTATAAAACACCAAACTCATGACTATGTGCTTAGATAGTATGATAGAGACTACGTGAACTACTTGATTGTCTATCGATACATTCACTCCTTGTGGTTCGACCCGGACTACTAGCTAGTTCGGTTATTGTATTATTGCTAGGTTAGAAATAGCCGAGTCAATTTTTGGCGCCGTTGCCGGGGAGTGATTAGATAGACATTTCAATAGTTTGTTTAGTCACTTGTTACTAATCTAAGCTTGTTTTTATTTTTATAGTTAGGATGGTATCTTGCTTGTTAATTCAAGCATTTTATTGGATTATTTTTGATCTCTTTGTTGGTGTGTTGGAAAGGTACACACTTCATAGATCCAAGGTTAAACATGTGGAATCTTTCGTTTTGGACTATGAGAAGAGAGTAAGAACTTCCAAAGAGCAAGATGTGGAAATCAATCGGGAAGTGGAAGTTCTTAGGAAGCAATTGGAGGTTATGGAAGCAAGAATGGAAGAGCAAAGGAGGAGAACTAAAGAGGTTCAATTACCTCCTATAATTGAGATATTCCATCCTCCAAAGGCTAGTTATCAAGGAAGAGAATGGGGCACGGTTGATGCACCTAGCTTTGAGCTCAAACCGGGCTTGATTCGTTTGGTTCAAGCAAATCAATTTGGAGGAGAAGTCACCGAGGACCCAAATGATCATCTATACTCATTCCTTGAAATTTGTGATACCCTCAAGCTCGAAGGAGTGCCAAATGACACAATCCGGATGAGACTCTTCGGATTTTCACTTCGTGACCGGGCTAAAGAGTGGTTCAAAGGTCTCAATGGGAAGTCAATCAAATCATGGGAAGACCTATGCAAAGCTTTTCTCTCAAGATACTTTCCACCTTCCAAGGTACAACGCCTAATCTCGGAGATTTATCAATTTGCCCAACATGAGGATGAGGCGATATTCGATGCTTGGGAGAGATTCCGTGAGCTCTTAAGGAAATGCCCTCCACATGGCCTAGATGAGAGTCGACAACTCTTCTTCTTCTATGGTGGTTTGAGTTCACAAACAAGAACTATGGTAGATGCTACCTCCGGAGGTTGTTTGCTAAATCGAGATGTGAAGGAAGCCATGAGGATTGTTGAAGATATGGTTTCTAATTCTTTTCAATGGCCTATGGAAAGGGTAAATTTGAAGAAAGATACCTCCATGTTGGATGATAAATATGAAGAGCTTGCTTCCCAAATTACCAACCTCAAGAAGAAGCATGAAGAGATTAAAAAAGCGTTGATAGAAGTACGAGCTTGGCAAAGACCTAAGAATGGAAGAGTTCTTGGCCAAGAAGAGGCGATTCACATCAATCAACAACCTCTCTCGGTTTTTCAACAACTTGTAGAAGATGATCCACTCCAACCTTGGAGCTATGAAGCTCCATCGATGCCTCTATTTTCAATGCCTTTCCATGAGACTCAACAAGAGGAAAAACCATGTGTAAAAAAACATAAAGGTATTTCTCTTACTCATCTTCCCCAAACTTCTATAGAGAATGATGATGTGAGTGAGTTGAATGATGGTATCATGAATGATATATCATTTCCTTTTGAGTTTGGATACGAGAACCATGCTAAGTTTGGGGGAGAGAAGAGGGAAGATCTTGTGGAGAGTACTCTTCATGAAGAAGTTGTAGAGATGAGCATTGATAGGTTGGAAGAGTTCAAGAAGTTGGATGTCAATTCTCATTTGGTTGGTTTGTTGAGTAGTATGCCAAATCATGAGAAGTTCTTGGAGGATGTAGACAAGAGAAAGGTTAAAATGGATGATGATATGACCATTGAGTTATCGGAGGGATGTAGTGCTAGACTACAAAGAAAATTCTCCAACAAGGAAAGCGATCTTGGAGATTTCACAATTCCTTGTGAAATTGGTGATCAAGTGCTAGAGAAGGTCTTGTGTGACATGGGTTCAAGAGTGAACGTGATGCCTCTTCCTATCTTTGAACGTTTGAAGATTGGAACCCTTATGCCCACAATGACTATATTTCGGATGGCGGATCGCTCTATCATAATTCCATGGGGAAAGATCGACAATGTGCTTATCAAGGTTGGAAAGTTCATCTTTCCGGTGGACTTCTTCGTTCTTGACATTGATGAGGAGCATAACTTTCCTTTGATACTTGGAATGCCTTTCTTGTCCACAAGCCGAGCTATATTGGATGTTTGTGATGGAAGTCTCACTTTCCGAGTTGATGAAGAAGAGATGACATTTTATGAACCGAAAGTTGAGAATGAATTGAAAATTACAACCAAGGATGAGGGCCTTGAGCTTGAAGACTTACCTCATTCAATGTTTGTTGATGCATTCCCATATCGAGGAGGAGGTTTCAAAAACCTAGGAGGTGTGAAGTTCCAAGAAAAGATTGCCGATCCTTCACGTGAGAGGTTTACAAGTTTTGGAGGTCAAGAGAGGACCTCGTTTGATGTCCCATGATCTACATTGAGGTATCGTAGAGCTAGCGACGTTAAACAAGCGCTCGTTGGGAGGCACCCCAACACGTATCCTTTATTTACTCGTTTTCTTTAAGTTCATGTTGAGTCGTTTTATTCGAATAAGAGTTGAGAAGTGGGTTAATATGTTATGGAAAGAAATTTCTAAGTGTTGGTTGTTTTTCTAGGCCTCAGAAAATTTTTGAGAATTTTCATGTTTTTGAAGTCCAACACTTAGAAAAATTTTGAGGTTGTAAATTTCAGTTTTGCGCAGTCCGGCGGTAAAATAAAAAAGAAATAGCAAAACTTGTCGAAATTCGATTCCGTCGATTGCATTGTGTTCTTAGGACTCGGGAGTAGAGGGAGGACCGACTTTCGTCACGGACCGGCCCGGAAACACCCGGGCCAAGCCCGGGGGACAGCACCAACCACGACCAAAACCACGACCGTTGCTTGGTCGCAAATGGCAAACCACAACCGATGCTTGGTCGCAAATGGGGAGCCATTTCATGCCCACTCATTTGCGGTCAACCCTCCCCTCCCGGGTTTGACCGCAAAAGTCCCTTCCCCCCCTATTTTCATTTTGTTTTTCCATTTTCTTTTTGCTATTATCTCTCTTATCTCCTACACTTCTCTTACCTCATTTCTCTTACTTATTCATTTCTTTCTCTTGAGATGATGAACATGTTCTTGAAATCGAAAAGTCGAGAGGAGCAAAGCATGACGAAGAAAAGGAATCAACTTAATCGAGCATGTACCGGAGTGAGCAACATTGAACGTGATATACATCGCAAGCTCGGACCTTTGTGAGTGTAGTTTAAATTCCTTATTATTCTTCCCTCCAAACTCATTTTAGATTTTATTTCTAAAATAAGTTTGGGGGAGGGGGGGTAGGATAAGGTCTTTAAACTACTTTTCTCTCTTTGGTTTTTCCTTAAAGTTGCGATTTTTAGGCTTGTATTTGCTTGATGGAGTTGATTGTGCTTGATTGGACGCTTGAAAAGGATGAATTTGTTTGAGTGTGTTTGGTATATGATGAGAGTGTATAAGTTGGAATGCGATTCAAGTGGTTCATATGTGTGTAAATGTATGCTTACTTGCAAAATTAGCAAAATTTTTAAAATTTCTTTCGAATGAATCACTTGAAGTCTTGATTTTCATATTGTGGTTATCACTCCTTTGCTTTCAAGAGAGATGTCTATAATGATTTGAGCGAAAAATGCATCATATTTTTGGGATTTCTCATGTGTGTCTTGAGCATGAAATGGTTGCATAACATGATTAATTAGAAATGATTGATCTTAGGCACATGAACTCTAAACAAAAGCTTGTGAGGTTTGAGCCAAAACGTTGAATTAATAACGTTCTTCTTCTTTCTTGTGAGTTTGCCATGTATTGCATTGTTATCTTCTAGAACTTGCCTTCAATCTCGATCGAGGTTGCTATATGTGCTACGAGAACTTAGAAAGGATTTTAGGCCATCACTTGTTAGCCTCATTATTCCCTAAGCACTAACCAAATGAAACGTTAACTTTGTGGTCCCCCTTGAGCCTTTGAAGCCTTTGTTGCTAAACCGGATGAAAGGGGGTGAAGGTTGGTTAAGGGAATCCATTAAGAGGTTGTGAAGTAGTGAGATAACGAGGTTGGAGTAGTTTGATTGAAGAGTCGTTGTGAGATGAGAATACTCCTATGAGCTCTAGTGAAAAAAAAAAGAAAAAAAGAAAAGGAAAGGAAAAAAAATGAAAGAGATGAGAATGGAATTCTCACAAAAGAAAAAAGTGGAAAAGATGATGAGAAAAGAAAAAAAAAAAAAAAAAAAAAAAAAAAAAAAAAAAAAAGAGTTGAAAAGAAAGGAAAAAGTTTGAATAAAGTTAGTTGTGTTATGAGAGCATAAAGGAGTCATTCATGAATATTTAGAAGCTTCAATCAAGCTTGGGTATAAAAGAGTGTAAAGAGGTGAAATGGTGAAGGTAGAAGGTGGAGGAATTCACACTTAGAGTGGAAAAGAGAAGGTGAAAGTACTTAAGAGATTTCTTAGTCACTTAGCCTAAATTTCCCTACCTAAACCAATGTCCCCACATTACAAGCCTAAATAAAAGACCTAATTGATCTTAGTTCGAGTGCGCAACCAAGCGATGGAGATCTTGAGGTTTAGGGCAAGCTTATGGTAAGAGCAATGCATGCATGAGTTCGATGAGTGTAAACATTTCATACCATACACTAGAGAGAAAGAGTGATACACTTACACTTTGGGAGGTTTGGAGTTTCATTGTGTTTGAGTGATTGATTTCTTGGTTGAGAGTGTTGTGTGGTTGTGGATTGTTTGATGCACCTTGGGGGTTCCATGTTTGAAAATGTTTTCTTGAGTGAGCTTTGAGGCATCGATGATCTTGACTTGCATGCCCATATGTGCTTATGTTCTTTGATTGTTCGTTCCATTGTCGGGACGAGCAATGACTTAAGTTTGGGGGAGTTTGATAACCACATATTTAGCATGCTTTAGAGTGCGTATCGATGCGTGTTTTGGTTCGGATTGGTGCTTAAATGAAAAGGGAATGATAGGTTTTTACAATTTAATCATTTTCTATATGCTTTGCATGTTCTCTCGGTTTCCGTGCTGTTTTCAGGTGTTGCGGCAATTTTCTGGGCGAGTTTGGCTTATGCTATGTCGAAGAGGATCGAAAGAGGAAGCCGCAGCACTTTGCGGATTAATTTTCCGGTGCCGGACGAGAGAGAACGAGCCAAAACCGTGAGAGCGCGCAAACTGTCAAATGTGGGCGGAAAACACACGAGTCAACCGAAAATGAACTAGTCAACCCTTCACTTAACTTTCCAGAAATTACAGATTTTACCCCACCTTCTCAACTTAAGTTTCTAGTATTTGCAATTTAGTCCAAATGTGTGGGAAGACTATAAATAGCTAGATATTTTCCTCATTTGGTAACTTTTATCACTTGTAATTCATTTGAGCAACTTCTCTTAGAACCCTAGCTATTTTCCCTCTTTCTTCTTTAGTATTTTCAAATATTGTTGAAGATTATGCTTGGAGATTGAAGATATTGTTGAGGATTTCTTCTCTATTTTCTTCTCTTGTCATTTTCATTATGCTTTTACTTGTTGTTGATGGTTTGATGCTTAGATCCATGCTAGGCTAGATCCATTGAGGTCTCAAATGATGGATGGTGTGAATTAGGCTAGGATTTAATGGCTTTTGATGTGGATCTACCTTTCCTTTGAGTTGCCCTTGGATTTGATTGGATTTAATTGCATGAATGATTGACAACCATGAGTGCATATAAGGTGTTTGATGGAATGCCTAGGAAGCTTCCATTCATAGCATTGGCATGAATCCTTGCTCATACTATCTAGTATTGATTTGCATTGCTCCTAGAAAGAATTATGTGAATTGATGTTAGATTAGTAGGCATTGTGCTTTTAGGAGTTGGTAATATGTTTAGAATGGTAAGCATGTTATTCAATCCACTAGTTATCAAGTCTTAGGAGGATGAGATAGCTTGATTTATGTAATAATGCCACTCAAAGGAATTAAAATGGTTTGATACATCACTTGCCTAGTCCTTAGCCTAATCACACCGGAAATCATTTGAATCCTTGCTTGCTTTTATCGAATTTCTATTACTTGCTCTTTTATTTGTTCTTTACATTGCTTGCCTTCATCTTTTGCTTGTTATTTTATTTACTCATTACTTGCCTAGTTATAAAACACCAAACTCATGACTATGTGCTTAGATAGTATGATAGAGACTACGTGAACTACTTGATTGTCTATCGATACATTCACTCCTTGTGGTTCGACCCGGACTACTAGCTAGTTCGGTTATTGTATTATTGCTAGGTTAGAAATAGCCGAGTCAATTTTTGGCGCCGTTGCCGGGGAGTGATTAGATAGACATTTCAATAGTTTGTTTAGTCACTTGTTACTAATCTAAGCTTGTTTTTATTTTTATAGTTAGGATGGTATCTTGCTTGTTAATTCAAGCATTTTATTGGATTATTTTTGATCTCTTTGTTGGTGTGTTTGAAAGGTACACACTTCATAGATCCAAGGTTAAACATGTGGAATCTTTCGTTTTGGACTATGAGAAGAGAGAAAGAACTTCCAAAGAGCAAGATGTGGAAATCAATCGGGAAGTGGAAGTTCTTAGGAAGCAATTGGAGGTTATGGAAGCAAGAATGGAAGAGCAAAGGAGGAGAACTAAAGAGGTTCAATTACCTCCTATAATTGAGATATTCCAACCTCCAAAGGCTAGTTATCAAGGAAGAGAATGGGGCACGGTTGATGCACCTAGCTTTGAGCTCAAACCGGGCTTGATTCGTTTGGTTCAAGCAAATCAATTTGGAGGAGAAGTCACCGAGGACCCAAATGATCATCTATACTCATTCCTTGAAATTTGTGATACCCTCAAGCTCGAAGGAGTGCCAAATGACACAATCCGGATGAGACTCTTCGGATTTTCACTTCGTGACCGGGCTAAAGAGTGGTTCAAAGGTCTCAATGGGAAGTCAATCAAATCATGGGAAGACCTATGCAAAGCTTTTCTCTCAAGATACTTTCCACCTTCCAAGGTACAACGCCTAATCTCGGAGATTTATCAATTTGCCCAACATGAGGATGAGACGATATTCGATGCTTGGGAGAGATTCCGTGAGCTCTTAAGGAAATGCCCTCCACATGGCCTAGATGAGAGTCGACAACTCTTCTTCTTCTATGGTGGTTTGAGTTCACAAACAAGAACTATGGTAGATGCTACCTCCGGAGGTTGTTTGCTAAATCGAGATGTGAAGGAAGCCATGAGGATTGTTGAAGATATGGTTTCTAATTCTTTTCAATGGCCTATGGAAAGGGTAAATTTGAAGAAAGATACCTCCATGTTGGATGATAAATATGAAGAGCTTGCTTCCCAAATTACCAACCTCAAGAAGAAGCATGAAGAGATTAAAAAAGCGTTGATAGAAGTACGAGCTTGGCAAAGACCTAAGAATGGAAGAGTTCTTGGCCAAGAAGAGGCGATTCACATCAATCAACAACCTCTCTCGGTTTTTCAACAACTTGTAGAAGATGATCCACTCCAACCTTGGAGCTATGAAGCTCCATCGATGACTCTATTTTCAATGCCTTTCCATGAGACTCAACAAGAGGAAAAACCATGTGTAAAAAAACATGAAGGTATTTCTCTTACTCATCTTCCCCAAACTTCTATAGAGAATGATGATGTGAGTGAGTTGAATGATGGTATCATGAATGATATATCATTTCCTTTTGAGTTTGGATACGAGAACCATGCTAAGTTTGGGGGAGAGAAGAGGGAAGATCTTGTGGAGAGTACTCTTCATGAAGAAGTTGTAGAGATGAGCATTGATAGGTTGGAAGAGTTCAAGAAGTTGGATGTCAATTCTCATTTGGTTGGTTTGTTGAGTAGTATGCCAAATCATGAGAAGTTCTTGGAGGATGTAGACAAGAGAAAGGTTAAAATGGATGATGATATGACCATTGAGTTATCGGAGGGATGTAGTGCTAGACTACAAAGAAAATTCCCCAACAAGGAAAGCGATCTTGGAGATTTCACAATTCCTTGTGAAATTGGTGATCAAGTGCTAGAGAAGGTCTTGTGTGACATGGGTTCAAGAGTGAACGTGATGCCTCTTCCTATCTTTGAACGTTTGAAGATTGGAACCCTTATGCCCACAATGACTATATTTCGGATGGCGGATCGCTCTATCATAATTCCATGGGGAAAGATCGACAATGTGCTTATCAAGGTTGGAAAGTTCATCTTTCCGGTGGACTTCTTCGTTCTTGACATTGATGAGGAGCATAACTTTCCTTTGATACTTGGAATGCCTTTCTTGTCCACAAGCCGAGCTATATTGGATGTTTGTGATGGAAGTCTCACTTTCCGAGTTGATGAAGAAGAGATGACATTTTATGAACCGAAAGTTGAGAATGAATTGAAAATTACAACCAAGGATGAGGGCCTTGAGCTTGAAGACTTACCTCATTCAATGTTTGTTGATGCATTCCCATATCGAGGAGGAGGTTTCAAAAACCTAGGAGGTGTGAAGTTCCAAGAAAAGATTGCCGATCCTTCACGTGAGAGGTTTACAAGTTTTGGAGGTCAAGAGAGGACCTCGTTTGATGTCCCATGATCTACATTGAGGTATCGTAGAGCTAGCGACGTTAAACAAGCGCTCGTTGGGAGGCACCCCAACACGTATCCTTTATTTACTCGTTTTCTTTAAGTTCATGTTGAGTCGTTTTATTCGAATAAGAGTTGAGAAGTGGGTTAATATGTTATGGAAAGAAATTTCTAAGTGTTGGTTGTTTTTCTAGGCCTCAGAAAATTTTTGAGAATTTTCATGTTTTTGAAGTCCAACACTTAGAAAAATTTTGAGGTTGTAAATTTCAGTTTTGCGCAGTCCGGCGGTAAAATCAAAAAGAAATAGCAAAACTTGTCGAAATTCGATTCCGTCGATTGCATTGTGTTCTTAGGACTCGGGAGTAAGGGGAGGACCGACTTTCGTCACGGACCGGCCCGGAAACACCCGGGCCAAGCCCGGGGGACAGCACCAACCACGACCAAAACCACGACCGTTGCTTGGTCGCAAATGGCAAACCACGACCGATGCTTGGTCGCAAATGGGGAGCCATTTCATGCCCACTCATTTGCGGTCAACCCTCCTCTCCCGGGTTTGACCGCAAAAGTCCCTTCCCCCCCTATTTTCATTTTGTTTTTCCATTTTGTTTTTGCTATTATCTCTCTTATCTCCTACACTTCTCTTACCTCATTTCTCTTACTTATTCATTTCTTTCTCTTGAGATGATGAACATGTTCTTGAAATCGAAAAGTCGAGAGGAGCAAAGCATGACGAAGAAAAGGAATCAACTTAATCGAGCATGTACCGGAGTGAGCAACATTGAACGTGATATACATCGCAAGCTCGGACCTTTGTGAGTGTAGTTTAAATTCCTTATTATTCTTCCCTCCAAACTCATTTTAGATTTTATTTCTAAAATAAGTTTGG
Organism: Thymus quinquecostatus; assembly: GCA_024222315.1. Lineage (NCBI taxonomy): Eukaryota > Viridiplantae > Streptophyta > Magnoliopsida > Lamiales > Lamiaceae > Thymus > Thymus quinquecostatus. The sequence continues at coordinate 23,822,082 of CM044172.1, forward strand.
GGGAGGGGGGGTAGGATAAGGTCTTTAAACTACTTTTCTCTCTTTGGTTTTTCCTTAAAGTTGCGATTTTTAGGCTTGTATTTGCTTGATGGAGTTGATTGTGCTTGATTGGACGCTTGAAAAGGATGAATTTGTTTAAGTGTGTTTGGTATATGATGAGAGTGTATAAGTTGGAATGCGATTCAAGTGGTTCATATGTGTGTAAATGTATGCTTACTTGCAAAATTTGAAAAATTTTTAAAATTTCTTTCGAATGAATCACTTGAAGTCTTGATTTTCATATTGTGGTTATCACTCCTTTGCTTTCAAGAGAGATGTCGATGATGATTTGAGCGAAAAATGCATCATATTTTTGGGATTTCTCATGTGTGTCTTGAGCATGAAATGGTTGCATAACATGATTAATTAGGAATGATTGATCTTAGGCACATGAACTCTAAACAAAAGCTTGTGAGGTTTGAGCCAAAACGTTGAATTAATAACGTTCTTCTTCTTTCTTGTGAGTTTGCCATGTATTGCATTGTTATCTTCTAGAACTTGCCTTCAATCTCGATCGAGGTTGCTATATGTGCTACGAGAACTTAGAAAGGATTTTAGGCCATCACTTGTTAGCCTCATTATTCCCTAAACACTAACCAAATGAAACGTTAACTTTGTGGTCCCCCTTGAGCCTTTGAAGCCTTTGTTGCTAAACCGGATGAAAGGGGGTGAAGGTTGGTTAAGGGAATCCATTAAGAGGTTGTGAAGTAGTGAGATAACGAGGTTGGAGTAGTTTGATTGAAGAGTCGTTGTGAGATGAGAATACTCCTATGAGCTCTAGTGAAAAAAAAAAGAAAAAAAGAAAAGGAAAGGAAAAAAAATGAAAGAGATGAGAATGGAATTCTCACAAAAGAAAAAAGTGGAAAAGATGATGAGAAAAGGAAAAAAAAAAAAAAAAAAAAAAAAAAAAAAAGAGTTGAAAAGAAAGGAAAAAGTTTGAATAAAGTTAGTTGTGTTATGAGAGCGTAAAGGAGTCATTCATGAATATTTAGAAGCTTCAATCAAGCTTGGGTATAAAAGAGTGTAAAGAGGTGAAATGGTGAAGGTAGAAGGTGGAGGAATTCACACTTAGAGTGGAAAAGAGAAGGTGAAAGTACTTAAGAGATTTCTTAGTCACTTAGCCTAAATTTCCCTACCTAAACCAATGTCCCCACATTACAAGCCTAAATAAAAGACCTAATTGATCTTAGTTCGAGTGCGCAACCAAGCGATGGAGATCTTGAGGTTTAGGGCAAGCTTATGGTAAGAGCAATGCATGCATGAGTTCGATGAGTGTAAACATTTCATACCATACACTAGAGAGAAAGAGTGATACACTTACACTTTGAGAGGTTTGGAGTTTCATTGTGTTTGAGTGATTGATTTCTTGGTTGAGAGTGTTGTGTGGTTGTGGATTGTTTGATGCACCTTGGGGATTCCATGTTTGAAAATGTTTTCTTGAGTGAGCTTTGAGGCATCGATGATCTTGACTTGCATGCCCATATGTGCTTATGTTCTTTGATTGTTCGTTCCATTGTCGGGACGAGCAATGGCTTAAGTTTGGGGGAGTTTGATAACCACATATTTAGCATGCTTTAGAGTGCGTCTCGATGCGTGTTTTGGTTCGGATTGGTGCTTAAATGAATAGGGAATGATAGGTTTTTACAATTTAATCATTTTCTATATGCTTTGCATGTTCTCTCGGTTTCCGTGCTGTTTTCAGGTGTTGCGTCAATTTTCTGGGCGAGTTTGGCTTATGCTATGTCGAAGAGGATCGAAAGAGGAAGCCGCAGCACTTTGCGGATTAATTTTCCGATGCCGGACGAGAGAGAACGAGCCAAAACCGTGAGAGCACCCAAACTGTCAAATGTGGGCGGAAAACACACGAGTCAACCGAAAATGAACTAGTCAACCCTTCACTTAACTTTCCAGAAATTACAGATTTTACCCCACCTTCTCAACTTAAGTTTCTAGTATTTGCAATTTAGTCCAAATGTGTGGGAAGACTATAAATAGCTAGATATTTTCCTCATTTGGTAACTTTTATCACTTGTAATTCATTTGAGCAACTTCTCTTAGAACCCTAGCTATTTTCCCTCTTTCTTCTTTAGTATTTTCAAATATTGTTGAAGATTATGCTTGGAGATTGAAGATATTGTTGAGGATTTCTTCTCTATTTTCTTCTCTTGTCATTTTCATTATGCTTTTACTTGTTGTTGATGGTTTGATGCTTAGATCCATGCTAGGCTAGATCCATTGAGGTCTCAAATGATGGATGGTGTGAATTAGGCTAGGATTTAATGGCTTTTGATGTGGATCTACCTTTCCTTTGAGTTGCCCTTGGATTTGATTGGATTTAATTGCATGAATGATTGACAACCATGAGTGCATATAAGGTGTTTGATGGAATGCCTAGGAAGCTTCCATTCATAGCACTTGGCATGAATCCTTGCTCATACTATCTAGTATTGATTTGCATTGCTCCTAGAAAGAATTATGTGAATTGATGTTAGATTAGTAGGCATTGTGCTTTTAGGAGTTGGTAATATGTTTAGAATGGTAAGCATGTTATTCAATCCACTAGTTATCAAGTCTTAGGAGGATGAGATAGCTTGATTTATGTAATAATGCCACTCAAAGGAATTAAAATGGTTTGATACATCACTTGCCTAGTCCTTAGCCTAATCACACCGGAAATCATTTGAATCCTTGCTTGTTTTTATCGAATTTCTATTACTTGCTCTTTTATTTGTTCTTTACATTGCTTGCCTTCATCTTTTGCTTGTTATTTTATTTACTCATTACTTGCCTAGTTATAAAACACCAAACTCATGACTATGTGCTTAGATAGTATGATAGAGACTACGTGAACTACTTGATTGTCTATCGATACATTCACTCCTTGTGGTTCGACCCGGATTACTAGCTAGTTCGGTTATTGTATTATTGCTAGGTTAGAAATAGCCGAGTCACTCTCGACTATGCTCTAGCTGCTAGGAGGAATGAGAAGCTCCTAGGGAAGGTTGTCAAATACAAAAAGTTCTATCGTGACAACAAGCGAAACTTCTCAAACCACAACCACGACCGCCCTGACAAAAAGGGAGAAGGTAAACCCTCAACCTTCAATTCTTCTAACACACCCGAGGGTGGTTGTTTCAATTGTGGCAGGTCAGGTCACTACAAGACCGACTGTCCAGATCTTACCAAGGCCGAGAGAGACGAGCTCCGTGCAAAGCGCGATAAGAAGCTCAAAGATCAACGAGCTGCAATGATTGCCGAAGAAACAAAGGAAGCTCACCTCTCGGATAGCTCGTCAAGTGATGACGAAGGATACATCGCTTTCGATGAAAGTGACAATGAAGAATGCTTCGTTGGAGAGCACCAACAAAACGAGGGATCTTCAAAGGTAGATCTTCAACCCATTTCACTTTCTTTTTCTGACGATGATTGTGCAGAAGAAGGTGATGAAGACCTATCCGAGGCTGTGTCTTGGGAAGAAATCAAGAAGCAGCTGGATGACTATGCCGATCTCGTGGATACACTCAAGGAGGTCGTTGAAGACAATGCTGAGCTATTGGATAAAAATGAAAAATACAAGCTAGCATTAGAAGAAAGATTCTCTCCCTACGATGAAGAAAAGGAAAGGGAGATCGAAACCCTAAAGTCAAAGGTTGATGAATTGACTTTACGGGTTAAGGAGTTCGATACCAGGGTGCTCGAGAAGGACGAGACCCTCAAGACCAAAGATGCCGAAATACACAGCCTTACTTCAAAATTGGCTGACTTGGTAATTCGACACGAACTCCTCGTGAAAAAGGAAGAAAAACTTCAACTCACATTGAGTCAGTTGAAGAAAAGTGGAAAGAAGCTGGAAGAGGTCCAATCCATGCAACGCAATCCGCGCGATCACTCTGGGATTGGATTTAACGGAGAATCCAAGAAAAGCAAGAACAAAGACTGCGAGATCACGTTCGTGAAAGCGCAGCCTAAATCGAAGAATGTTCGGAAAGCTAATCAAGCTCTCCCTGATAAGATGGTCAAGCTGAAGAATCCAGCTCGACAGCCCCATGCCATCCTCATAAAGCAACAAAAGAAGGAACAGCCTGTTTCTCAAAAGAAAGAGAATCGACCTGTCCAGCAACGTCGACCTGTCCCCTATCATCAAAATCAGGCTGTTCTTCAAGGGCGATACCAAGGCCAACACTATCAAAGGCCGTATCATCCTCAGTTCTTCTACCCGGATTATCAAGGGTGCTACTGCCACTATCCTCAACAGTCAAATTTTCCAGACTGGCAGTATCAACCTGGGTATTATGAAGAACACAATTATCAGCCTCGTCGCCCTCGCTCGAAGAAAACCAAGGCTCCCAAGCCCAAGACCGCTACTGCCTCGTCCTCAGCCTCGGATAGAAGCAGACCGGTGAAGCAAATATGGGTTCCAAAGGCCGTTCCCGCAACCGATGTAGCACCCAATCTCAAATGGGTTGCTAAGTTTAACTAATTGCAGGTTGGGAAGGCTCAAAGAAGGAGCCAAGCAGCTCATGGAGCTGTATGGATCATTGATAGTGGATGCTCGAAGCACATGACGTGTGACAAAACGCCACTTTCAAACTATCAAGAACGAGACTGGCCACTTGTAACCTTTGGAGGAAATTCAAAGGGATTTACGAGAGGCCAGGGCGATCTAAGAGTTGGTAAAACAACTATTTCTAACGTCTCTTATGTTGAAGGTCTTAATCATAACCTATTTTCTGTGTCGCAATTCTGCTCGAGTGGAAAACGAGTAGAATTCACCGCTAATAAATGTCTCGTGAAGAATGAGGAAGGAGAAACACTTCTTACCGGAATTTTGCAGGATAGACTCTATATTGTTCAATGGACAGATTGGATAGAGACCTGCCTGGTCACAAAGGCCAATTCTGAGACAAGCTGGCTATGGCACAAGAGGTTGAGTCACTTAAACTTCAAGGCCATCAACAAGCTCGCACGCAACAAGCTGGTGAACGACCTGCCAGACCAAGTCTTCGATCGTGATCACATCTGCAGAGCCTGTCAAGCCGGAAAGCAAACAAGATCATCCTTTCCAAGCGTGACGGCACAATCATCAAATCGAATTCTTGAGCTTCTCCATCTCGACCTCTTCGGTCCAGTCACTCCCTTAAGTATAAACGGTAGAAAATATGCTCTCGTTATTATAGATGATTATTCTAGATTTATGTGGGTTATTTTCATGTACAAAAAGAAGGAGACATTGGAGAAGCTACCTGCGTTGCTGAGCAAGCTGTGCAATCAAAAGGAGAAATCCATCATCTCCATTCGATCAGATCGAGGCACCGAATTTATCAATGCAATGATCGAAGAATATTGCACAAAGAGTGGGATTCATCATCAAACTTCAGCTGCACGCACACCTCAACAAAACGGCGTGGTGGAACGTCGTAATAGGTCGCTGAAGGAAGCAGCTCGTACCATGTTGGATGAAACCAATCTTCCAAAGAAGTTTTGGGCAGAGGCCATCAATACAGCCTGCTATACCCAAAACAGATCGATCATCACAACCCGACATGGAAAGACTCCATACGAGCTGTGGAACAACAAGCTCCCCAGGTTAAAGTATTTTAAAGCTTTTGGGTGTTTGTGTTACATTCATAACAATGGGAAATCTCAATTGAAGACTTTTGATAGCAAGGCCGATCCAGGAGTATTTTTAGGATACTCAGAGGTTAGCAAAGCTTATAGAGTCTTTAATAAGAAAACCCTAGTTGTGGAGGTAACACCTCATGTTGTGTTTGATGAATCTACTTGTCTGTACAGAGAATCAAGTACAGGAACAGAACAGCCCGCTGCTAACAGGCCGTCTAACTCCCCCATTGACGACCTGCTAGTATGGACTCCAAATGATTTGGAGGAAGAGGATCAATCTGATCCTAGGGTCGCACAGCAAGGGGGAAGTGATGCAAATGATACTACGAGCTGTAATACATCAGCCGGACTTAACCAGGCTGATCCCCCTCCCTCGGTCCCCAAGACTGATGCTGTTCACGACCTTACATCCCAAATCGAGCAGCTCGATAACACAATGGAGCAGCTCAACATCCAGGCCGAACAGCAGCCCGATCAACATTCCGAGCAACAGCGCGTATCCACTGATCAACCTTCAACTCACCCGGAGTTTGATGAACCCATTAATGAGCCCGAACCAATTATTTCAAATGAAGAGAGATCACGACGCAGACGATGGATCGATGATCATCCGAAAGAGCTCATTGTTGGGAACCCAAACCAAGGAGTACGTACAAGAAGGACGATTGGTGAAAGTGCATTATTAAGTTGCTATCTCTCTCGAATAGAACCCAAGGATGCAATTGAAGCTCTTCGTGATGCTGACTGGATTCAAGCCATGCAAGAAGAACTCAATGAATTCAAAAGAAATGAAGTATGGTCTCTAGTGGATCGTCCTTATCATCAAGGCGTCATTGGAGTCAAGTGGGTTTACAAGAACAAGAGAGATGAATCTGGAGAAGTTGTCAGAAATAAAGCCCGATTGGTTGCAAAGGGTTACTGTCAACAAGAAGGAATCGACTATGATGAGACGTTTGCCCCCTTTGCAAGATTAGAAGCTATAAGGCTGTTTCTAGCTTATGCCGCTCATCAACGATTCAAAGTCTACCAGATGGATGTTAAAAGTGCGTTCCTCAATGGCGTTCTCGAAGAGGAAGTCTATGTGCAACAGCCTCCTGGATTCGAGGAGGGTGATTCAAGCAAAGTCTACAAACTGCACAAGGCCGTCTACGGTCTTAAGCAAGCTCCTCGAGCTTGGTATGAGACACTGTCATCCTTCCTCATCGAATCAGGATTCAAGCGTGGTTCAGTCGACAAGACGCTATTCACTATCAAAGTGAATGAACATATCCTTTTAGTACAAATTTATGTTGATGATATCATTTTTGGATCTAAATCTCCCATTTTGTGTGAAAAATTTGGTAACCTCATGACCGAAAAATATAAAATGTCTATGATGGGGGAAATGAATTTCTTTCTAGGGTTGCAGGTTAAGCAGTCCGATGAAGGAATCTTCATTAGCCAAACAAAGTACGGACACGAGCTGGTCGACAAGTTTGGTGTCAAAGACAGCAAGCCTGTCAAAATACCGATGCTCTCTGGAGGGAAGATCGACCCGGATCCCCAAGGAAAACCTGCCAACATAACACAGTACAGGGGTATAATTGGTTCATTACTTTATCTAACTGCTAGTCGACCTGACATCACTTTTGCAGTTGGAGTGTGTGCTCGATTTCAAGCTAATCCGAAGGAATCTCACTTGGAAGCAGCAAAGAAAATTCTTCGATACATCAAAGGAACCACAAATCTAGGTCTTTGGTATCCTTGTGATGATAATTTGCAGCTTACAGGTTATTCAGATTCTGATCATGCAGGGTGCAAGCTCGATAGGAAATCTACCTCGGGTACTTGCCATTTTCTCGGAAACAAGCTGATTTCTTGGTTTTCAAAGAAGCAAACTTCAGTAGCCACCTCCACCACTGAGGCCGAGTACATGGCCGTAGGGAGTTGTTGTGCACAAATCTTGTGGATCAAACAACAACTCAAGGATTATGAAGTTGAAGTCAGTGAAGTGCCTATATTCTGCGACAGCTCGAGTGCCATCGCCATTACTCAAAATCCAGTTCTTCATTCAAGATGCAAGCACGTGGATATTCGACATCACTTTATTCATGATCACGTGGAAAAGAAGAATGTGGTTATTGAGAAGATACACACTGATATTCAACGAGCTGATATTCTAACCAAACCCCTAGCCGAAGAAAGATTCAAAATGCTATGTGGAAAGCTAGGGTTATTAAATGTTGAGTCATCAGGCCGTTCATAATTGAACAGTCCGTCACAATACAAACAGGCCGCTTCAGTCAACAGACCGTCTTCTCTCTTACCCGGGACCAAAAGGGTTCAACATGACAAGCAGGCCGTTCGTAATCTACGCAGGCCGATTTCCTCTCAACAGGCCGTTCCTAAAGTAAACAGGCTAATTTTAAGGGGGAACAGGCCGTCAACTTAAGACCAGGCCGTTACTATAACAGGCTGACATCACAAACTGGCAGGCCGTGTCTATATACAGGCCGTGGTTATCAACAGGCCGTTTCTCCATCAACAGGCCGTCGTCTACGTCAACAGATTGACCAATGTTCCTCAAATTGAGGGGGAAAATTTGGCCAAATCTATTCATCAGTTGAGGGGGAACAAAGGCCGATATCTGCATCGACCTGCTATTGTTCTTTCAGCCTTAAGATTTTTCAAAGAGTAAATCAACCTCCACCAACTTCCGCATTAACAACAGTTTGATAAATCAAGCTTGATACCATACAAGCTTGATAGATCAAACTGCCTCTGATAAGGTCGATCTTGACAATCGACCTGCAGATCGACCTGATTTTACAAAAGTCAAAAACGGTTGGTTATTGGTTATTGGTGTATTCCCCCCCCCCCCCCCCCCCCCCCCCCCCCAGGCAGATCATCCTCGAGATGGAGGGAGAGGCCGTGGTGAAGGTTTCGCTCCACAATAACAAGCCGCTTCGTCTTGGGACGAAGGCTACCTGCCTTATCATTTCATTCTTCAAGCATAGGAAATGGTCCAATGAGGAGGCCTTCCCCCCTCTGTTTATTCCGAAGGATCTCCACCAGCTGGAAATGGCGATTGGGGTGGCGCCGCAAATCTATTACAACTCCCCGGACAATGTTAGGGTGCATCTTGTCAAGTGCGGCGAATCCAAGGTCGGTTGGAGGATTCCACCTCGGCCTGCTCAAAAGAAGAGGAAGGCCGATGTCGATCTGGTTCCCTCTCGACCTGTCAAGAAGTCACAACCTGTGAAGAAGACTCCTCCACAGAGGACGCCATCGGCCTCCGGTGATCCGCCCAGGCCACTTCACAGGATCCTCCCCGTGACCGAGGAATCTGCTCCTCCTCGCAGGGAGCCATCGCCCTTTTCCATCGCCCTCATCATCAGTCGAACGGACTCCATCTCCAGTCCGTTCCGCCGCTGAGCCGTCCGCCTCGCAACAACGGACTGCATCTCCCCGCCCGGAGGCCGTTGTCATTTCGTCTCCAGTGAGAACCGCCCCAGTCCATCGAGCTGGATCCGTCGAGATCCAGGATCTCACTGGGGAAGAATCTCTGTCTTCCCCCATTCGGGATGCGCCTGTGGAGGAAGATGTCGTGCTGCCCATCCAGCCATTTTCAGAACAGCCGATGTCCGCTGCTCACTCCCAGGTCGCTGCATTGAAGGCCGAGGCCAGGCTGAAGGTCATCGACCTGATGCCGGGGATAGCCCAACTCCCCAAGTCTCTCGACCTCGCCACTCGCCTCCTGTTCTACCTGGATTGTAAGTCGAGTTACTATTACGTCTTTGAGGCGTTGCTGCAGGTCGTTACCCTCAACGACCTGAAAGTCGAGGAGTTGGCTCTGGAAGCGGAGTTCGGATTCTTCACCGTGGGGGATGCGGCTTCAAATTTTCGACAGCTTGTGCTTCGCCGCATGAAGGTCGAAGCCAAAATTTTGGGCATCGACCTTCGCCCCCTATATGCGTACTCTCGCGCTCTCTACAACTCCGCCGCAGAAGCCGGAGACGAGTTTGAAAGGATTCAAACTCCGGAGCAATCATCACCCAGGATTGAGGGTGATGATCAGCCTCTTGTTGCTGCTGCTCCGTCTCCCAAAGTTGATGTGGAGGCTGTGCTCGATGAAATTTATGCCAAGCTCGAGTCCATCATCACCAGCCTCCCCGAGCAGATCAAGCTGGCCGTAGCTGAGGCCCGGGCCGATATAGTTAATGATGCCAAGGCCAAGGCCGATGAAGTTGCCAAGGAGCGTGTCACTGACTTTGCAGTGAGGCTTTTGAAGGAATATACTGACAAGCTCCTGCCAGGCCAGCTCGACGAACTCAACATGGCATCCCGCGATCAAATTGCGGAAGTGCTGGAAGATTTGGCCAAGGTCGATGAGCGAGTATCCAATCTGACTTCCTCAGTCTCCAACTCGGCATCGACCTCCAATGACCAGATCAACGCCATTCACGGCACTCTCTCCTCTCTTCTCAATGGCCAACAAGAATTGAGAGATGCCGTGACCAAGCTGCAAGAGGAGGATGCCACTCTTCTTTCCCTGATCAATGCCCTGACTGATGATGTCGAAAAGGGGGAAGAAGAAAGGGCCGCCGCCGCCGCCGCGAAGAAGAAGAAGGCCCCTAAATCCAAAACTCCTTCAACTTCTGTGGCCCCTCCTCCTCAAAAGAAGCCCTCCCAGGCTGTCTCCTCCAAGGCCGTTGCCTCCCATGCCGATCCAATTTCTCAGCTTGGTGCTGCCGAGGCTGCCGCCGCCAAAGCTCGATTGGCTGCCGAGGCCGATCTTATTTCTGCCATGATTCTGGCTGGTGCTACGCCGGAGCAGGCCGCAAATCAAGAAGAGCAGCGGCGTTTCAAGGCCGAGCGCCAGGCTGCTGAAGCTAGGAGGAAAAGGGAGTTGGACTGGATCAGCCAGTCCGCTCTTGTTTTGAATGCTGGAGGACTGCAGCAGGTCGTTGAATGGCTTGACGAATCTCAAAACAACCTGCTGCGGGAGCTTAACAGTTGCTTCATCCTCCTGCATTACTGGATCCAGGACCCCTCGCTTCCTGCCGATGCCGATGAAGCCTATGCAGCTTATATGCTTAAATTCCCTTACCAAGAGTTTGTTGGTGAGCTTCGGAAGAAAGCGGCAGAGGCCGGTGTAATGATAAGGGCGCCCGCCAAGCAATTTTTCACGCCCTTATACCTTGGTGATTCGGGGTATTTGGATTACTCCCGGGTCGACCAATACATTGCACAGACTGCCATCGGACTGGGCGTCAACATCTCAAATTCCGATCCCGACTATCGTTGTATCAGGGTTGGAATTTACGCAAGCATGCAGTCGAAGTCAAGGGAGCAGATCCAGGAAGAGCGCTTAGCAGCCCGTGCCAAGATCCAGGCGATGTAGATAGATGTTTTTGTTTAATTTTTGTATTCATTTATGTTCGTAGCTCAGTTTGTAACTTCCAATGTAATGTAAGCTATCGAGCTGAATGAAGCAAAAACATCTTTCGACCTGACGACAATATCTCTTTGTCCAGGCATCTGCCTTTACTGCTTTATTTTAATTATGTCCTTATCTGCCTTTCTTATATTTCCTTATCAATCTTCATGATTGAAAAATTTTCAAGCTCTGATACCATCTTTCAGTGTTTTTATCTTAGGAATTATTTGTAAAGTGTTTGGTTTCGACATCATCAAAAAAGGGGAAATTGTTGGGAACCCATTGCAGTTTGATTTTGATGATGTTTATCGAAACCACACTTAGGCATATTTTACTTGTTTAGGGTCAAGGCCGATAGATCGACCTGCTACCTGTTAGTGCAGGTCGATGCCCTTTAATGTTTAGAATCAAGTTCGATCCACCCTGTAAGAGAAAGGTCGATGTATCGACCTGCCTCAATTGGATCGAGCTGGATCATCAGCCTGTCTATCGACCTCCCCTATCAAGCTTCCAGCTGGCATTGCCTTAGAAGATTTCAAGAGCTGGATTATCAATCAAGGTCGATGCTCCGCCTTCATGGAGCATCACGACCTGATCCTTGCCACGTCGAGTGCCAGCAAGGACGAATATTCCCAACGGCTAGAAGTGAGTCAGCTTCCAACGGCTAGTGCCACGTCAGCCCGACTCCAACGGATAGTTTTTCAAAACTGCCTATAAATACTTCAGCCATTATCGGATTCAAGCACGGGAAACACAAGCTATCAACGCCATATCTCTGCCCAAATCTCTCTCAAAGTCCATATCCATTCAAGTGTTCGAAATCTGATTAGTTTCCCAAACACTTGACGAAGAGAGGTTTCCGATTCCGATAAACACCACAACGACGAAGCGTTCACTGCTGCTTGTCGATTGTTCAAACAGCTTCTTCTCCGACTTGTTCGAAGTTAGAAAGCTTGTTTTCATTTTTGCCATTATAGAGTTAGTCAAGCTCTGTAAAAGCGTAAGGTTGTTTGTACGTTTCAGTACGAAGGTTGTAAGGGTCACGACCCGAAACTCGTGTCTAGATATTTTCAGGTTAGATTGTATCTAGAACTGATACTCAGTCAGTATAAATAAGAGAGAGGTTGAATCCAAAGGTAAAGGGATTCTCAGGTCGAGTCGACCTGACGTGGACGTAGGAGGGTTTCTCCGAACCACGCTAAATCGCGGTGTCTCTCTCTCTCTCTCTTTCTCTCTCTATTTATCATCCTTATATTTTGTTATCAAACTGACTAGCATCAATCTGCATATCTCATCAACCTGCTACTGTTCACCAGCCTTAAGATTTTTCAAAGAGTAAATCAACCTCCACCAACTTCCGCATTAACAACAGTTTGATAAATCAAGCTTGATACCATACAAGCTTGATAGATCAAACTGCCTCTGATAAGGTCGACCTTGACAATCGACCTGCAGATCGACCTGATTTTACAAAAGTAAAAAACGGTTGGTTATTGGTGTATTCCCCCCCCCCCATACACCAATTACTCTTTCCCGGGACCAACAACCCGCATGATGATGCTTTGGTCATCACAGTGGAAATAGAGAGATATCAGGTCCAAAGAGTCTTTGTGGACACAGGAGCAGCAGTCAATGTTATATTTGAAAGTTGTTTCAACCAAATGAGCCTCCAGAAGCCATTGAATGGGGTAGCTGCGGCACTACACGGTTTCTCAGGAGATCCGGTGATGTCGCTAGGATCAATTGATCTAGTGCTCACTCTGGGTGAAGGGCCTACACGAGTGTCAAAGCCAGTCACCTTCTTGGTGGTGCGACAACCATCTTCCTATAACATCATTCTAGGAAGAACTGCATTGAATCCGTTCCAAGCAGTGGTTTCCACTTCCAGTAAAACCTCTATAAATTAATAATCTCGGGACTGTGTAATTTTATTAATTTAGAGAGATATTAATATATCGATAAATTAATATTTTATTAATTAAAAGAGGCACTTTTTAAATTAAGCAAATTTAGTACATATGTATTGAAAATAAATAAATAAATTCATATATGTTCATTAATTATATCATTTATCAACAAATTCTCTAAAACTAATTAAATATAATTATACGTAATATCAATTCATTGTATACTATCAATGATAACCACATATTTAGCATGCTTTAGAGTGCGTCTCGATGCGTGTTTTGGTTCGGATTGGTGCTTAAATGAATAGGGAATGATAGGTTTTTACAATTTAATCATTTTCTATATGCTTTGCATGTTCTCTCGGTTTCCGTGCTGTTTTCAGGTGTTTCGGCAATTTTCTGGGCGAGTTTGGCTTATCCTATGTCGAAGAGGATCGAAAGAGGAAGCCGTAGCACTTTGCGGATTAATTTTCCGATGCCGGACGAGAGAGAACGAGTCAAAACCGTGAGAGCGCGCAAACTGTCAAATGTGGGCGGAAAACACACGAGTCAACCGAAAATGAAATAGTCAACCATTCACTTAACTTTCCAGAAATTACAGATTTTACCCCACCTTCTCAACTCAAGTTTCTAGTATTTGCAATTTAGCCCAAATGTGTGGGAAAACTATAAATAGCTAGTTCTTTTCCTTATTTGGCATCTAATTTTCACTTGTATTTCATATGAACAACTTCTCTTAGAACCCTAGCTATTTTCCCTCTTTCTATTTTGGTATTTTTCAAATATTTGTGGATGATCAAGCTTGGAGATTGAAGTTTATTGAAGAATTTCTATTCCTTTTACTTTCCTTGTCATTTCTATTATGAATTCTCTTATTTTCCATGGTTTGATTGCTAGATTTATGGCTAGCTAAGCTTGCATATGGCTCCAAGTGATGGATAATTTGATGTAGATGATAGGTATTAGATTCTAGGATGTTGATCTACCTTCCTCTTGGATTGCCTATGGATTGGGACTTTAATTTGTATGCATGAATAATTGATCACTAGGAGTGCATCTAAGGTGTTTGAGGGAATGCCTAGGAAGCTTCCTTTCATAGCACTTGGCATCAATCCATACCCATATCACTTGATTTCATCTCTTATAGTTCCTAGAAAGAATTAGATGAGTTGGAAGAGAGTTGGTAGGTTATCTTAGACATAATTTGTGCTATTTGGAGTTGATGGAGTATTTAAAGGCTTAGAAAGCATTTGTTGCTCTATCAATCAACTTGTTAATCACCCTAGTAAGGTAGGTTAGCATATTTGATATAAGAAACCATCCAAGGTGGATTAAATTGGCTTGAAGCATCTAGATTCTAAGACTATCATCATCATCATATTTGAAATCACTTGGATCCATGCCTTTAATATTGTTGATTCCTTACATTTGCATTTTACTTGTCTTGTCTACGTTACATTGTTGAGTTTACATTCCACTTTACTCTTTGTCTAGTTTAGAAAACCAAATCATGATCATGTGCTTAAATAGTATAATGGAGACGATATAGACTACTTGATTTGTTATCGCCATATTCACTCCTTGTGGTTCGACTCGGACTACTAGCTAGTTCGGTATTATTGCTAGGCTAGAAATTAGCTTTAGTCAATTTTTGGCGCCGTTGCCGGGGAGTGATTAGATAGACATTTCAATAGTTTGTTTAGTCACTTGTTACTAATCTAAGCTTGTTTTTAATTTTCTCTTTTCTTTTTGTTTTGAAGGTACATGCTCACAAGGTCCAAGGGGAGACTTGTAGAGCCACTTGTCTTGCAATTTGAGAGAAGACATCGAAGAAGGAATTCTAGAGAAGAGCAAGATATGGGTGATCAAAACCCAAATATGGAGGCTATTATGAGAAGGATGGAAGAAATGCAATTAGAAATTGATGAGCAAAAGAGGAAGGCTAATGAGGCGCCACCACCTCCTATCAACTTTATGTATCAAGCTCCAACGGATCAATATCGAGGAGGAGAGTGGGGCACTATCAATGCCAACAATTTCGAGTTGAAGACCGGCTTGATTCAAATGGTGATGAATGCTCAATTTGGAGGAAGTCCCTTGGAGGATCCAAATTCACATCTTACCTCTTTCTTGGAGATATGTGACACCGTTAAGCTCAATGGTGTCCCTTGTGATGCCATCCGACTAAGGATGTTTGGCTCTTTGAGGGATAGAGCCAAAGATTGGTACAAGGGATTGAACAAGTCGGAGATTCACACTTGGCAAGATCTTTGCAAGGCCTTCTTATCAAAGTACTTTCCTCCCTCAAAGGCTCACAAGATGATTTCGGAGATTTCTCATTTCTCTCAACATGGGGATGAGACCTTATTTGAAGCTTGGGAAAGGTATAGAGAGCTCATCCGGAAATGTCCTCAACATGGTTTGAGTGAAGATCAACAAGTAACTCACTTCTATAGTGGACTCACTTCTCACACAAGAAGTGTAGTTGATGCCACCGCGGGGGGTTGTTTGTTGAACAAGCATGCCAAGGAAGCATTGAGGATAATTGAGGAGATGGCGGCTCATGCCTACCAATGGCCTATGGAGCGGACCTCCACAAAGAGGGTTGCCTCTCTATCGGATGAGATATATGATGAGTTGACTTCATTAATTACTACTCTAAAGAGTGATTATGATAAGGGCCGAAGAGACATGATGGAGATAAGAGCCATTGAGAAGTATAAGAATGATGAGGTCTTAAATGAGGAGGAGGTGAAGTACGTTAACCGTTGAAATCAAGGTAACTTTCAAAGAAATTATGGAAGTCCTACCTTCAACAATCACCCAAACCTCTCCTATGGAAATCCGCAAAATGCTATCAATGCTCCTCAATCTTATCCTCCCGGATTTGGTGTTCCACATCAAGTTGTTGAAGAGAAGAAGCCTCCTCAACCTGGGTTGGAAAGCATTATCCAACAAATGGCCGCTCAACAAAGCACTTTCATTGCTCAAACGGGGCAAAAGGTCACCACATTGGAGAACACGATTTCTTCTATGGACAAGCACATCAAGATGCTTGAGGGTCAAATGAGCCAAATGGCTAACCATGTTGCTTCTCAACACAAGCAAGGGCAATACCCTAGCAATACGGAGGTGAATCCCAAGAAGAATTGTAGTGCTATCTTTACAAGAAGTGGAAGAGCATATGGAAGCAAAGAGAAAGTTGTGGATGTCGATGAGGAGCCATTAGTTGAGGATTTGCCATATGAAGAGGAAGACCACGTGGTTGAGACAAAAAATGAGGAAGTGAGAAATCCTATTCTTGAGAGGGAGTTTCTTAAGAGGAATGATGTGGTGGAAGTTCCTTTACCTACAAAGGATGTCATCACCAAGGCACCTTTCCCTCATCGTCTACCAAAGCCAAAGATGAATGAAAAAATGAAGAGGTTCTTGGCCATGATTAGCAAGGTGCAAGTTAATATTCCTTTGTTGGATGCATTGAAAGATATGCCCGGGTATGTGAAATTCTTGAAGGATGCCGTTTCTAACAAAAGGAAGTTTGATTTTCTTGAAACCATCAATATGAGTGAAGAGTGTAGTGCGGTTCTCCAACGAAAGCTACCTCTCAAGCAAAAGGATCCGGGATCGTTTACCATTCCTTGTCTCATTGGAGGTCAAAAATTTGGTAATGTTCTTTGTGATCTTGGAGCCTCTATCAATTTGATGCCCTTGTCTATCTTTAAGAGGCTTGATATTGGGAATCTTCGTCCTACTCCGGTTTGTCTACAAATGGCGGACCGATCTATTACTTATGCACAAGGGATTGTTGAAGATGTGCTAGTGAAGGTTGAATCCTTCATATTCCCGGTGGATTTTGTTGTTCTTGATATGCCGGAAGACAAAGAGATGCCTCTCATTCTTGGGAGACCGTTTTTAGCAACCGGGAGAGCCTTGATTGATGTGCATGAAGGGAATCTCACCTTTCGAGTCAACAACGAAACCCTCACCATTTCGATCTATGATGCAATGAAAAAATCAAAGGATCATGACTTTGAGGAGTGCAATGTCATAGGGGTTGTATCACCATCTCAAAGAGAGGATCGTTTGGAATTCCAAGACTCCGTCTACCCATACTCCGAGCTTGATGAGGCTTGTGATGAACTTTTAAGTGCCCTAGCTCTTATGGAGTCTCAAGAGTCTTTGTCTCCTATCGACCCACGAATTATCTCGTCTTCTCAACATGAGCATGATCTATTCCCGAAAAGCACCGAAGAGAGTCCATTCCAAGATTGGAGATCTAAGGATGAAGGTATTTCTCATACTCTAACTCCTAAGGATTCTCTAGGAAGTGTTGATTTGTTTGAGCCGAAAGAGAATAGCATGAAAGATGTGGCAATTCCTTTTGAGTTGAAAGTCGAGAAAGACGATGATGAGGAGCAAGCTAAGTTTGGGGGTGTTACCCCTCATAAAGAAGTTGTGAAGTTCTTTGAGGATGTAGACGAAAGGAAGGAGGAAATGGATGACGGTGATCCTTTGATCCATGGTTTGTCTTTCATGCCTACAAGTCGAGTTTTGGGGGAATTGTGTAATGAAAGCCTCACTTTTCGAGTTAATGGAGATGAGACGACGTTTCATAAGCCAGAAGTTGAGATTGAATTACCAATTCCGAGTGAAGAGAAGTGCTACAAGATCGGGGTCGAGTCTCAGGTGAAGCTTGTGTATCCGTTTCATGGAGGATGCACAAGGGTGAATGAAGCAAAGCCTCCTTGGAAGATAGGAGATCCAATTCACGACGAATGTGGAGACGTCAAATTTTGAGGCAAGGATTCATTTGATGTACCATGAGCTTCATTGAGGTATCGTCGAGCTAGCGACGTTAAACAAGCGCTCGTTGGGAGGCACCCCAACACGTATCCTTTATTTTCTCGTTTTCTTCAAGTTTAGTCGTTTTAGTCGAATAAGAGTTGAGAAGTGGGTCAATATGTTTGGAAAGGAATTTCTAAGTGTTGGATGCTTTCTTATGCCTTAGAAAATTTTTGAGATTTTTCAAGTTGGCAATTTCATGCCTTAGAAAAATTTTGAGAATTTTCAAGTTTTGTATTCCAACACTTAGAAAAATTTTGAGGGTCTAAGTTTTCCTTTTGCGCAGTCCGGCGGTAAAATCGGAAAAAAATAGCAAAACTTGTCGGAATTCGATTCCGTTGATTGCGTTGAGTTCCTAAGACTCGGGAGTAGGGGGAGGACCAACTTTCGTCCCGGACCGGCCCGGAAACGCTCGGGCCAAGCCCGGGGACCAGACTCGTCTGCGACCTAGCCCTTGGTCGCTGGTTTGGTCGCAATCCACCATGCAGTCTGCGACCAAGCCCTTGGTCGCAATCCACGATTCCTCCGAAGGCTTCTCGTCTGCGGTCAACGCCCGTTGACCGCTGCTCCTCCTCCCCTATGCGCACTCTCGTCGTTTCGCCTCGTTCTCCCTCATACGAACTCCGAATTGCATTCCGTTTTTTGCTATGGATTCCTATTTCAACCCTCTACAACATGGAATAGTTTTGAGTAATTTTTTTTGTTTGTTAGTTTGGTGTAAATAAGTTGTCAAATTAGGGCTGGAACATGAGGAGGAAGGTATCTCAAATCATCCCCTTACATGAGCTTATTGTTCACCCCTTGAGCTATGCTTTGATATGTGATTACTAATATGTGAATTGAGATTGAATGTGCTAGGGGGTGACAAAGAGAAGCAATGCATGAAGAAAGGGAGGTCATTCAACTTAATCCAGCGCGTACCGGAATGGGTAGCATTGAATGTGATATCCATCCAAAGCGTGGACCTTTGTGAGTGTAGTTTAAATTCCTTATTATTCTTCCCTCCAAACTCATTTTAGACTTTGTTTCTAAAATAAGTTTGGGGGAGGGGGGTAGGGTAAGGTCTTTAAACTACTTTTCTCTCTTCGGTTTTTCATTAAAGTTGCGATTTTTAAGCTTGTATTTGCTTGATGAAGTTAATTGTGCTAAATTGGATGCTTGAAGGGGATGAGTTTGTTGAGTGTGTGCAAATAATTCAAGTGATGTTTTCATGCTTTATATGGGTGCTTAGTTGCGTAGGTGCAAAATTTTTTCGAATTTCATTTTAAAAAGCGTCACTTGAGTTGCAGTGCTTTTCGTTCACATGGTTAGATAATGTGGTTATTGCTCCTTTGCTTTCAAGAGAGATGTCGATGATGATTTGAGCGGGAAATGCATCATATTTTTGGAATCTCTCATGTGTGTATTGAGCATGAAATGGTTGCATAACATGATTAACTAGGAATGATTGAATATAGGCACATGAACTCTAAACAAAAGCTTGTGAGATTTGAGCCGAAACGTTGCATCAATAACGTTACTTTTTCTTTCTTGTGAGTTTGCCATGTATTGCATTGTTATCTTCTAGAACTTGCCTTCAATCTCGATCGAGGTTGCTATATGTGCTACGAGAACTTAGAAATGATTTTAGGCCCTCACTTGTTAGCCTCATTATTCCCTTAACACTAACCAAATGAAACGTTAACTTTGTGGTCCCCCTTGAGCCTTTGAAGCCTTTGTTGCTAAACCGGATGAAAGGGGGTGAAGGTTGGTTAAGGGAATCCATTGAGAGGTTGTGAAGTAAGTGAGAAAACGAGGTTGGAGTAGTTTGATTGAAGAGGTCGTTGTGAGATGAGAATACTCCTATGAGCTCTAGTGAAAAAACAATAAATAAATAAATAAAAGTAAAGAAAAAATGAAGGAGATGAGAATGGAAGTCTCATAGAAAAAAAAAGTGATGAGAAAAAAAAGAAAAAAAAAAAAGGAAGAAAAAAAGTTGAAAAGAAAAGAAAGTGTTTGTATAAAGTTAGTTGTGTATGAGAGCATAAAGGAGTTATTCATGAATATTTAGAAGCTTCAATCAAACTTGGGTATTAAAGAGTGTAAAGAGGTGAAATGGTGAAGGTAGAAGATGGAGAAATCTATACTTAGGGTGGAAAAGAGAAGGTGGAAGTACTTAGAAGATTTCTTAGTCACTTAGCCTAAAAATCCCTACCTAAACCAATGTCCCCACATTACAAGCTTAAATAAAAGACCTAATTGATCTTAGTTCGAGTGCACAACCAAGCGATGGAGATCTTGAGGTTAAGGGCAAGCTTATGGTAAGAGCAATGCATGCATGAGTTCGATGAGTGTAAAAATTTCATACCATACACTTGAGAGAAAGAGTGATACACTTACATCTAGAGAGGTTTGGAGTTTCGTTGTGTTTGAGTGATTGATTTCTTGGTTGAGAGTGTTGTGTGGTTGTGGATTGTTTGATGCACCTTGGGAATTCCATATTTGAAAATGTTTTCTTGAGTGAGCTTTGAGGCATCGATGATCTTGACTTGCATGCTCATATGTGCTTATGTTCTTTGATTGTTCGTTCCATTGTCGGGACGAGCAATGGCTTATGTTTGGGGGAGTTTGATAACCACATATTTAGCATGCTTTAGAGTGCGTCTCGATGCGTGTTTTGGTTCGGATTGGTGCTTAAATGAATAGGGAATGATAGGTTTTTACAATTTAATCATTTTCTATATGCTTTGCATGTTCTCTCGGTTTCCGTGCTGTTTTCAGGTGTTTCGGCAATTTTCTGGGCGAGTTTGGCTTATCCTATGTCGAAGAGGATCGAAAGAGGAAGCCGTAGCACTTTGCGGATTAATTTTCCGATGCCGGACGAGAGAGAACGAGCCAAAACCGTGAGAGCGCGCAAACTGTTAAATGTGGGCGGAAAACACACGAGTCAACCGAAAATGAAATAGTCAACCCTTCACTTAACTTTCCAGAAATTACAGATTTTACCCCACCTTCTCAACTCAAGTTTCTAGTATTTGCAATTTAGCCCAAATGTGTGGGAAAACTATAAATAGCTAGTTCTTTTCCTTATTTGGCATCTAATTTTCACTTGTATTTCATATGAACAACTTCTCTTAGAACCCTAGCTATTTTTCCTCTTTCTATTTTGGTATTTTTCAAATATTTGTGGATGATCAAGCTTGGAGATTGAAGTTTATTGAAGAATTTCTATTCCTTTTACTTTCCTTGTCATTTCTATTATGAATTCTCTTATTTTCCATGGTTTGATTGCTAGATTTATGGCTAGCTAAGCTTGCATATGGCTCCAAGCGATGGATAATTTGATGTAGATGATAGGTATTAGATTCTAGGATGTTGATCTACCTTCCTCTTGGATTGCCTATGGATTGGGACTTTAATTTGTATGCATGAATAATTGATCACTAGGAGTGCATCTAAGGTGTTTGAGGGAATGCCTAGGAAGCTTCCTTTCATAGCACTTGGCATCAATCCATACCCATATCACTTGATTTCATCTCTTATAGTTCCTAGAAAGAATTAGATGAGTTGGAAGAGAGTTGGTAGGTTATCTTAAACATAATTTGTGCTATTTGGAGTTGATGGAGTATTTAAAGGCTTAGAAAGCATTTGTTGCTCTATCAATCAACTTGTTAATCACCCTAGTAAGGTAGGTTAGCATATTTGATATAAGAAACCATCCAAGGTGGATTAAATTGGCTTGAAGCATCTAGATTCTAAGACTATCATCATCATCATATTTGAAATCACTTGGATCCATGCCTTTAATATTGTTGATTCCTTACATTTGCATTTTACTTGTCTTGTCTACGTTACATTGTTGAGTTTACATTCCACTTTACTCTTTGTCTAGTTTAGAAAACCAAATCATGATCATGTGCTTAGATAGTATAATGGAGACGATATAGACTACTTGATTTGTTATCGCCATATTCACTCCTTGTGGTTCGACTCGGACTACTAGCTAGTTCGGTATTATTGCTAGGCTAGAAATTAGCTTTAGTCAATCAACTATTATATTTTTTGAAGCATGTATAAAGTCATTAAAATTACTTGGATATACATGTTTACATTAGTTCGTTGCACTTAAATAACTATTATAATCAATTAAATATATGCATGCATGCATGATGAGTGAAACATATATATAAATCTCAATATATAAATAAAATAATTCATAACACTCAATCATGTGGTCTCATCTAAGAGGCATTGCAAAATCATCTATGAATGATCAAACGCGTACAAATTATGTGAGTATAAGAGAGATCATCTTATGAGCACTCAAAAAATTTTACAAGAGTAAGTCGATGAAGATTATCATTTGAAAGTTAGTTAAGGTACAAAGACCATAATATTTAAATTTTAAGAAAAATCAAGTAAGTAATAGTATGTTCATATTTTAGCAAATTACCATAATATTTATAATTGTTTATATATGAATTATTAATTTAGAGTTTTGATGGGACCTAATATTTATAAAGGGATTTTCTGAAAAGTTATTATTTTATTATTTTATCGAATTTGATCATTTTTTACAAAGGCCCGAGTCGTAACTGGAAGATTTTATTATTTTAAAGAGGTTATTAATTTATAGAGTATTAATTTATAGAGGTTTTACTGTACTATCTGATGATGAAATTCCCCGTGGCAAATCAGGTAGCGCAAATATCGGGAGATCAAGAGGTCTCGCGAAAATGCTATGTCCAATCGGTTCAAGCAGGAGAGGCCAGGAAAAGGCCGATGGCAGAACCTGCCACCGAAGGGGATGAGATGAAACTCGAGGGGAAAATACTTAAAACCCCAACTCCAGCAGGAGAAGGTCAGAACCTTTCCACTTCAATGGAGCACTTGCTGATCACCAGCAACAACCCTCCTGAGGAACTGATGATATCCCAGGACCCAGCCAAACAACTGCTTCAACAGATAAACGAAAGTAAAGGGCCTGAAGCTGAAGCCACAGGCAGATGCCACGCCCCAATTGTGAAAGGGCAGTGGGAAGCGTTGATAACCCAGGCAAGGGCTAAAGTCAAAAGTGCAAAGGAAGTGCTAGACCAGGAAGATGTCGAGGAGACAACAGGCAAAGGAAAAGTTATCACCCTCGAAATATGCAGGGAAAATTGAGAATTACTCTCAAGAAGAAAGTATGATGGGCTATTACCCCTTATTCGTTTTGAAAAACTCTTATTCCATGATTAACTGATGTATGAATCATTGGATCATACCTCTTTATCTTTAAAGTAGTTATATTTTGTTGGTCCCGGTTTGTTAATAGGAAAATACGTAGAGGGGGGGGGGGGGGGGGGTGAATACGTATTTTGAAGTTTTTCATCTTCAAATCCCTTAACTCAGAGTAACAAGTAAAGAGCTCGCTTGAAACTTAAGACCTAGCTGAAGCTAGATCTACAGTACGTAGCTTGCCTGCTTGACCGAAGTGAGCACTTGATCAAGAGGGAGTCTTTACTCGTATATGCGGAATTTGGTGAGCTAAAAATCTTTCCTAAGTATTTAAAATTTCCAGATTAGGTTTGTTTAGATGCAATATGCAATGGATAATCAAACAAGTAAGAGTTTAGGGTTAGAGATACGACACAGAGAATTATAGTGGTTCGGAGATAACGCTCCTACGTCCACTTTGTTGCACGACGGCAACCGTTCTTTTCACTCAAGAACTTGAAGATTTCGGGCTCTTCAAAAACCTGGTCAAGATCGAGCTTCACTCGCTTGGATCTGACAGACGCTGGGTGATTCCGGGTTCACACCAAAAACCTAACTAGACTGGAAGCTTAACTAGCTTCAGTCGGACAGACAGGGAGATTACGGGCTCTCCTTACAGCCTAGCTTCGATCGAGCTTTACACAAACGATGTAAGTGTAAGCTTGGATCTAAACTCTATGATCGAGGCTTCTCCAATCGATGAAAGAAGAGCCTTGGATCGAAAACAACCTAACGACGACTCAAAAACCTAACAGACAGATTTAGGGTTTTTGGTTGACGAACACACTGTGAAGAGCTCTTTACAATAAGTGCAAAGATGGCTAGAGCTCTTCTTCTCAGCTTGGATATGGAATGGGCTTAGACTCTAAGTGTGAAGGTTGTGAAGACGAGTTCCGATGAACTGGAAACTCGGAGAACACTTAAAACAAAGACTCAAAGATTTGCTCGAAGGCTTGGGAGTGTTTGTTTGCTGTATGCGCTCGAATGCTCAAGTAGTGTTCTACTTCTCTTCGTCTTCATCCTTCACTATTTATAGGCGAAGAGATGGCTGAGATCCGTTGCTTGGTTGGTGGCCTTGTCCCTCCTCCTCTCGACAGTACTTGCGCAGGCTGGCACCATTTTCAGACATCCAGTTTTGGCATTTTGCCAAAATTGGCTAACTTACAAGGTTAACAGTAACTGGAGCGAGCCAGTACTGTTGCGGCGCCTTTGTCGGCCTGGCAGTCAACTCTTCCGCTCCACTCCGCTTTCGACACGTGGAGATCTTGTAATTAATGCTACGATCTCCTGTTGACTGTAGTTCAAAATATGGGCGGGAGTCGCGTTGTCGCTTT
Source organism: Thymus quinquecostatus (assembly GCA_024222315.1). Lineage (NCBI taxonomy): Eukaryota > Viridiplantae > Streptophyta > Magnoliopsida > Lamiales > Lamiaceae > Thymus > Thymus quinquecostatus. Next base: position 23,846,480 of record CM044172.1, read on the forward strand.
CTGGTAGGTAGTGGCTCGCTTCGCTTTGAAGTTGTAGCGTCTGCTTTAGTTGAGTCACTTCGTAGTCAATCTGTAGTGAGTCGCTTCGGGAGATAAAGTTCCCTAGTGACTGCTTTGGAAATTGATGACTAGAGTTGACTAGCTTTGACTTTACACTGTAGCGCTCGCTTCGCTTCGCTTGGGCTTTGAACAGTAGCGCTCGCTTCGCTTCGCTTTGGCTTTGAACTGTAGCGCTCGCTTTGAATCTACTGTAGCGATCGCTTCGCTACACGATTCTTCGGCACGCTTCACTTCAGCTTGCTAGACTTGCTTCGCTTCGAAAAACACACTCAAGCGAGTGGCCTTCACTTGAAAATTTGAAGCCTAAAATCTAAGCAAATTAAAGAGCCATCCTAACAGAGTAGGCTTAGAAAAATTCTAACTTATTAACTACATCAAAATGGGTCGCTTGGGAACAGAACGCTTTGGGGTTTTGGGATCAAATCAAAACACTAAGATATCCCTTATAGGTTCCCCCTTAACATATTCGTTCTTAACAATCCCCAACAATTTCCCCCTTTTTGATGATGCCAAAACCCATCAGACTTAGATAAAAAAAATCTAGTCTATCTAACCGTGAAGGGAACTTCAAGCGACTGCTTCCTTTGCAGTTTCGTTTGTAATTTTCTTTTAAGTTCCTTTCCTTTTTTTTTTCGGTTAAATTGTTTGAGTTTGTAGCAAAAATGTAAGTCATTCACAAAGCAAGTAAATGACGCATTTTGACAGAAATTGAAATAGGATAAATGAACAAGCAGTTCACAAAAAGAAATATTAAGAAGCTTGAAACTCAACGGTTTCCTGCAGCCCCTTCTGTGTCATCCTCCTTATTCTCCTTCACCTCCATTTCCTTCTCTTCTTCCTCTGCCTCCAAGTCCCTCGCAATCATCTCTTCTGGGATAGCGTAAGCACTGAAAACCTTCGCTTCTAATGAGCCAATAGTGTGAATACTTGGCCTCCTCCAAGTCTCCTCAAGTTGGAAGGCTTCATCCACTTCAGCATCGATGATACTACGATCTGGGACGCATGTACCGGGTAGGAAGGGCATGGGGAATTCCTTCTTGGCTGGTACCTTGATGATCAGTGGCATGGGTTCTGCAAGCTGTGCAAGTGAGAGAACCTTCCGCCTGAACTTTTCATCATAGGCACTGAGAAAGTTGTTGAGCGCATTGATCTGTGAGCATTCAGTCTGCAGTGGCACTACCTCCCAATAGTAGTAGGCCTTGATGAACTTTTCCTTGTAGTGTAGCCACCGCTCAAGTAACTCGTTAGGCACGAACTGCTCAATTTCACGGGCATCAAGATGCTCATTTCTGCGCACGGTCAGCTCCTCTTCCGATCGGCTGGCCAGCTGTGCCATGACTATATTGAATTTCTTTCCCGACTCGCCACTCCAGAAAGGAAGCTTCTCATTGAGTCACTTGCGGATGTAGTTCTGTTCTTCCTTGAGGCGGGTAGCGGCCAGATTCAATCATTTCTTTTGTCGTTGTCTGGCATGTGTCGATTATGGCTTGAGCAAGACATGCTTCAGACTCCTCTGGCATGAGTGGAACAAAGGCGCTACGAACTAGAGCGGACTGGATGAGTCTCACTTCATTGAAGTGTTCCTCGATCCGGCCGTCTATCACCTGGAGTCGCTTGGCCTTTATTCTTCTCTCCTTCTCAGCTTCATTCCTTCCTTCCTCTCCTCTTTTTCTTCTCCTTTCCTCCTTCTCCGCCCTTGTAGCGACTGCTTCTTTGACCTTTTGGCGCTTAGCCTCGGGATCATCTATCTTTGAATCTGGGGCAGCTCGCTTCAATGGCTGCTTCGGTGGTGGGGGTGGTGGCATGTCTTTCTTCGTAGCAACGCTTGAGGGGACAACTGCAGATGAGGTGAGTGTGGCAGTAGTCGAAGTGAGTGCGGCTGATGAAGCTGGTGCGGCGGCTGAAGCGGGCGCTTTGGGTGAAGCGGCCGCTTGGGAACTAGATGAAGCACCTGCAGCAACAGATTGTTTAGTTAGTTCAAAACCGCGCTCCATCTCCCACACCATGGCAGCATCCTTCTCCACCTGCTTCCGCCTTTCCTCCTTTGTTAACACGGTCACCGGAGGATGCCGTGCAATTGAAGCACTCAGCACTTTTTCCTGAAGCGGCCTGCTGGGCTTCGAGCTTTTTCAACAACTCCTCCTTCGTGAGTTTAATTTTGCCCTTTGCTTCGCCCAGAGCCCTCGCTTCATCTACTACTTCCTCCTTATCACCGGCACCACTGCCTCCCTCCAGCATTCTCTCAACTCCAATTCTGCTTCCCCCCGAACCTCCGACTCTTCCTAGCTCCATCTGTCCTTCCCCCTTTTTGGCATCATCACTGCCAGGGGTTAGGATGAGTGTTTTTCCAGAGATGGATTGTTGGAGTGAATTGACTGTGTTGAGGATGGCCTCCAACATCTTCTCGGCTTTTCCCACAGTGGGAGCCATCAGTTCGGCTGTTTTGATGGAGATTTCCTCCAACAAATATTCACATTGTTTCTCTCTCTCAACAATGGAAGTCATCATCCTCTCCAACGGTTCTACTTCTCTGAAGCGAGCCTCCAGCTCCGCTTCAACTTCCCTCCTTATATCCGCCTTCTCCTCTTGAAAATTGAAGTACCAGAATTCCTGAGCCGCTTGAAGTTCAGCTTGCATTGTTTCAAGGCTCCTCTCTCTCTGGTTTAGAGAGAGATGGAATTCGGCACTTGCAGCAATCTTTTCCGTGTACGCTTCACCCAGCTCCTTGACCTTTTCCAGTAGTAGAGTCAATTCAGCGTTCTGTAGGTCAATAGCCTGCGCACTTCTCCTCCGACTCTCCAGCTCCTTTTTATCAGTCTCACTCTCTTGCTTCAGTAGCTTCATTTCATTCCTGAGTGAATCGAGAGTCTTTTTAGTGCTCAGCAGCTCACTTCCTGTCCTTATCAACTCCTCTTCTCTCTTCTCATACGCCTCCTTCAACTTCTTCAACTCCTTCTCCAGCTCCTTCTTTTCTTTGCCAAGAGAGACAAGTTTGGCATTCACCTCCCTCAAGCGGCTCCTTTCCGCGTCAAGCGAGCCCTTGAGTTCGGTAATTGTTGCTGATTGATCTCCCACCAACTTCACTTGCGCCTCCAGCGCCTTCTCTTTCTCCTCCAGTAACCTCTCCTTCTCCTCCACCGTTCCCTCCAACTCCTTGTTCTTCCTGTCAAAGTCTCCTCTAACACTAATGACCTCCCCCGCCTTCTTCTCCATCTCCTCACTCATCTTTGTTATCTCGCTATGAAGGCTAGCGATCTCCGCATCCTTTAATTCCACCTCCTCCTTATGCTCCCTGATCAGCTTCCTTTCATGGGAAGAGGGCACTCGCTTCGGAACTATAGCGAGTGGATAGGCTTCTTTCACCTTTGCATCCAGCTTCTCCCAGAAGCTGGTCGCATCGAGAAAGGCATGGAAGCCGTTTTCGCCAATGAAGTTGAGAAGTTTGGCTTCCATTTGAAACAGTTCTTCTTCTGTGAATGCTTTGAGAAGCCTGAAGATCTTATAGTACTCCGTTCCACGATAGGTGATGTACGTCAGGAAATCGACGACATTGGTGTAGAATATGTCTGACCATGGAACATTGGAGTAGCGGAGATTGATTGTCTCTGCGGCTTGCTCTCTCTCCTTGACATAGCGTTCAAGAGCCTGTTTTTGTATGGTGAGGGCAGGAGGCATGAACTGTGGAATGATGGGGAGTTCACCAACAGTTTGGGCGGTATCGGCTGTAGCTGCCGATGTCGTGGGGGATTGGGATGAGGTTTCTTGGGTTTCGGATATTTGGACGGCTTCAGTTGGTGGTGGTTGTGTTTGCTGGGTTTGGAATGGTTGAAAAGTGGTGTAGGCTTCGACTGGATCAACATGGAGTAAGGGCATTTTTGGTATGTGGAAAGAAGATGCAGATTCTTCTTCCTGGGGAGAGAGGGGGGTTGTCTTTGTGAGGGGTTGTTGGTTTGATGAAGCTTGGGGTTCTGGTATCTGGGTTGTTTGGGCTTGAATTTGTAATTGGGGTTGGGTTGGTGAAGGCTGGGGTTGAGTCACTTCAATGTCCTCAAGCGGCTTCTCCACCGCCTCGCTTTCTTGGACAAGCGAAGTGACTCGCTTCATCTTCTTGCCTCGGTTTTGGCGCCGCCCGCTTCAGGGGTGAAGCGGCTTGCTTCGCTTGGGACGCTTCAGCTTGTGTTTCCACAACTGGCCTTGCGGCGGGCACTTCTACATTCAGAAGTCCCAGATCCATCGGAACCTTCGTCTTTCTCCATTTGTCATAGAAGATAGACTGCTTGTTGTAGATGATGGTGTCCTTTTCTGGCCATGTATTACCCGGAAATTTCTTCTCTAATGCGAAAGAGAGTCTAGAGAAGAACTTCAGTTTCCCCTTGCGGAGAATCTGGTCGGCGCTCCCTGGAACGAACGCAAAGTCGTCAGCAGCTTCGTGGATTTGTTGGAGAAACCAGCCATGCCAGTTGAATTTCGTTCCAGTGAGGCTGTCGACGATCATGGTGGTGCCGATCAGTTTTGTTTCCGACAGCGTATCTAGGGTTCCGACGTAGCACGCGATGCTCTTTGAAAAGAGCTCGCAGATGAGGTTGAAGGTAGCCTTCAAGTTCTTACGAATACTGGCTTCCTTAAAGTTTCCTGCAGCTCCGGCGACGGCAAAACGACCGTATTCGACTCCGGCCGAGAATCCCAAATCCAACAGGGAATCTCCTCCTTCCCTCGGCAAGTCGAACACGCCGATTAGTTCGTCCAAGTCCACCTCCACCGGCTTCTTGGACTGTGGATCTGTGAATGAAGATGAGTTCTGCTCCTTCCTTAGATTTAGCAGGAGCTCTCCAACGGCCTTCGCCAGAATCTTTGACGGAACTGCCGTCACGAATTTCCATAGACCGGCCGTGGTCACGTCTCTACGGAAGAAGCCATCTCTCTCGATGACTACAAGGTCGAGATGGGGCTCGACGTTTAGGTGTTTATCTACCTCCGTCATGAACTGCTCCATCGTTTCTGTGTTAAGTTTCTTTCCCATGGTGAAGAAAGAGAGATTTTGAATTGAGTTTTAACGATGAAAGAACAGGGGTTGAGACTCGTGAGTTGCAGAAATTGCAGATCTAAGCACGAGAATGGAAATTTTTGAAGGCTGTGAAAGGTTCTGCAGTTCTGCGACGTCCCATATATATAGAATTTGGTCTTGGCTGACGTGGCAGGGGTAGGACGGTAATATCGCCGTAAGTCCTGTAGGTAGGCGGCGGACGTGCGGTGATGGATCTGATGTGTCCGGCGTCATCACAGTAAAAGTGAACTGCCACTTGCTCGGCGTCTCCACGTGGCCTGCTGTGATTGGGTTGTCTTATACGGCGCTAATCCAACGGCTACAGATTGGGGGCTGTTGAGATTCGATGGCTGGATCTTCTCCGCCTTTTCCCGCTTCAAATTTGAAGTGAGAACCACGCGCCCGTTATTTTCGCCGTACCTGATCCTGCATTAAATGCTTGGCAGAAAGTAAAATAGGCACTCGAGTGCAGACAACTCATACTCGCTTCGTGCCCGCTCGCTTCGAGTTGGGCCGCTAGACCTTGACTCGCTTGAGAGGCACTCGCTTGAGTGACTGTTCCGCACTCGCTTGCGATGGCTAGCTTTGAGTGACGTAGCACTCGCTTGGCCATCTGAAGCGACTGGAATAAGAAATTGAATTTCTTTGCTTAATTTTAAAATGTTTCTGACTTACATACTTCGAGGATAAACAAGAGTGTTTTCCTCTTTGTATTTGTGTCAGATTCATTTCATGTTTTCCACATAGTGAGTGAAGGTTTCTAGCACGCTTCGGCTCACTTAGTGTACTTAAAATTGAAATGCTTACCAGTCAATCTCACTTCGTAGGAGATTGATACCACTTGTTGAAGACTTCATTTTGAATTCCACTTGATAGTCTTTTCTAGTTGGACTTGGTCTTCATGGCATTCATCTTCCTCTACGAATTAGAAAGTCCTCCATCGAAGTGAATGGGGGAGAAAATGAATATAGTACACAAGCTTACTACAACCTGGAGGGAGCATCACGTAAGTGTACTTATTCACGACGAATGGGGGATGAGTACAAGTCCTTATCTCAGAGCAGAAATGGACAGGATGACAATGAGAATGCTCTGACAAGACAATCTCGTATTTTACGCAGAAGCATGTCACCAGCCCTGCAACCTTTTGTATAAAAAGGTAAACCTTCAAGCTTTCCTACAATCTAGAGAAAGGATCTGCAGTCGACTCGCTTTGACCCGAGCTAGGGCAAATTGAAGCGATGCAGAATTCGAGATAGCAGCATTCTTTGCTCGCTTTGGAAGTAGCTTGCTCCTAGAGTAAGCATTAGTTCCCCCTTAACCACATACTTAACAATTCCAATAAGTTGGTAGGGAACTTCTTCCAATACTCCACCTTTCTCCACCTTACTTCATTTTCTTCAAGCGAGTGGAATTTGAAGTGGCTCGCTTGAGTTGGTGAAGATCCAAAGCGAGTGGCACTTGAAAACAAGTGGGCACTCCTTTGCGCATCCATGACCTAGCATTCTTCACCAGGGTCTAATAACCCTAATTCCATGCATAGCTGATTGAAACGAGACTCAGCTAGAGGCTTAGTGAGGATATCTGCTCGCTGAAGATCAGTGTGCTCGAGCTTGATATCCTTCTTCTCTACATGATCACGAATGAAATGATGTCGAATTTCCATGTGCTTGCATCTGGTGTGAAGCACTGGATTCTGCGAGATACATATGGCACTGTTGTTGTCGCAGAAGATCGGAATTTCATTCGCTTCAACCTTGTAGTCCTTCAACTACTGACGAAGCCATAGGATTTGAGAACAGCAGCTTCCTGCGGCCATGTATTCAGCTTCAGTTGTTGAAGTGGCTACGCTTGTTTGCTTCTTTGAGAACCACGAGATTAGCTTGCTTCCCAAGAACTGACATGTGCCCGAAGTTGACTTCCTATCGACTCGGCACCCTCCATAGTCAGCATCGGAATATCCAGTGAGCTCCAAATTGTCCTCCGCTGGATACCACAGACCCATGTTGACAGTGCCCTTCAAATATCGAAGAATTCTTTTGGCAGCTTCAAGATGGCTGTGCTTGGGGTTGCTTTGGAAGCGAGCACAGACTCCAACTGCAAAAGCTATATCTGGTCTGCTTGCAGTGAGATAAAGTAGTGACCCAATTAGGGCACGATAATCTGTAGGATCTACAGATTTTCCTCCTTCGTCTGGCTCCATCTTCCAGTTGGTATTCATTGGAATCTTCACCGCTTTAGCATGTTGAACACCAAACTTGGCAAGCATATCTCGAGTGTATTTGGCTTGGTTGATGAAAATTCCATTATCCTGCTGCTTCATTTGAAGACCTAGAAAGCAGCTCATCAAGCCAATCATCGACATCTCATACTTGTTCTTCATCAGCTCTCCAAACTTCTCGCTAAGTGACTGATTTGGTGATCAAAATATGATGTCGTCCACGTAGATCTGAACCCATAGCATATCATCTCCATGATTGATAGTGAATAGAGTTCGATCTATCTTCCCTTTGTGGAAGCCATTCTCCACTAGGAATTGAGATAGTGTATCATACCAAGCTCCGGGAGCTTGCTTCAACCCATACAGGGCTTTAATCGATACACTTTATCTCCCTGTTCGAAACCCGGTGGCTGCTCCACATACACTTCTTCCTTGAGTTCACCATTGAGGAACGCACTCTTTACATCCATTTGATAGACCTTGAACTTCTTGGCTGCTGCATAGGCTAGAAACAATCTGATAGCTTCAAGCCGTGCCACTGGAGCGAAGGTTTCGTCAAAGTCGATTCCTTCCTCTTGGCAGTAGCCTTTGGCAACGAGTCGCGCCTTGTTCCTTACAACGTTGTGGTCCTCGTCTGTCTTGTTCTTGAACACCCATTTGGTGCCAATAACATGCTGGAATTTGGGACGATCCACGAGGTACCATACGTCGTTCCTGATGAATTGATTCAGCTCCTCTTGCATGGCGATCACCCAGTAAGAGTCGGCTAGGGCTTCCTCCACGCTTGATGGCTCAATATTTGAGAGAAAGCAACTGAACATGGCACTTTCTCCAAACACTTGACTTCTGGTCACTACACCCTTGGATGGATCTCCGATGATTTGACTTGGTGAGTGATCTTTGAGCCACGCTCGCTTGGATCCGCCAGCTTCATCTTCATCTTCTTCTTTGCCGCTTACTTCATTATCTGAAGCGACTGGATTAAGTGCTTGGCCTGCACTAGCTTCAGGAATCTTGGGGGCAGCTTCGACTTCTCCTTTGGGATTCTGCTCGCTTGAGTCCTTGATCTCATCATCTTCATCGAGCACGTCCCATGTGAGTTGATTTGAGGGTTCCTTGCTTTGATCCTTTTCATTCGCTTGAGCCTGTTCCTGTGGAAGACTTAAAGAAGATTCATCAAATACGACATGGGGTGATTCCTCCACAATTAGGGTTTTACAGTTGAACACTCTGTAGGCTTTGCTAGACGTAGAGTATCCTAAGAATACTCCTTCATCAGCTTTGCTTTCAAAAGCTTTCAACTGTGACTTCCCATTGTTGTGAATGAAGACCCTACAACCAAAAATATGGAAATAAGATATGTTAGGAATTCTCCCTATCCATATTTCATATGGTGTTTTGTCGTGCCGTTTGTTGAGAAGTGTCCGATTCTGTGTGTAGCACGCCGTGTTGGCAGCTTCAGCCCAATATTTCATCGGAAGCTTCGAGTCTGCAATCAAGGTTCGAACGGCTTCTTTGATGATTCGATTTCATCTTTCAGCAACTCCATTCTGCTGAGGTGTTCGTGCTGTAGAAGTTTGATGTGCTATGCCATGCTCCGTGCAGTACGCTTCAATTGTAGAGTTCAAGAACTCTGTGCCTTTGTCGGAGCGGATGGTCACAATAGCTTGATTCTTTTCCACAGCCAATCGCTTGAGTAGTTGTGGCAGTTTGGTCAGTGTCTCCTTCTTGCTGAAGAGAAATACAACCCAAGTGTAGCGAGAGAAGTCGTCAACTACAACTAGAGTGTACTTCCTTCCATTTACGCTAACTGGAGTAACTGGACCAAACAGATCCATGTGAAGCAGCTCGAGCACCTGCTTTGATGAGGCTTCTTCAAGACTGGCGAAGTGCTTCTTCGTCTGCTTCCCTCGTTGGCATGGTGAGCATGGATGGTCTTTGATGAAGACTTCATTCGGTATGCCTTGCACCAAACCCTTTCGAGCTAAGCGATTGATGGCTTTGAAGTTGAGGTGGTTCAAGCGTCTGTGCCATAGCCATCCAATTTCTGTAGCACTTCTTGCAACTAGGCAAGTTTCCTCTTTGCAGCTGTCCCATTGTGCTATGTAGATGTTTCTTTGCCAGATTCCAGTGAGCACAATCTGGGAAGTGAGTTTGCTCTTCACAATGCACTTGTTGGAGATGAACTCCACCCTGTACCCCTTATCACAAAATTGTGAAATGGACAGCAGGTTGTGCTTGAGTCCTTCCACATAGGAGACTTCTTCAATTGTGAGCTTTCCAACTTTCAGTGCGCCATATCCCCTGGTGCATCCTCGAGAGTTGTCACCAAAGGTTACGTGTGGACCCTTCTTCTCTATGTAGTTGTGAAGTAGAGCTTTCATGCCGGTCATGTGTCTTGAACATCCACTGTCCAAGTACCATACTAGTTGACCCTCACTTGGCATGGGATCCACGGCGCTCACCTGCAATTAGACAGATTTTGGTACCCAAATCAGTTTGGGTCCTTGCAGGTTAGTTCCCTTAGGTACCCACACTTGCTTTACTCTCTTTTGAGATGAAGCTTGTGTCTTGGGCTTCTCGACCTTAGAAAACTGTGACTTCTGCCTTAGAGCAGTTTCACACGTGCAACAATGTGTGCAAGAGGGGTAGCGGCTCGCTTTAGACCTACCTATGCTCTTCCCATTTTGCTTATATCCTAAAGCGACTCGCTTCGGATTAGCTCTGGGTTTAGAGGCTGACTTAGGGTTTCTAGTCTGTCGAAGCGGCTCGCTTGGTTTCCTCGAAGCGGTCCAACTAGGGTTTTGACCCTGACTCGCTTGAGAAACCTTGGGAATCTGAAGCGACCCAGTGGAAGCTTCAAAATCTTCCCCCTCAACGTTAGTCCGGTTGGACCATCTCCAGTTCGGATAACGTGACACATAGACATTACTCCTCCTTTTAGGAGGTAGATCCTTTGTCTCTCGTGTCTTGGCTTGAGACATAGAAGCTTCAACAGTTCTCCCTTTACCCTTGGATTGGTAAGACTTAGCATGTTGAGTGCTAGAGACTATTGAACTTTGCTTGCCCTTAGGATCTGCCCTTAAAGATATAGACATCTTCATAGGCTTCCTTTTAGGGTTCTCAGCCATTTCGCCTTTATCTTTGTTAGTGGTCGCTTTGGATGCAGTGGGCAATTCCAAAGTGACTGATGGTGTAGTGTGAGATGCACCAACAAAGACAGTCGGCTTAGAAGGTCCACCCTCATATCCAAGGCCAGCTTTCCTACCAAAAGGTAGAAGCGAGCCCTCTAGTGCCTGCCTAGCATATGATGCTTTGTTCAAGTTGGCAACTAGAGCGGACTGGGTTTCATACCTTTCCTCCAAGCTTTGATGTCTAGCGAAGAGATCCTCGAACTTACTAGTCATAGCCCTTAAATTAAGTTTGACTTCGTCAAGCTCACGGGCTAGCTTTCGGTTCTCCTTCTCGCTTTGAGACAGAGCTTGTTTTACCACTTCGTGGTCGCTTGACAATTTCTAGTGCTTGTCAAACAACTCACTCCATGAAGAGGATTGTTCTTCCTCATTGACAGTGTGTGCTAGTGTAATTGAAGTGATTGAAGGATAGAAGAATACCTCTCCTGTTTCTTCGTCGGTGAGCGCCATAAATCCAAGATCCGCACCATCACTGGAGTTTGGATCTGTGAATGCATCTGAGTCGCTTGGTGGATCTTCAGTTGTAGCGACCGGCACTTCACTCGCTACGAGCGCTCGCCTTGGAGCATCCCTCTTGGTCTTCAATTCCTCGCGCTCTTTAGCACTGAGCTTTGGGCAATCGGATTTGTAGTGGCCCATCTTGTGGCAGTGGTAACACTCCACTTCCATCATGTCGCGCGGGATCGTCTTGGTCATCTCTTCTCTTTTTCCTTTTCCTTCTCGAGCATCAGTGCTCCTCCCTTTGTACTGCTTGTAGAATCTTTTGTATTTGCCCACTCGAGAGTTCATTTTGTTGAAATTTTTGGACAAGAACGCAATGTGTTCTTCCAACTCTTCCCTCGTCATCTTGGCTAGCGACTGCTCGCTTGGCCCTTCGGCAGCTTTGAATGCTACTCCTTTTGACGTTGTGGGAGCTTCATCCTCTTCGTCAAGGTTCATTCGATTCAGATCGAATTCATGAGCTTTGAGTTAGGAAAATAGAATCTCCGGTGTGAGCTTAGATAGATCCTTGGTAGCTAGGTACAGCTCCTTCATTGTCTGCCACTTCCTTGTGAGAGCTCGGACAATCTTCAGGTTGACTTCCTTATCTGTGAGTTCCTTCCCAAGCGAGTTGAGAGTTGCAGTGATGTTGGTAACTCTCAGCTCGAATGCGTCGATGGATTCTCCTGGCTTCATTATCAGGCTTTCAAACTCCCGCATTTGTACGGCGAGCTTGTTTTCTTTGATTTTGTCTGTGCCTTGAGAAATGAGGGCTAGGGTTTCCCACATTTCTTTTGCAGTCGCGCACTTCCTTATCCTTGGTAGATAAGCGTCCGACACGGTGCTCTGCATCGTGTGGCGTGCGATCTTGTCGAGGTTGGCGACTTTGAAGTCATTTGGAGTATACTCATCCTTATCCTTCTCCACGTATTGTTGACGAACGTGGGCTGGACGACCTTCAGCGGCTGGAACATCCACAGATATGGCTTTCTTGATCTCGATTGGTCCGTCCTCAATGACCTCCCACATTCGGTCGTGGATGGAACACAGGAAGCTCTCGACTCAAAAGCTCCAGATCTCATAGCCTTCAATGGAAAACTGTGGAAGACTAGAAGCACTGTATGTAAACATGGCAAACAGTCAGTAGTATATGCAGTATGCGTGGGTGAGGTTTTGATGCACTTAGGAAAATAGGATCCGGTTCAGTGAGACAACGTGAAGCGAGTGGTGGCTCGCTTCAGGTATGCAAAGCAGAGGCTGGAAAGAACCTGGCTCTGATACCACTTGTTGGTCCCGGTTTGTTAATAGGAAAATACGTAGAGGGGGGAGGGGGGGGGGGGGTGAATACGTATTTTGAAGTTTTTCAACTTCAAATCCCTTAACTCAGAGTAACAAGTAAAGAGCTCGCTTGAAACTTAAGACCTAGCTGAAGCTAGATCTACAGTACGTAGCTTGCCTGCTTGACCGAAGAGAGCACTTGATCAAGAGGGAGTCTTCACTCGTATATGCGGAATTTGGTGAGCTAAAAATCTTTCCTAAGTATTTAAAATTTCCAGATTAGGTTTGTTTAGATGCAATATGCAATGGATAATCAAACAAGAGTTTAGGGTTAGAGAGATACGACACAGAGAATTATAGTGGTTCGGAGATAACGCTCCTACGTCCACTTTGTTGCACGACGGCAACCGTTCTTTTCACTCAAGAACTTGAAGATTTCGGGCTCTTCAAAAACCTAGTCAAGATCGAGCTTCACTCGCTTGGATCTGACAGACGCTGGGTGATTCCGGGTTCACACCAAAAACCTAACTAGACTGGAAGCTTCACTCGCCTCAGTCGGACAGACAGGGAGATTACGGGCTCTCCTTACAGCCTAGCTTCGATCGAGCTTTACACAAACGATGTAAGTGTAAGCTTGGATCTAAACTCTATGATCGAGGCTTCTCCAATCGATGAAAGAAGAGCCTTGGATCGAAAACAACCTAACGATGACTCAAAAACCTAACAGACAGCTTTAGGGTTTTTGGTTGACGAACACACTGTGAAGAGCTCTTTACAATAAGTGCAAAGATGGCTAGAGCTCTTCTTCTAAGCTTGGATATGGAATGGGCTTAGACTCTAAGTGTGAAGGTTGTGAAGACGAGTTCCGATGAACTGGAAACTCGGAGAACACTTAAAACAAAGACTCGAAGATTTGCTCGAAGGCTTGGGAGTGTTTGTTTGCTGTATGCGCTCGAATGCTCAAGTAGTGTTCTACTTCTCTTCGTCTTCATCCTTCACTATTTATAGGCGGAGAGATGGCCGAGATCCGTTGCTTGGTTGGTGGCCTTGTCCCTCCTCCTCTCGACAGTACTTGCGCAGGCTGGCACCTTTTTCAGACGTCCAGTTTTGGCATTTTGCCAAAATTGGCTAACATACAAGGTTAACAGTAACTGGAGCGAGCCAGTACTGTTGCGGCGCCTTTGTCGGCCTGGCAGTCCACTCTTCCGCTCCACTCCGCTTTCGACACGTGGAGATCTTGTAATTAATGCTACGATCTCCTGTTGACTGTAGTTCAAAATATGGGCGGGAGTCGCGCTATCGCTTTCTGGTAGGTAGTGGCTCGCTTCGCTTTGAAGTTGTAGCGTCTGCTTTAGTTGAGTCACTTCATAGTCAATCTGTAGTGAGCCGCTTCGGGAGATAAAGTTCCCTAGTGACTGCTTTGGAAATTGATGACTAGAGTTGACTAGCTTTGACTTTACACTGTCGCGCTCGCTTCGCTTCGCTTGGGCTTTGAACAGTAGCGCTCGCTCCGCTTTGCTTTGGCTTTGAACTGTAGCGCTCGCTTTGAATCTACTGTAGCGATCGCTTTGCTACACGATTCTTCGGCACGCTTCACTTCGGCTTGCTAGACTTGCTTCGCTTCGAAAAACACACTCAAGCGAGTGGCCTTCACTTTAAAATTTGAAGCCTAAATCTAAGCAAATTAAAGAGCCATCCTAATAGAGTAGGCTTAGAAAAATTCTAACTTATTAACTACATCAAAATGGGTCGCTTGGGAACAGAACGCTTTGGGGTTTTGGGATCAAATCAAAACACTAAGATATCCCTTATAGGTTCCCCCTTAACATATTCGTTCTTAACAATTCCCAACATATTTCGTATGTGTCTAGCCCTCAAATGAGGTGTAATTCCTTCAGTCCCTTACACCTCACTTGGGGGGGGGGGGGGGGGGGGGAGTAGGGGATACCCATATACCCGTATCCCATTAGCTTAAAATGCTATCTCAAAATGCTGCCATTATCTTAGAATGCTATTTTTCACTAAGATGTTATCCTACTATTTTTTCCCATCACCCTAAAAATATTGGGAATATCTCTACCTCACCATCTTAGAATACTTCAGCAGGTAGAGACAGGGTAAAAAGTAAAGCCCCTATAAATACAAGAATAAGAGAGATAGCATTCTAAGTTGATTAAGAAATAACAAAAACATGATATAAACAGGGCTTCAAAGAAGCACCTCACCGAAACCAAAAGTAGCGATTGTTTGTGCCTTAATAGCATGATCTCAGGGTCATGAGTAAGCACCCCGCCACATAATATTCAGAATATAATTTGTTCAACAGACATTTCATCCAAAACAATAATGTTAATGGGATGGATTTGGAGCAAAGTCTAGATCCTCAGAGCTCGATGAATGAGAAGAAGAACATTCTTCGACAGCAGCCAAGGCAGAAGAGGTAGAAGGACCACCCTCAAGTGAGGCTGCCAGAATCTGCAGAGCGCCTCCTTCATTTGAACCGTCCTTCACCTCCTCAAGAGCGGCGGGGAAGGATGCCTCCCTCGCTGGTAGATGGGCCTGAACCTTGTCCCTTTCTTAGTTCCTAATAAAGGAGAAAATTCTCAGGATAAACGAGTAAACTCTAACAACAAAACGAACAATAGAAAACAAGAGGATACCTGGTCAAAAACCTTCCGAATAGACCTCATAACCATGGTGTTATGAGGAAAGAGAGGAAATAAAGGCGCCTCCCAAGAGGGGAGATCCCTTATGGCCTTGGCAGGTTGGCGAAAGATCTGAGCTGCTTCCGTCAGCTCAGGCATATACCACGGCTCTGTGGAGGAAAGGGAGTGATCCTTCCGGAGAGACTCAGGCTCTGTGTCGAACATCCTTACTATGGATTCGGCATTGACAGCGGCTGCATGCTCGGGGATGCCCAATTGCTGGCAGCACTCAAGGATAGCGGAAGCTGTCCATGCGGTGAGGGGCTCAAACAGACGCAGCCAAAAATCATGAGAATGAAGATAAGCTTTGGGTAAACGCTTGATTAGGGAATTCAGGAAGGCTTGACCGTAAGGAGTCATCAATAAGTTAGACTTGCAATCTTTGACTCCAGAAGAAATACCCTGGCATATCCCTTCTCTCCGCCCATGAGTAAATGAGGAAGCTGGGGCCTATGCTAGCTCCCGTTCGTAGCTAAGTGTCAGCTGCGCTATTTTTGCTACTTGAATTTCCATTAGCTGTTCTACCCTCTCAGATGAGGCCCTCAAAGCTTTCTCAAGTTCCTTTATTCGCTCAGACAGAGAAAGAGTGTGCTCCTCTTTAGTCAGCAAAAAACCTCGAAGTTGGTGGACTTCAGTCTGGAGCTGCTCTCTGCTCTTCTCAGATTGAGAAAGATTCTCTCGCAATTGCTCGAGGCTTAACTCTTGAGCAGAAGGAGAACTCTCCGACACCTTCCCTTTCTTTCTAGCTGAGAGGGAAGAGGACTCACTTTTCCTCTTAAGGGAAGAGGGATAAGGCGCTAAAGAGACAAGAGCGGGAACACCAGCATCCTCATCAGTGAAAATAGGAGAAAATGAAGTTGATCGAACAGGGGCAACCAGGTGTGGGAAGTAAGGCTTCATTCGAGGCTTACCAATTTCAACCTCTCGGGGACTCTCCCGAGAAGGGTTACAACCCCCAAGACCCGTGGGCTCTTGGGTGGAAGTATTACCCAATGATAAGGTGGGAGAGGAGCCACCAGATCTTGTCTGCTCCATTATTTGCAATAGCTTCTCTCGTGCTTTCTTCCCCATGCCTAGTTTGGTGGAATCCATAACTGCAAGGCAGAAATAATCACCAAAAAATAATGATAGATGGTAGGGTTGCGAATAATTGAAACAAATCAAAAACTCTACAAATCTTAAAAACCAAGTGATAGTTCTAAAGATGAAGCATCGGTCACATTCATATCATAGCCAGTTTCGCCATACAGAGAAATTGGGGCTAGCAATGTTCCTCAAAATAAGAACAGGGGAAACAATAAGGGTTACCCTAATCTTAAGAAATTCAAAAGAAGGCCTATGCACAAGTATAGGAGAGTAAAATAGTTAGGGAATACCTGAAAGGGACAAAAGGAAAGGCGGTCGCCGGAGTAATAGCTGGGAGCGGTAGACGATTCGCAATGTCACCCCTTTTTCTTTCTGAAGCATAATGCAGAAAGAAGAATGAGGAAGTTGAGGAAAAAGAGTGGGGTGGTTTCCTACTTATCACCCCACGACGCCAAAAAGGGGAGGGATTACCCTTTTCACCTGCAGAGAAAATAAAATAATAACAATAATGCCTATTTTTAAAAGTAGCTCTGTATTCTTTCACCCTAAGGGAAAAAGTAATGATGAGTAAAGGAAACAGGTCCAACTCTATCCTCGGGAGGATAACCGGCGTTTCGGCTTCCCCCATCATCAGACATCTGCCAAAAAAAAAAGGGGCAATAGTTGAAGCAAAATCCACTTTCCCGCCAAAATACCCGTCAGAAGCCCTCGTATTGGCGCTTCTGGACCTGGGGGGGAGTAGTTGATAGGGACTAATATCAGCCATACTCCCTAAATACCCAAGTTAATGGGGAATATACTTTCCTTAACCTTAGACTACAGTTCCTAGAGAAATGGACGCGTCAGATGTCACCATAAAGGCAAGAACCTCACCTCTATGGAAGGAATAATAAATCCTAGGCGAAGCTAGCATCGACAACACTACTGGTGGAAATAAGTATTACTTTTAAATGATAATCGATAGAGGCTATTCCGCGTAACAGCATAATACCAAAAGGATTATGTCGAGCACCAGACGCTTAATACAGCTAAGAATTGTATGCCATGTAAGAAGTTGTGAAGTTCTGACTTCCCCACTAAGCTGCGACGGATCTGCAGGCATCTGTAAAGATAGAAGGATCTGACCAGATCCCATACGTATTTAGTAGAAGCTTAAGGTTCTGCGTAGCATACAGTCCGCGTGACTCTACATACTATAGAGTGAGGACCACTGCATTCATGATGGAGGATACTTTTGCCCCCGCTGGAGTTCCTTTTCTGTCCTTCCTTCACAAAGATGTTCACTTTTCACCCTCCTCATACCTATAAATACTAAGTGAACGCACAGAATATGGAGACTTTTACGAACAACACGCTCCCTAGCGTACTGTTCCCTTCAATTCAATACTCTCTCTCACGAGCTCCTCCGAGCTCAGGCAAGCCAAGGCGGACAAGACCTTCTTCCAGGAGGCCGTAGTTCGTTTCTACGTCCATCTACTCTTCTCCACACCGGGAAGAGTCTATTTCTTACGTATACTACCTTGAACTTAAGGTAAAACCCTCATCACTTGAGGAGGAATGAAGCTTAACGGAGCTCCACACTCCTAGCTTCCCTCTTTCCCTTGTCTCTTTTCTGTGTTATCTGCTTGTATGAGTGCAAAACCCCACGAATCTTGCTAGTTTATGGCCAAATACGCCTTTTATCCTTTGCCTATAGCTCAACTATTACTCGCCGTTGCTATACGCCTCTCGCCCTGTACAAAATGCCCGGCTATGGCCTTTCTATACGCATGAATCTCTCACTCTTTACTGTTTTAACGCTTTACCCATGAATGTTGTTTGCAAAACATTACAAATAATACCCTAAATTGTTGTGGATCTCCAACCCGGATCTATCACTAAGAAGCTTCGGATTTCATTCGGTGTTGATGGAGATTTCCAGTTCTGCACTGCCTCTACCTTTGCAGGGTCTACCTTGATTCCGTCTGATGATACTATGTGTCCTAAGAAAACCACTTCTTTAAGCCAAAACTCGCACTTACTGAACTTCGCATATAGCCTTTCCCTTCTAAGGGTTCCTAGGACCGTTCTCAGGTGTTCTTTGTGTTCCGCCTCACTCTTTGAATAGATTAGTACGTCGTCTATGAAGACTAGGACGAACCTATCGAGATAAGGGTGAAACACGCGGTTCATGAGATCCATAAACACGGCTGGTGCGTTGGTTAGTCTGAAAGGTACGACTACGAACTCGTAGTGGCCGTATCGGGTTCGGAAGGCGGTTTTGGATGTATCACTGGGTCGGATTTTCAACTAATGGTACCCTGATTTCAAGTCTATCTTCGAAAAGACTTTGGCTCCTCTAAGTTGATCGAATAAGTCATCAATTCTGGGTAAGGGATACTTATTCTTAAGAGTTAGCTTATTCAGTTCTCGATAATCGACGCACATTCTCATTGATCCATCTTTCTTTCTCACAAAGAGAACAGGCGCTCCCCACGGTGATACACTGGGTCTGATGAAACCTAGTTCTAGGAGTTCCTGGAGTTGAATCTTAAGTTCCTCTAATTCCTTTGGGGCCATACGATACAGTGCTTTGGACACCGGAGCTGCTCCAGGTTCTAGGTCGGTGGTAAATTCTACCTCCCGGTCTGGTGGGGGTCCTGGTAGGGTCTCGAGAAATACGTCAGGAAATTCTCGTACGATTTCTACATTCTCGACCTTCGTTTCTTCCTTGGTTTCCCCACATAGATGAACAAGATATGCTGGGTACCCCTTTTTGACCAACGTGGCGGCCTGAAGTGCCGAGATGATCGCCTTTCGCTGGTCCATGGAGATTCCGTAGAAGTCTGTTGGTTCCTTCCCGGGTGTGTGAAAAGAGATTCGTCTTTCGTTGCATAGAATAGTAGCATGATGTTGGGTTAGCCAGTCCATTCCTAGGATCACATCTACGTCTTTCAAAGTCATGACGCTTAAGTTATTTGCTGAGAGTTTGAGTGATCCTAAATCAAGTTCTAGGTTAGAGCAGCAGTGCGTGAGAGTCTTAGTTCCTCCTACCGGTGATGTGAGACCTAGTTCAATCTTCCATGGTTTTGCTTCTAAGTTCAGTTCCTCTACACATGCTTGAGATATAAAGGAATGCGAAGCACCGGTAGCGAACAAAATTATCACAGGTATTCCGAGTAGTTGACCCATACCTGCTAGATTTCCTGGGTTTTTCTCTGGCTGTTTCTGCTTAAGTGCGTAAGCCCTAGCGTTTTGCTGTTCCTGAAGATGCTGCTGGAATTGTTGTCGCTGAGAGGGCAAAGGAAATGGCTGATGTAGCTGGGGTGGTTGAGGAGGCCTTGGCTGTGCCTGAATAGCACGCAACTGTTGGTTTCGACCAATGGGTTGGGGTCCTGGGCCTGTTCGTGGCTTCCTATTTGGCAGTTCCTTGCGATGTGTCCCTTTTGGTTGCAGACAAAGCAGGCGTCATTACCCACTTTGCAGACACCCTCGTGTCGTCGGTTACAATTTGAGCAGAGGGGTATTTAATGTATTGACTTCCTGTCTGTATCTGAGTAGGAGTAGGTCCAGGATTTGGCGGACGTTGGGGTCCTTGCCATGGTCTTTTGTCACGCTGACCGCTCGGGTTTCCCTCCCACTTACGTTTTCCTTTGTCGGCCGGAGGTTGATAGTTCGAGTGGGTCGGGGGATTTGCTGGGGCTGGTTTCTCAGTCGGCATGGCTGCCTCAACATCTAAGGCACGATTTAATGCCTCGTGATAAGTGAGAGCTCCTAGGCTTGCAAGGGTCATCCGAATTTCGGGCCTCAAACCGGCTCTAAATTTCTCTGCCATCTTTTCGTTAGTGTCGACTTGGTCGGGTGCATAGCGGGACATGTTGCAGAAAGCTCGGTCGTATTCGGTTACCGTCATTCTACCTTGCCTAAGGTTATAGAATTCGGTCTCTTTCTTCTTCCGATAACTTTTTGGAACATACTTATTGTATAGCCTAGTCTTGAACTCCTCCCAGGTAAGGTCTGCTCGCTGTTCGGGTGTTATGATTTTCTGCTGAGCTTCCCACCAAAAGTCGGCAGATCCTGTGAATTGGAAAGTTACGCACGCTAATCGTTCTTGATCGTTGCATCCCAAGAAATTAAAGATACGTTCCAGGGCGCGTATCCAAGTCTCAACTTCAGATGGATCTCCCAATCCATTGAAGACGGGTGGGTTTTGGCGAAGAAAAAGTTCTTCGACCCTTCGTGGTGGTGGTACTGGGGTGGCGGAGGCGGCGGTGGTGGAGGTGGTGGTTGATCACGTTCATTCCTAGCTCCACCTCGGGGTCTTCCTCTCCTAGTTCTCGGTGGCATTCTGATTAGAGATGATATAAGAGTTCAAATGGTAAATTTTACGAGAATTTCTTGCATAGGTGATAGCGCAAATCATGCTTGGTTCTCTACTTATCATGTTATATTGATTTGTCATAACATAGTTCGAAGAAATGGTTTCGCAAATAGATATCATAAACGGTGCATTTAGGGAAAATTGCCTCATGGAGGTCTTAAGCATCATAATGAAAACGGAAACGAACATGTCAATTTGTCCTACGGTCCACCTAACACTTTGTGGCTCCGTACTATCACATTAAAACATAATATTTAAAATCGAGGGTTCTATTCGTAAAACAAGGTCAGGACGGTTTATAGGGTCCGTTGCTGACACCAACTAAACTACTCTAGCCTACTAAGGAACTCTCGGTACTCAGACACGACTCAGCGTCAGAGTCGGGGTCCGGTCCTCCTCCTAGGTCCTCGTCAGAGTCGGGGTCGACCTCCAGGTCAATAGGCAGTCCCTCCTCCTCTGGATCCTCCTCAGGGTCCTCCTCCTCAAACTCCGGCTCTGGCACAGGCGCCGGCTGTAGCTGGGGTGCAACCTCGTGCATCAACTCCTCAACCATCTCTGCAAGGTCGTCCAAGCGGCCACTAAGGTCGAGCATAACCTGACAGTGCCTGTCGGTGCTCTGCCTCAACTCCTCCATCCATACTTCTAAGTCAGAGGGCGCAAGTCCAATGCTGCGACTGCTACTGGGCCCTGCACCTGTGGCCCGGTCTCGGTGAGAAGCGGAAGTCGTCGACTGCCGTAACTCTGCCACTATACGGAGCAAATCCCCCGTGGAAGTCCCTGGGCCTCGTGGACGGGAAGGCGAAGGACGGGGTGTCTCCCTCTCAGGGCTAACGTCTACCATCGGGGCTTTCCCCCGGTCGGCTGTAGAAGAGCCTCCCCCGCCGGACAAGGAAGCGGGTACGGGAGGTGCGCTGAAGGCACGTCGGGAGTGGGTCACCGGAGTCCCGGTCTCAAAATCCTCACGGTCTCGACGTCCGAGAATGGAAACAGGAGGCGTCGGGACCTTCGAGACCTCTGGTGCTCTACTCGTCCGAGGCTGCACTGGAGGTGAGAGGTCAGTCTCAGTAACGGGACGTAGCGGGAACTGGTGTGGTCCATCGGGCGGCCTACGGTACACTGTGAACTAGCGCTGGAGGGCTGACAGAAACCATCGAAAGTCAGCTACGAGGTCGTAGTAAGGGAGGTAGTAGGTGGTGAAGTCCTGTGAGATAGTCCACGCCCACATCTGCCAGTCGTAAGGTAGGTGTACAATCACCCTGGTCACGCCATCGTATCCTGAAACCCCGGCGTTCTGGTGTACTTCTTCCCAGAGTCCTCCAAAATGGGCCAAGTACTCCCCTATGTCATGCTCCACTCGACGTCGGGAGTGGAGGTACGAGTCTAGAAGTATCGCAACCACGTCTGGGGTAGGCCTAGCTCCTGCCATCTACACGGAATAGCGAATTCTAATCAGGTTCTATTCAAAAGGTTAGGACAAAACAGAAATCTTAGATAAGTTGGTGAAGGAAACATCTCCCCTTTCTTCTTTTTTTTTCTTCTTTCTATGAGTATGATCTATGGTTCTGAGATTCTACTGGGTCATAACTGTGTTTCATGCAAATGTAAGAGGGGTTCTATACTAACTAAGTTCATGGTTCTTTTTTTAACGTTAGGTTACTCCTACTGAATTCCCGTTGAGTTAGGTTAAAGGCGGTCGGAAAACTCGCCTTGCGTCCGTTAAAAGGTCGACGACACCTCACTTGTCTCGTATTTGAGACGTTTATCTTGGTTATGGATTCTAATCATTTCCTTGCAAGTCTTCTTCTTCGGTCTGCATCCCGTCTTCTTTGATCCAACCTGTTTCAATTGAAAGAAAAGATCCTATTTCAAGCCAGCTACGTTCTCTAAAAGTTCTTGATCTCAATACCTTATGTGATCCCTACAAGTTACCTCGTCTAGGTTCTCATACTAGTGATAAGCAACCTATCTTTTGGCCGCCCGTGATGTCGTGGAGGTCGAGCTTTTGTCGAGAGCTTTAAGAAGTCTAGCGAAGCAAGTCTAGACTTTACGATGAAAAGGAAGACTCTTGGATTTCAGAGCGAACCTAATGCTCTGATACCACTCTGTCGCGACCCGCCCCGCCATAACTTAGCCAAGCAAGGTCGTGACGCAAGGAAATGGGATAAAGAGAAAATATTGTACATGAACATAAATGAAAAGTAAAATCTCGCAAGGAAAACAACTTCAAGTTCGATTCAAAATACTCAACATTCATCGAGAATGTTGGCAAAAGACGTTGTTCAATACAGATGAAGTGCTGACAAAAGAAAATACGCGGAAACGTGTCTGTTTACAAAAGGAACAATACATGAAAGAGCGGAAGCTTATTCAATAAAGAGTTCGTCGGCTACGAAAAGCTCGACTCGTTGCATCGTTACACAAAACAACATCTCGTTGCAACGATACACGGAGTAAACTGTGTGAACTTCGTAACGAACATTGCGGAAAAGCGTGAGATGCATGTGTGGCGACATGCACCACCAAGACGCTTCCACACACTGATACCCGACAAAAAGCTCCTCGGACTGCTCCACATCCATCACGATCAATCTGCACACGGGAAATATGTACAGGGCTGAGTACAGAGTACTCAGTGGACACATGCCAAAACATTTTATTGTCAGCCATTAAAGTGAGGCATAGGGGTTTTAGGAAAAACCTATGCTTACGGAAAACAGTTTAAACTAAGAGGGCGCTTGCAAGCTATTTTCTGGTGTAATCCGTCATATCTGAACTGATTCTGGTGTACCCGGAAGGAGTGGCCACTCCCCCGGATACCTCGACCGGCCAATACGTAGCTCACGGTCAACATAACTAAGTGCACTAAGTTCATCGAGGTGCGACCCCGATAGACCTGAATTCTTTCTGATAACTATGGCCAAAGCCCTGTGGCCGAAGCCCTTCAGATATGACATCATACAAAACAAAGCATTTATGGCATGACAATACTTTTAAAGAAAGAACTATAGAATAAAGAACACATTTTAGTTTTGAAAGCCCACCTTGCTTGTTTCCCTGATAATGCTGATGTAGTTCCGGAGCTGCTTAGGCTCTGCTTGTTCCTCCGCCTAACCTCGTTCAAAGAACGTAAAGTAAGTAACTTGAACTGAAAATCGATAATCTTATCGATTTAAGCGGAGGCTAACTCTTAACTAAATCTCCGTGTTTCTACGGAGGAATGTAAGTGATCTACACTTATAAGACTAATCTGAGTTGATTTGTTATTAATCTAGTTTATAATTATTTTTAAGTCCAATAGAACTATTAAGGGTCGAAGCCCATTATTTATTCTCGATAATTTATCGTGTGCGGCCCTTGTGCACATATCTAATCCTCGGCCCAATTGTCTTATGAATCGGCCCATTTAATTATAAAGTCTTTGGCCCAATTAGTTCTCGATTTATCCCGTTATGAAATTTTGCCTATCTTTTAATTAATTCCCGGCCCAACTGATGTAAGTCTGGCACATCGTTTAGTTTTAATTACGTTTGGCCCGTTTATTCGGCCCAGCCCGTTAAGTGTTTATGAACTGCAGACATTTCCTCTCTCATCTCTCATTCTCTCCCTCGCGATCTCTCTCTTTCTCCCTCCCTGGACTACTTCTCCCTCTCTGCCGTAGCTTCCCCTTGCTCGGCGGCATCGCCGCCGTCAATGTTCTCCCCCCCCCCCTGGTAATTCCGGTCATCATCCTCCTCGTCTATGCCTGGCCTTGGTGTTGAAGTTCGGTTGGGGAAGTTAAATCCCTAATTTGGAGGATTGGGGGGAAAAAATCCCCGTCGGCTCTCCGCCCCTCCGTCAGGCTCGTTGGCGGCGTTTCTTCTCTCGACAGTGGCTCTTCCTTGCCCTACCTTGCTTCGTTCATCCCTTGCCCTAGCCCTCATGGCTAGGGTCCATCACCGCGACTGCCGTCGCCTTCCCCTGCCTCTCTCTCTGTTTCAATTTTCGGCGCCGGCGGCTTGGTTGCCGCCGGTATCTCCCTTATTTCTCCTCTTCGTCTGACCTTCTTCTTCTCCTTTTTGCAGGTTTCTTCCGAGGTGAGCTCCGAGGCTGTAGTGGCTCCGTCGGAACTGCCGTGGCTCCGCCGTCGTCTCCTTGTGTCTCCGACACACTATGCCAAAAAAGTTCATACATAACGCAAAATTTGCGTTATCTATGTGCAAAAGGAAACTGTTAAGAATACTGGTGTTATAAAAAGTCACCCTCATACATAACGCTTCTATACCGTTATCTATGTGAGTCTATCATAACAGTTAGAAATTCAATACATAACACTAATTTACCGTTATGTTTAGTAACTTTTAATAACGGTTTGCAACTGTTATTAATTTATATATTGTCCGCTATATATGGTCAACAATCATTACGGTTTGTGGTCCTTACATTACGGTAATGAAGCGTTATCTTTGGTTGTTTTTAATAACGGTTTTGAACTGTTATTAATTTTTCTTATACTCATTAAAATAAATAAAAATGATACATTTATTAAAATACAAATAATTCAAACATAGTCAAAAGATAATAAAATGTTCTATCAACATCTATAAATGTTTCAAGAGAACCTAATACACGAATATATCTTTTTTTCGCAGCCTAAAATCCTATTCATGCTTCTTTGTCACCTACAAACAATTCTTCGTTGCTTCGATACCTGCAATGACTTCTTCGAATTCTCTGACACTGTTACTACAAGAAAAAAATCACACAAAAGCATGTCAAAGCATTTAAAAGCATCAAATAAATAACAAAGGGCAGAGTTAAGACACATTCTTCAGATTTTGATTAGTCTTCTCGTCCTGTAGTTCAGACAAAAACATAATAGAGTGCATAGACATTTGAATGTTGATACAATTTTAAAAAAAGTATCTTACATCGGTCTTCGTATTAGGAAATTGAGAGCCCTTTTCTGCAGCATACCAACAAAACATGTTATGTGAAAAAATCTTTCCTCTCTTTAAGGTAAATTAATCTCTATGGAGACACAAGACTACCATGGCAAGTGGCAAGAAATCAACGAGAGAAATCCTCGTCCAAGATAGCAAAAATATAATAAACACTTAGGATTTAGTTCAATGAAGTAACTAACCTGAATTTTTACCAGCACCATCTGAATCGGAGCTTGATAATTTGTTCTTAGAAATCACCTGTGTACCTACTACATTTGATTTCCATTCCTTGGTGAGGTTCAAGCAATGCCCCATGACTGCAATGTTGAGAGCCGGATGCCCTACTGCAACTATTACTTTTTCTTCACCATCTGCTCCCTTTGAGACTTCATCCACCAAGCTTTCCCATGCTGCCCCTGATCGCTCCCATAGCTCCTGTGCTACGTCGTCCTCAAAGCCTCTCAACCAGCCGGCTTCGAGAGTAGAAAACCTAGTCAAGTCCTGTGCAATTGACATACAGCTTAAGTTCTCCTCGCCTCAACCGAAAAGTAGTGTATAGTGTAAAGAGTTTCTTAGTACTTGTTTTGTCTGCTTAAGAATGTTCTCAACATCGAGGTTAGGTATTTGCTTCGTTTCCACATAGCGTTGCGAACAGTCGGCTCCCAAGCAGTCTGCAGCTTCTTGAACCTAATAAACATCATATATTACACAAACCTCAAATGTGAACCTATGTTTTTTCATATTCAGAAAAGGAAACAATCTTAATTTGGAGATCGCATTTGCAGTCTCAACTGATGTTCTTGCACTGCTGCTGACTATAGTTCCTTTGACATCAAGAAGTAGCTCTGCAGTTTTCTGCGCCTTTTCCGTAGTATAAAAGAATTCAAGAACGTCTCATTTTACAAAAATCTTCAGTCATTAGCAAGTAGGAATGTAAGGAAATGTAGAACCTGTATCATCCCAAGCATGTTCATAGGTCCATCGGCGGAAAAAGGATATGCGCCTTGCTAAAGGAGAAGTGTGTCGAATGCAAATGAATCGGGTCATTATATTGATCATTAACTTTTGCAAAGGTTAATGCAAATGCAGAGAACTTATGACTTAAATACCTCCAAATCGGTTTGAGGGAGACCGTGAGTGACAAGTATGAGCCTCGTATTGGCTTTCCTGCATGCAGAGCTTCCGGAGCCCAACGGCGAACTTGGGGTCTGCACCATTACATTCAAATCACAGCATGAACTTCAAAGCAACCTACAAAAACATAGTTCTTCTTTTTTTTTGTTTCCATTCTGGTACAACTCAAGAAAGGATCGAAGCTGATTCAAATGATGAAAGAAGCTCTTCCTCAACCAAGTAATTAAGGAAGACTAAGTGAAAACAAGAAAATTATGAATGACTAGATAGCTCACAACAATGAGAATAAGTAAGAATTCAAACGATTCTCATAAATGACTGCACCGGATACCTGATTAAGACGATTTATGCAGATTTCTGGAGACCCCCCTTCAGGATTGGGAGTGAAGTCCAGCACACTCACACCACAATTGCTCTGGAGTAGAATCCTAAAGTATTCCGTTCCCAGTCCTATGCGTAGATAGATTATTACATTGGACACAGTTAAAATCAGACACAATGTCTTCCATGTCATATAATTTAAGAGGTCAGAGGTATATAATTTAAGAGCTCCAGCAGCGGCAGAAGCTTCGCCACCTCTTTCACGAAAATCCTCCGACATCATCTTGTTGATCTCTCTCTATCTCTCTACAAAATCAATTCCTCAAATCAATTGAATTCCATAGCAAACACAACACAGAGGCAAATGACTGAATTCAGAGGATTAAACTCACATTTCGACCTCTACACGCACAGGAAGAAAGGAAAATCACGAAGCCAGTGGAACTACACTCGACTAAATGGATTGAACAGATGCAGTTCAAATTCAAAGATAATCAATGCTACTACTAGATGAACTAAAATTCACACTTTTACTAGTCCGAAATTCATTTTTTTTTCATTTCAAGTGCGGTATGTACAGTGAACTAAATGGGTTCAATCAAATAATTGTGATAATTGCGGTTAATTTATACAATAATCACACGCCATGAAAGTAATCGAAGAAAAATAGGCAGTAGAAATCGCACTCATTTAGCGAAAAAACCTGAGGATCTTCGACTCGATCGTAGTACAGAGGGAAGTGAGGTGGAAGACGCCGGCAACGCTGCCGATCGCAGCGGCGATGGAGTCATAATCGAGCAAATCGATCTGAAATAGGCAGAGGCGGGAGTCTTCTCCTTCAATGGCTTCCAAGTGTTTCGTTTCTCTCTCAAACCCTAAATTATCAGACAACAATCAAAGTAAGCAAAAGGATCGAGAAATCAGCGAACTCCGAACAAGTGAAGCAGAACCTAGATCCTAAACGGTGGCGCGGACGGTGTAGCCGCGGCGGACTGGAAAACAAAGCAAAACTTATGAAAATTTTAGGGAAAAAAAATTCAAAATTGAAGAAATCAAAACCCAGAAGTAACAACAAATCACCAGAATATAGTTGAATCGGTTCCTGGGGAAGAACATCGAAGTAGAATCTCCACTTCGATTCCCACTTGAACCTCTCCCGCAACAGGAACAGAGCCACCGACATCCATGGCTTCAGCGCGGTGCAGGCGCCTCCGATCTAGAGTCCGCGGCGGCGTCTGAACTTCCTCGGAATCTCGAGAATGACGTCGTTTCTCCGACGAGCCCTAGGCCCTCGGGGAAGTTTTTCTGATTTTTGAGTTTGGGTGAAAGTAAATTTAAGTAAAAATTTTAATATTAATTATTGGTAATTTTTTTAAAGTTTTAAATATTATTAGTAACAGTATATTGTTATCGCTTTTTATAAACTGTTATTAAAACTAAACATAACACTTCAATACATAACGGTTCTTACTAAACTGTTAAGTATAGTAGTGATTATAGATAACACTCCGTTCATGATCGTTATGATTGATTAAAGCTACACTCACATACATAACGGCAACCGTTATCTATTTAAAAAGTGTTCACATACATAACGGTTCCATGAAAATACCGTTATGTATGCAGTGTTACCTATGACAGAATTTGGCATAGTGACAGGTCCATTCTTTCACCCTTATTCCCCCTTTCGTTCTCATAACTCGATTATAAGTTATGCTTGTAAATTTTAGGGGTTAGGGTTGGATTAAAGAGCATTTTAGGGGCTGTTTTACCTTGAGTTTAAGATGTCTTAGTTAGAAGCAATTTTCCAGATTTTAATATGTTCAAATTTTGGTGTCTTGTTGGTTTGAAGAGTTGGATTAAGGATTATCATGCATGCAATGATCTAAGCCTTCTAAGGGAGGTTCTATGTGATCTAATCGTGCTCGAATTTTCAGTTCTTGGCCTATAAATTAACATGCATTATCTCTAGATGATTGATAAGCTTTTTATGTTTCAATCTTAAGACTTTGATCTATGTTTCATGCTCAAAGGTTGATGGAGTTCTAGATTATGCCTCTTGTTGGTTCTTTGGTGGTTCTAATGGGATTGCATGCTCAAAAGCTTGAATTTTCTAAGAGGAAGTGGTAAGGGGAGTCTTACTTGTGATTGTGAGAGGTTGAGAACTGATTTCTTGGATTAAATGGTGGCTGTCCCCTTCTCTTTGTTGCCTCCTTCCCCTCGGTTCTTCTCCCTATTGATGTGGCTTGAGACCTACACTTGCATGTTGGATTTCTATGTGTTAGAGTCTTGATTACTCATGCTAGGGAAAAGGAGTGGGGTTTTTCTCACCTCTGAAACTGGAAAATGGATCTCTATCTCTTAATGAAGGTTGTCCTCCTTCAGTTTGTGCTTGATTATCTTCTCCCTTCTTCTCTCTTCACTCCTAGAGAGGGAAAATTGGTCCTCAAGTTAATGCATGCTCATTCTAGGTCTTAGGAAGGTTTGAGAGAGGTTTACCTTGATGTGTGTATGGTCGCCGGTGGCTGGATTCCGGCAGTGATGCTTGCTGAAATCCGGCAGCTTCTCTCTCTCTCTCTCTTACTCTCGGCAGTCTCCTTCTCTCTCTCTCTCTCTACTTGTTCTTGTGTTGTATGAGTGAATGGTTTATGCTAATCCTTCCCTTGGTTTTTGTATAAGGATGGGAGGCTTTACTTGTGGAGAAGGTTTGTAATCATTGCATAGATGGCTTGAATTGGGGAGGCTCATTTCAAATTTGTGACTCAAGGAGGTGAAGGGTTGGACGGCTAGCTCTAGCTCTCCCCTTCCCCATGCATTTTTGTCCATTTAAGCTCCTAATGATGTACTAATTGTATCTTTAATGATAATTAAGCATTTCTTCCTTCCTTGTCATTAATCGGTATTAGAGAGATTAGTGTAATAATTTCCAGATTTGTGTTGTATGCTACAACTGAGATTTCCCTCCCTTTTCCTTTAATTTATTTCTATTGTTTTTTTTTTTTTTTTTCCTTGTCCATTAATTATAATGGAATGTATGTACTTATTTTCATACTATTATTTCTCATGTAATTATCATCATGGATCGGGATTATTAACATTGGGCCTTTCGATCATTTTCGAATCTCTGGAACGTGGGCTCTCGTTCTTGGACCAAATAAATCGAACAACTATTAATTAAGTGGGCCTCGACAACTATGTGGGCCAAAAATATGCTAGTTGGGCCTTGTGAAAACTAAGTGGGCCTCGGCCCCTTTGGGGAAATTAATTCACCGATTATTCCCTATCGGCTTTCTTCGATTATATTCGATTCTCGTTTCGGTATACTATTTCCACTAAAAGTGGCTCTACCGGTATCATTTAAAAATTTTATTTTACCATAATAATACTTATAATAATATTCTTAAAATTTTTATTACTAAATAACACCGAAGTTTTTTTTACTCACTAAGAAAAACTGCGGTCGTTACATATATAATAAATATGAATGGTATATAATAAATGTGTATTAATGAGTTTTAATAATATAATTAATAAAATCATTACAAATGCAATAATCACGGAAGACATTAATATCTTTCTTAATTTATATTGTTTTTTGCCTATAAATTTCGAAAGTTTGTTAATAAAAACATACTTGATCTGTTTTCACGGCGGAGGAGGAAGAGTCGGATCATGAAGACTTTTCTATATATCGAACTCATATGTCTCCGAGTTCATGTTTTGCATTTTCCTATTTAAATAGTTAAGTATTGTCATTCTTTTCGAATAATCATTGTCTCTAAATCACGTAAAGAGTTTGTTTATGTAATTCATTTATGTTTTATCTATCATCTTTAGCTTTTATGGTTTAAGGAACTTGTGTGAATATTTTTTCCTATACTTATGTATCAATTTTAATTCTAAGTGACTAACAATGTATGATAATCTATTTGTTCTTCAAATTGTTAATTGTTCTATAGAAAATAAAGTGTAAAAACAATTTAAGTAATCATTTTCAAGTTGGGTTTTTACACTTTCGTAATCTCTAATTTATTTTTTTAATTTCTCTATTCTCATGCTTATGATAATTAATCTTGGCTATTTTGCTGATAAAAGTTTTGAAATTCGAAATCGATTATGAATCACTTTATATATGACTTCTCCATATTCGAAGATATCTAGCAATCAAATTCTTAAAAGTGTACAACAAATCCTAGAATTATATAATAGCATCAATAACACTAAGGTTGCGTTCTCTTTGATGCGAAAGAAAAAGAGAGAAAAGAGAAAATTACACTATAAACTCCACCCTTTTTCTCACCTTTTCTCACATTTTCTATTTTTTTCCCTTCATTTGCACTACAATGGAGAGAAAATATTATCTCTCCAATTTGGTGTTGTAAATATTTTCTCCAATTTAATGAGTAAAATCCTCCTTCATTGACAAAAGGTGAGAAAAGGGGAGAAAATGGGTGAAATTTATAGTGTAATTTTCTCTTTTCTCTCCTTTTCTCTCGCACCAAAGAGAACGCAACCTAAATGTTATCTATATACTAATAATAGCATCGGCCTGCTGTTTATAGTAAGTCTTCTATTCTATAAATAGTAAGTTTGTATATTTTTCAGTATAAAAATAAATAGATAATTTCTTACTCATTTAATGTAAACATAAAAGTAACCATTATAATACCGATTTAAACAATGTGCATCGTAGCCATTAAAGATACACATTAATTATTTAGTAAGTAATTTATGTATACATTCTATACAATTTTCTAATTCAAATCGAATAGTTGAAACCGATGTTATTTAAGTATAAAATATGAGTAAATATTGCTAATATTTAATACTACAATACAATTTCATGCACCCGATTAAGGTCATTACGTAATCAAGGACAATTAATTAAATATTAAATTCTCCGCAATCACTCTTTCCGATCTTATGGTATAAATTCTCTGTTTGATCGGGTAAAATCTACAACAACGATCTACCTGACTACCTCTATACGTTAAGTACCCTCCCGACTAATATAACTTTGGATGTGCGTATCCAGTATACACACACTTTGTTTGTCTCCACCATCATCTATTTCAGATGAATATATGTATAGTATCTCTTTCGACGTAGTGTGTCACAATAAAAGATGTAGACATCGAATATAAGATTTTTCCACAATTATAGAATAAAAAATCAAAGTGTGGATTTGATAGACTGCATGGTTCGTTTGAAGACACTTATAGTAATGGTAGTTAAAATATTTTAATTGGAATATGCTTAAGGTGAGACTTGAAATATTTCTACATACTTAAAATTAACTAATCATATAAGGTATAAAATCCCCACGCATTGCGTGGGTGTGTTACTAGTTAACTTAATAGTCTGTACGGACAGAATTCCCATCAATCTTTGCATATGATTTCCTTTATGTTTTAATTTAATAATTAAAACCGATTATTTTCAAAAAATGTCAAGAAGCATGCGTGTATCTCGATATTCAATCGGAAAGGAGTTAATTATATAATCAGGCCAGGTATGAACATTATGTTGGAGATTTAATAAAATAAATCTGAAAATTACAATGAACTTGCCGGGCATAATACAACTCAAGAAGATAGAACAAAATTACAAGAAAATGACGAAAATAAATTAGAAGAACTTATTTGGCCGAGTCGAGGAAAGTCCTCTTTCCGCAAGACGAGATACGCCCCGGTAGTGCTCTCGGTTTTGGCGTATCGTCCCCAAAGATAAAACGACCACGTCTCGAAGGCAGCAGCACCGCAGAACCTTGGAGCTCCGACGAACTGAAGGAGGCGAGGACTGAGCTCGGAAAATGAAATGCAGAAGAGAGAAGAGCGCAAGTGCAAAGAGATGCTCGATTTGCGGTGTGTCTGACAAATGCATGCGACTCCTCTATTTATAGGCGTGTCATCACCCGAGGGATTAATGCCGTCATGAAGACGTCATCATGGTTCGTTGGCGGTTACGCACGAATCATGATGGCTCGTTGGCAGTTACGCAACGAGTCATGATTGCTCGTTGGCAGTTACAAGCGAGTCATGATTGTTCGTTGGCAGTTACGCAACGAGTCATGATTGCTCGTTGGCAGTTACACACGATCCATTAAAGGGTCGTTGGCAGTTACGCACGAGCCATGATGGCTCGTTGGCGGTTTCGCTCGACCCATTAAGGAGTCGTTGATGATTGCGTTTGTAACCTCCCGTGCATCATGATGTAGTGGAGGAGTTACACTCGTAACTCCCGACGGTTACAAACGTTACACATTCAAATGTTGAACACTAGGTTCAACGAATCTGGACGCAATTTGGTTCAACGAATCTGGACACATTTCTGGCCCAAAACTCCGAACCCCGAAACCCGAGCTCGAGCTCGAGCTGACCAACGACGCTTGCGTGTATCTATACACGAGAGAGCCCAAACTCTCTAGTCCACTTAAGTCCACTTGATTCTAAGCTCACTTGTTTAATTACTTTAAACAAGTTTAATTAATGAAGCTTAATCAATGTGGAACAACTTAAACATTCATTAAACAATGAATTAACTCCACCAACACTACACTTTAATCATTCATATCTCACTCACCACATATTGGTTTCGAGAATATGAATATATCACGTTAATCAACTCTCGGAGACGATTAACAATCTCATATTTAATTTAATAAATAAATTAAATATATTTAAATATTGATTTAAAAAACCAATATTCCAACAATCCCCCACATGAGTGAGATAGCCTTATGCAAATGTATGCAAATGCAGAAGCTCAGTCCTCAAGAGGTATTATACTGTCTGGATAGGTAGTTGGTGGCTTTGAACCTTCCATAGTCAATATCATCGAGTACACAGGCGGACTAGTAGCAATAAGCTTTGAACTATTCCTCCACGGCGTGCACTGAGACAACGATATCAACAGTATAACACTTCAACCTCATCCGTTCTCACGTTTTGTATCCTTTTCGGCCTTGGATACCCCTTTGGATTCATAAGTGCATTTCTTGAAGCGGCCACACTTCACACTTACATAGGTGATTCTTTACCGAGTATCTTACCATACTCAACCTCCTTGAGTTATTTATGAATCATTAAAAGTCATAGACTTAACCTCACCACAAGGTAAGCTTTTAACACTCGACTGCTCTTTAGAAGGAAATTTAGAAAGTGAGTGTTTTAACTCGAATTCTCATAGCTTAGTTTTCCCATTGAACCAAGTTCTCGGGATCTCCGGTCTCATTGGTTGGGTTACCACTATGACAACTCTTAGTTTGTGGATTTTAGACCCATTCCTTCTAGCAACTTATTCATTTGATCACGGTTTAACCCTTTGGTTAGCGGATCCGCTAGATTATCCATAGACTTTACGTAGTCAATCGAAATAATCCCTGTTGTGATCAATTGTCTAACGGTATTGTGTCGTCGACGAATATGTCTAGACTTACCATTATATAAACCACTTTTAGCTCTACCAATGGCAGCTTGGCTATCACAGTGAATCATCAAAGGTGGTATAGGTTTTGACCAACAAGGAACATCGTCTAGAAAGTTCCTTAGCCATTCCGCTTCTTCACCAGCCTTATCCAAAGCTATGAATTCGGATTCCATGGTAGATCGGGCTATGCATGTCTGTTTCGTGGATTTCCACGAGACAGCACCTCCCCCAATAGTGAACACATATCCACTTGTTGAAAGTGAATCTTTAGTGTCGGATATCCAATTTGCATCACAGTACCCTTCAAGTACAGGGGGGTATCTCGAATAATGTAGCCCATGATTTTGAGTATATTTTAAATATCTCAAAACTCGTACTAAAGCTCTCCAATGCTCTTTACTTGGATTGCTTGTGTAACGACTCAACTTGTTCACAGCACATGCTATGTCGGGTCTAGTGCAATTTGTCAAATACATTAGACTTCCTATCACCCGTGCATAGTCTTCTTGAGCAACCGGCTCACCGCGGTTCTTGCTTAAGTGAACATTGAGTTCTAGAGGAGTCTTAGCAGGCAAACTGTCGAAAGCATTAAACCTTTTAAGTACTTTCTCAACATAATGAGATTGTGACAAAACAATCCCATCTGTTTTTCTAAGAATCTTAATTCCAAGAATAACGTCTGCTGGACCCATATCTTTCATGTCAAAATTTCTTTTTAACATGGTTTTTGTCTCATTAATCACTTGGATATTACTACCCATGATTAGCATATCATCAACGTAAAGACACACTATAACGTAACCGTTTCTAGTGTTCTTAACATAAACACATTTATCACACTCATTTATTTTAAACTCGTGTGATAACATCACATTATCAAACTTCAAGTGCCACTGTAACGACGCTTGTTTCAATCCATATAAGGACTTAACCAGTTTACAGACCTTTTTCTCGTGTCCGGGTTCTACAAACCCTTCTGGTTGTTCCATATAGATTTCTTCTTCAAGATCACCATTTAGAAACGCAGTTTTGACGTCCATTTGGTGTATCTCAAGATCATACAAAGCTGCTATGGCTAGAAGCACACGAATAGAAGTGATCCTCGTCACAGGTGAATAGGTATCGAAAAAATCGTACCCTTCCTTTTGCTTAAAGCCTTTTACTACCAAACGAGCTTTGTATTTGTCAATTGACCCATCTGCTTTATACTTTCTTTTAAGGATCTACTTACATCCTAAGGGTTTACAACCTTCTGGTAAATTAACCAATACCCAAGTACGGTTTTGTTTAATGGAGTCAATTTCACTTTGAACTGCTTCTCTCCAAAGTTCACCATCCGATCTAGCAAACGCTGCTTTGATCGTTGTTGGTTCTTCATCCAACATGAACAGAACAAAATCAGGACCAAAATCCTTTTTAGTTTTAATTCTCTTACCACGTCTCGGTTCTTCATCTTCTAAGTTAGACCTTCGTCGCTTACGCGTCTTAGGTACTACACTTATAGATTTAGAACTAGTGGTTTCATCTTCAATTCTATTACTAGAATTGTTTTCAACTTTATCCTTACAAGGATA
Organism: Thymus quinquecostatus; assembly: GCA_024222315.1. Lineage (NCBI taxonomy): Eukaryota > Viridiplantae > Streptophyta > Magnoliopsida > Lamiales > Lamiaceae > Thymus > Thymus quinquecostatus. The sequence goes on from CM044172.1 coordinate 23,882,287, forward strand.
AATATTTTCAAAGAATATTGCATTCCTTGACTCAATAGTAGTTCCCACAGTCATGTCAGGTATTTCTGACTTGTGGATAATAAATCGATAGGCACTACTATTCAATGCATATCCTATAAAGATACAATCGACCGTTTTTGGACCAATTGCAACTTGTTTAGGTAGAGGCACTTCAACCTTTGCCAAACACCCCCACACTTTGAGGTATTTGTACGATGGTTTTCTACCTTTCCATAACTCATAAGGTGTAACATCTTGACCTTTGAGTGGAATTTTATTCAATATATAGTTAGTCGTTAAAACAGCTTCCCCCCACATGTTCTGGGGTAACCCAGAACTGATCAACAAAGCATTCATCATATCTTTAAGTGTTCGGTTCTTACGTTCCGCAACACCATTTGATTGAGGGGAATAAGGGGCTGTAGTTTGATGGATTATACCACTTTCGTTGCATAATTCCTCAAACGGAGCTACATATTCTCCACCTCTATCACTTCGAACGATCTTTTTTATTCGACAGCTTAGTTGATTTTCGGCTTCATTTTTGAAGTTCTTAAAAGCTTCAATAGCCTCGTCTTTACCTCTTAGAAGATAAAGGTAACAATACTTTGTGCAATCATCGATGAAAGTGATAAAGTACTTCTTACCACCTCTAGTTTGCACAAATTTTAGATCACATACATCGGTGTGAATTAACTCAAGGGGTTTTGTGCTCCTTTCCACCGAACGAAACGGTTGTTTAGTCATTTTCGCCTCAACACAAACTTCGCATTTGTTTTGAGTATTCACTTCATTGATCTTTAGCAAATCTAAGTTTACTAATCTTTTTATAGCATTTAGATTCACATGTCCTAATCTACAATGCCATAAATTAGAGCACTCAACCAAGTAAGAGGAAGTAGATGCATTTTCATTAATAACTGGAGACTTGGTTACACGGCGCACAGCCATTACATTCAACCTGAAAAGACCTCCGGTAAGATAACCTTTCCCGAGGAACTTTCCATACTTCAACAAAGTAAACTTATCAGACTCAAACACTAGTCTAAACCCCTTATTAACTAGAATAGAGCCTGACACCAAGTTCTTTCGAATGTCGGGAACATGAAGCACATTCTTCAAAGTGAGAGCAAGGCCGGAAGTAAGCTTGAGCTCCACCTCTCCAACTCCGACAACTTCGGACGAAGCTTGGTTCCCCATGTTAAGCTTCCTCCCCTCAACAGCTTGATAAGAGACAAACTTGCTCCTATCGGAACAGACGTGGGCAGTAGCGCCGGTGTCGATGTACCACCCTCCTTGGTTCTCGACATTGTTGACTTCCTCGGTGACCACCGCAGCGAGGTCGTCTTTGTCCCATTCACCGAAGTCCTTCTCGGCTACGTTCGCGACGTTTTTCTTCTTCTTGTTCTTCGGCTTTCTGCAATCCTTCGCAGCATGACCGTACTTGCCACAGTTGTAGCAATCGCCGTCGAACTTCTTGGTTGTCACTTTGCCTTTGCCTTTGTCTTTGGCCGATGGGCGAGGACGCTTGTTGGAGGGTTCGCCTCGCTCCATTAGGTTGGCCTTTGCATCCATAGAGCCTTTCGGCTTAGGATCTTGCTTTCGCACATCGGACTCGATGCGCAGCTTGACAATCAAATCTTCAAGAGTCATCTCCTTTCGCTTGTGCTTGAGGTAGCTCTTGAAGTCCTTCCAACTTGGGGGCAACTTCTCGATCACCGTTGCAATGACGAACGCGTCCGGTAAGATCATCCCCTCGGCATGGATATCGTGCACAATGAGTTGAAACTCTTGCACTTGCTCTATGACCGGCCTGGAATCGACCATTTTGTAGTCCAAGTACTTTGCGACCACAAACTTCTTTGTACCTGCATCATCACTACGGTACTTCTTTTCTAGAGCATCCCACATCTCTTTGGATGTGTTTACAACGGAGTATACATTGTACAAACTATCATCTAGTGCATTTAGAATAAAGTTTTTACAAAGATAATCTCCATTTTGCCAATTGTCGTAGGCGGCACGAACGTTGAAGTTTGTCTCTTGCTCACTTGGCACGGGCGGTGCGTCTTCCTTGAGGAAATTTGCAAAGCCCAATGTTGTCAAATAGAACAACATCTTTTGTTGCCATCGTTTGAAGTCGGCTCCTCCGAACTTCGGTGGCTTCTCGGCGGGCGGAATCATCCTTTGTGCCGAGCTTGCTCCCAACATAGAGCCACTAGTATTGAGCCCAATGGACCCAACACCACCAGATCCATTCAAGGATCCAAAGGAACCACTAAAAGTGGAACCAACGGTGCCGCTAGACGCGGATCCACCGGTCGACCCAAAAGGGTTCACAAACGTCCAAGGGGTGGTTGATGAGTTGGTTGAACCACCGGTGTTCGACATAGTAGCCGAAGCCGTCGAAAAGGTTGGAGGCACCTAAGATGTTGTCATGGAGGAAATGGTCGAAGCTCCGGTGTTCGAGTCGGTTGAATTGGCGGCACTCGTCATTTCCAAGCAAAGGTGGTTGACAAAGTTCTAGTCTTCGTCTTCAAATGGCAAGTCCAATATCTCGTCTTGCGATTGTTGGAGATTTAATAAAATAAATCTGAAAATTACAATGAACTTGCCGGGCGTAATACAACTCAAGAAGATAGAACAAAATTACAAGAAAATGACGAAAATAAATTAGAAGAACTTATTTGGCCGAGTCGAGGAAAGTCCTCTTTCCGCAAGACGAGATACGCCCCGGTAGTGCTCTCGGTTTTGGCGTATCGTCCCCAAAGATAAAACGACCACGTCTCGAAGGCAGCAGCACCGCAGAACCTTGGAGCTCCGACGAACTGAAGGAGGCGAGGACTGAGCTCGGAAAATGAAATGCAGAAGAGAGAAGAGCGCAAGTGCAAAGAGATGCTCGATTTGCGGTGTGTCTGACAAATGCATGCGACTCCTCTATTTATAGGCGTGTCATCACCCGAGGGATTAATGCCGTCATGAAGACGTCATCATGGTTCGTTGGCGGTTACGCACGAATCATGATGGCTCGTTGGCAGTTACGCAACGAGTCATGATTGCTCGTTGGCAGTTACAAGCGAGTCATGATTGTTCGTTGGCAGTTACGCAACGAGTCATGATTGCTCGTTGGCAGTTACACACGAGTCATGATTGCTCGTTGGCAGTTACACACGATCCATTAAAGGGTCGTTGGCAGTTACGCACGAGCCATGATGGCTCGTTGGCGGTTTCGCTCGACCCATTAAGGAGTCGTTGATGATTGCGTTTGTAACCTCCCGTGCATCATGATGTAGTGGAGGAGTTACACTCGTAACTCCCGACGGTTACAAACGTTACACATTCAAATGTTGAACACTAGGTTCAACGAATCTGGACGCAATTTGGTTCAACGAATCTGGACACATTTCTGGCCCAAAACTCCGAACCCCGAAACCCGAGCTCGAGCTCGAGCTGACCAACGACGCTTGCGTGTATCTATACACGAGAGAGCCCAAACTCTCTAGTCCACTTAAGTCCACTTGATTCTAAGCTCACTTGTTTAATTACTTTAAACAAGTTTAATTAATGAAGCTTAATCAATGTGGAACAACTTAAACATTCATTAAACAATGAATTAACTCCACCAACACTACACTTTAATCATTCATATCTCACTCACCACATATTGGTTTCGAGAATATGAATATATCACGTTAATCAACTCTCGGAGACGATTAACAATCTCATATTTAATTTAATAAATAAATTAAATATATTTAAATATTGATTTAAAAAACCAATATTCCAACACATTACACCATTCAAAAACAAAATAAACAAATATTTCCATGCGATGGATAAAAGATATTCAGTTGAAATAACAAGAATTCAAGAGAACATTTTAGTACTTCAATTCATTTCAATGCATGCAGGAAGTACACATGATGTTTATTTCTAGCGGGTGTGGTAAAATTCTACTGAATCCATGGACTCATGGCCATGCTCGAATAACATGACTCTTCGTCCCCACAATAAGCGGGTTGGGCTTCATAGCCTTCTCCAGCCTCGTCGGGTTGCGGCAGCGCTGATTGGGTGAACATCTCCGGTGAGGGAGGGATGACGTGTTGATCCACCATTCGTGATTTTGTGCCCGGTGGTCGTACTGGCTCGCTGTTAATTACAACCGAATTCATCTTCTCAAGGCGAGCGAGAGAGGTGGTTGCCATCACTAGGAGCAAAATGCCGGCGAAGAGTGGAATGAGAGAATGAAACCTAGGAAACATGTTTAAGAATAAGAGAGAAATGAAACTTATGAAACTGTGGAGTGTGCTTAAGTTTCTACTCAAGGCGCACCTTTTATACAAGTTCTGGCCAATGAATGAGCGACACGTGGAACGAAAACGATGTGCATGTAATGAATTCTGAAGATTGGAAGCATATTGCCGAATTAGGATAGACAATGCTAGCTATTAATCATTTTCCATTTCGTGCGAAGAGAAAAGTTTCGTGGGCCTGAATTTTTACTTTGCTGCTATATTTGTGGGAGCAAGTGGTTAGTTTGATTAGCAGAAGAGGGCTCAAGACATTGACATGAAGTGGGTAGTGGTAATTTGGAATTTTAAACTTTTCTTCGCATGTGATTTTTTGTTCATGCTGAAGGAAGTTCTTTCTAATTACTGATTGTGCATATCTGCACGTAAAATTAAAAGAGCGTTACGCTGGTGGTATTGTGTGTCAAAAATGGCTAGAGAATTAATTATAGTATGGAAAAGTGAGGGCGGATATCCAGGGAAATTAATAGGATTGTTCGCGGTTTGGTTTGGTACGGGTTGAGGTTAAAACCAAACCAAACCTTAAAATGCGGTTTTTTTATTTTATAGAACCAAACCAAACCATTTCACTATGAAAACCAAACCTAACCAAACCATAATATAACGGTTCGGTACGGTTCGGTTTACGGTTTGCTATCATAGGGAAAAAAATAAATATTCATTAACTAAAATTAGAGATCGATATCATTTTCTAACATAAAATTGAGATAAAATAAAGTATCATTGTACTTATGCTTGATAAAGTTCTTAAGCAAACAACTAAAAAATTAACTCTACTCCTTTGTCTTCTCACGCCAATTAATAACCTGCATTGTGCATAAAAATAACACAAAATAATTAGTATGAATAATATGTAATGCAGTGAACTATTATTCAAAAGAGAAAATGAAAGATGTAAAATAGAGTCACCTTAATTATCACACAAGCTGCATAATATTAGGCTATATCTACTATAGAAGGAGCTAAAGTCATCTTGGACAACTCTACAGAAGAAGAATAATTAAAAAAAATATATAAGTTCATAATTAAAAAGGTGAAATAATTATTTAATATAGTAAATAATACACACCTTTGTCCAATTGAAGTACATCATCCAAGTTCTCCTCAACATCGAGAGGTGACGCTCGGAGCCAATCTTGAGCACAAATGAGAGCCTCCACTATTTTAGGAGTTAGTGAACTCCTAAAAGGATCAAGAACTCGACCTCCCGTACTAAAAGCACTTTCTGATGCAACAGTAGAAATGGGTATAGCCAAAATATCACGGGCTAGAAGGGAAAGTGTGGGAAATCTGGAGCTGTTGTTACTCCACCATTTCAAAATATCAAATTCATCAACATCATCTTTTGTATCTTCATCTAAGTACTTATCCACCTCTGATTTGAAATCCCCATCATCTTTGGTTGCTTTAAGCTTCTTGTACCTAGACCTTATGATTCCTTCACTTAGTGCACTAGACTGTACATTATCATCACTTGAACCACCACTTCTTGTAGAACTTGAAGCTAATGAATTTGATCCCCGGTACTCTTCATATTAATCATAAAGAACTTTCTTTACCCGAGCACGTATTGTCAAAGCTACACCATCCTCATACATTTGACCAATTCCATACTCAACACAATCTCATTTATATCGAGGATCAAGTACAGCAGCAACAAATAACATCACATTCAACTTCTTAAGGTCAGTCCAATATTTATCACACTTCTCTTTCATTTTTTCAGCAATATTTCTAAAATCATCACTTGGGCTCTTACACCATTCTTTCAGCAAACAATTTACATTTGTAACCTCATGGAAGTAACCATTACAGGTAACATACTGTGAACTGGAAACACGCAAAGTCAAATTATAAAAAGCTTCTAATAGCTGTATTAAGTTCCTAACATGATTCCAATCATTGGAAATAGGCTTCTCCAAACCTTTCCCATATCCATCAGGATCCCAAAGGTCATCCCCATAATGAGGGTCTTCCTCATCGTAGCAATCAAATGCACTCTCAAACTTCAAAGCAGTGTCTAACATCAAATATGTAGAGTTCCATCGAGTTGGAACATCTACACACAACAAGCTTTGAGATGAAATTTTTGCATCTATGGCACACTTTTTGAACCTTTCAAATCTAGCTGGAGAGGATCTCACAAATCTAATAGCATAACGAACACGATGGACAGAATCATTAACGAACTTTAGACCATCATTGACCGCCAAGTTCATAATATGAGCAATACATCTTACATGCAAAAACTCCCCCTTCAAGACACTTGTCCCCCAATTGTTCATTCTTTTCTTCAGATAGCCAATTGCATGGTCATTGGAACTTGCATTATCAAGAGTAACAGTCATCACATTTTCAATACCCCAAGCAAGCAAGCATTTCTCAATTACTTTACCAATAGCTTCACCTTTATGACTTGATATTGGACAAAAGTTTAAAATTCTCTTGTTCAGTTTCCAGTCATTATCAATAAAGTGAGCTGTTAGGCACATATAATTGATTTTTTGCAATGACGTCCATGTGTCAGTAGTTAAGCAAACTCTCCTACAATCCGCTTTCAAAAAACTCTTGAGTTTTAACCTCTCATTCATAAACATCATATAACAGTCTCTAGCTACAGTGATTCGAGAAGGCACTACAAACTTATTTTGCATCTGAGAACAAAAGTGCTTAAATCCTTCTCCTTCAACAAATCTAAAGGGAAGCTCGTCGACTATTACCATGTGCGCTAAACCATCTCTACATCTCTCATAATCGAATATCCAACTTTTCAGTAACACTTCTTATTTCCCTCCTTTATTTGCAGCACACTGAAAACCTAATTAAGTTTGTTTTGGACCCAGGTCTTTGCAATTATTCCCTAAGTATTTCTTACACTTAAGTAAGTGTTTCCTATAAGTACTAGTACCATTCACGCCAGGAATACACTTATACTCCCTCCGGCTCAAGTATTAAGACACTTTTCTTTTCGGCACGGAACTTAAGACGGAAGTGTTTAGTGGTGTAAGTGTATTGTGTTTAGTTAGTGTTGGTTGTTTATGTATTTGTATTTTTGTAATGATAAATAAATGAATAAAAATGCAAATTAAATTAATTTATTTTTTTCGGCAATAATTAATTAAAATAATTACTAATTAATTTTTATTTATTTTTTCCGAAATTTCACTTTTGTGATTGCAAATTAAATATGGAAGACAAATTAAAAAACTGATGATAAAACTTGTAATCATAAAAAAAATCCCATACAATCAAAATATAGTTCCACATGTCCAATCAAGATTGGGTGGGAAAGAGTAGAGGGAAATTGAGCAGCAAAAAAAGGCGGCCAATTTGAATGGTTCGACACCTAACCTATATCTTCCACTGAAGTTCAACTCTTAACATTCACAAACCAAAAAAAAAAAGAAGAAGAGCAGCAGCAACAACAAAAGAAGAAGAGCAGCAGCAGCTCAAAGTCTTCAACTTCAATGGCACCAAGACCGAAGAATCTCTCCACAAATGAGAGGAATATCATCGTCCAATTCATACTTCAAGGTTCTTCAGCTGGAAAACCCAAGTACGGTAGGCTTCTTGAAGCTCAAAACCACTTCCAACTCTCAAAATCTACAATACACAGATTATGGAAAGAAGCATCACATCAACAAAGTAGAGGGTTAGTGATTCATGTTGTTTCAAAAAAAATTGGGAGGAAAAGAGACAATGTGATGAAACCTGATTATGTGAAGTTGAAGTCACTCTCTATAAATGTTAGAACTAGCATTAGAAAAATGGAGGGAGAGTTGAAAGTGAGCAGAGCTACTTTACAAAGATGGGCAAAGGCTGGATTATTCAACATCCACACATCTGCCCTAAAACCCATGCTCACAACCGATAACAAATTTTTGAGAATGAAGTTTTCACTTGAAGCTTTAGAACTAAATAGAGTTCTCAACCAACTAAGATACTCATCTATGCACAACACTGTTCACATAGATGAGAAATGGTTCTACATTACCAAAGGGAACAACAGGTATCATTTCCATACATTCTCTGTTTTTGACTTCAGAATTCATTTCAAATCATCACTGGTCTATTTAATTAAACACTGTACAGGTACTACTTAGCACCAGATGAAGAAGAACCATACAGGGCATGTAAATCAAAGAAGTTCATAGGCAAGATCATGTTTCTATGTGCAGTGAGCAGGCCAGTCCTTAGGGATGATGGAGGTGTACTATTTGATGGCAAAATAGGGATATTCCCTTTCACAGATGAGGGTGAAGCCCCCAGAAATAGCAAAAACAGACCCAAGGGCACCAAATACACTAAGGCTGTGGATTCAGTTACTAGAGAAGTAATGAAGAAAGCCTTATTAGAAAAGGTACCAGCAAGAATCTATTTAACTCATGCAATAAGTTGATTTTTAGCATTTCATCATTGGGCATAATCTGCATTTACTCATACAATTACACTTAATTTCATCATTGGCAGAATCTGCACTTACTCATACAATTACACTTACTTTCATAATTGGGCAGAATCTGCACTTACTCATACAATTGCACTTACTTTCATGTAGGTCATACCAACCATTAGGAATAAATGGCCTGCAGAATTACCAAAGGATATACAAATCCAACAAGACAATGCCAAACCACATATAACTGATAGTGATGCAGATTTCAGAGAGGCTGCTACAAGAGATGGATTCAGTATCATATTAGTGCAGCAGCCCCCAAACTCACCAGATACAAATATCAATGACCTAGGTTTCTTTAATGCAATTCAGGCTTTACAACAACAGAGAACATGCAAGAATGTTGATGATTTGGTTAAAGCAGTTGAAGATGCATTTCATGAACTCGCACCAGCTACTTTGAATAAGGTATTTCTCACATGACAGTGTTGTCTAGCAGAAATTATGAAGTTCAGAGGTCACAAAAAATATAAGATCCCTCACATGGGTAAGGATAGATTGATTAGAGCTGGAACTCTTCCTCTCACTCTTCAAGTGGATGCAGAATTGGTGGGAGAATGCATTAAGTATCTAGTGGAAAATGGCCAAGACAGAGTTATTGAGGAATTGGTACACAGGATGGGGATGCAACAACTCACTGGAATTGGGCTTTAAATCTACAAGTGCAGAGATTTCAAGTAATGGAAAGCATGGATTTTGAACAGAACAGGGGCGGAATCTTTTGAATGTATGCATTTTCAGTTTCAAAAACTATGTACTCCAAACTTTTTGAATGTGAAAATGCCATTTATATTCCTCTCAACTCCTAACATCCATAGAGTAACACATTCACCACATATTCATAAGTAATCTAACAACAGAGTCTAACTTACAGAATCAACAGATTCAATATCCCAACAGAATTCCATCACCAAAACACATCAACAACAGAAAGCAGTAGAGGATTCCATCAACACCTCAATCACAACAGAAAGTCTCACATCAACACCTCAATCACAACAGAATTCCATCACCAAACATCCACATAGCAACAAATTCACCACACATTCATAAGTAAGAAAGTCTCACCAAACTAATCACTCTCAGATGCAGTAGAGGATTTCATCTCAGCATCCATAATGGCCCAAGACTCAGTTGAGGGGGAAAAGGGCATCCAAATGGGTATCCCATTACGGTAGTATCTGGGAGGACCCATACCCCATGAATCGGATCCCTCACGGCCTTCCTCCTCCTTGGCGATTGCAATCGGCGGCGGCGGCGATTCGATTCTTGGCAAAGGGGCATCGATTGGGACTGATAGTAGCCTCCGAGGCCGCGCTGGTGAGCCCATCGCACAAGGAAGGGTTGCCTGTGGAGATAGCCGACGGTGGTGTTGCCATTCATCGGCTATAGGAGGCGACAGTGGCGGAGTACCATGTCTGGGCCTCTGCACTCGCAGTCCAATTGAATTGGGGGAGCGAAGAGCACCGTATCGCCCAGGAGAAATAGGAAAGCGGATTCCACTAGGGCTCCGGGGGGGAGGGGGGGGGGGGGGGGGGGGTGGGGCTAGGGCTGGAGTAATCCTCGGTCGCGTGGAACTGAATTTCCATGGGACGGCGAGCAGATCGGCGTCTGTGAGGTACGGCGTCGATGGGAGATACCACCCGGCCTGCGGGCCCGCCACGACGAGGATTGCGTCGGCCTCTGCAGCCACCGCGAGTCGCGACGGGGGGCCGCGGGTTGATCTCCATCGCGACGGAGGAGATTGGCTCTCTCTCGACGGCGGAGGTGAGTCGCGAGTCGCGACGGGGGGTCCGTGAGTTGATCTCCAACGCGACGGAGGAGATTGGCTCTCGCCCGACGGCGGACGTGAGTCCATATCCAGAGAGAGAAAGAGAGAGTGAGAATCGATTTAGGGTTGCAGAGGGATTTGGGGAAGAATGGGGAAGAACAGTAATAGAGGTAGAAGGAGGCGAATGAATTGATTTAGGGTTGGCAAATTATTGGTGGGTGTATAATTGAATGTGTGTTGGTGTAGAATTAAATGTGAGTTGATGTTTTTTAGTTGGGAAATGTTTTTTTATTTTTCTGTTTTAATTTTGGTGAAGAAATGGTTTTTTTGTTAGTTGTAATAAGGAAATGTTAATTGTAATAAGGGATTACTAATTGTACAATTAATTAGTTCATTATTTCCAAAAAAGGAAAGGTGTCGGAATACTTGAGACTGCCCAATAAGGAAATAGTGTTGGAATACTTGAGCCGGAGGGAGTAAGAGATACCACAGTAGTTACACTTACACCTTCCTTCTCCATTTTGTTTATATTTAGAAAAATGATCCCAAACGTCTGACCTTGGTTTCGTCTCTTTCCTTCTTTGCTGAAGCTTCTCGCCATCTCCTTCTTGAGTATTCTGAATAGTTGCGTCCTTGTTCCTCGAATCATCAGAAGCTATGATCGAAATATCTTCAATATTGGACATCTGCAACATACAATTTAATAATAAGTATTCATATGATGAAACCTTAGTAATCATATGATGTACATTCCTTGGTGTGTAAATTACCTTGGTTGATGAAATCAAATCTTCAATATAAGTAGTAGTTCATCGTCTGTCTTCCTCAAATTCAAAATACGTATTCTATAAATTCGCCGTCGTTCTGTAAATAAGTGAAGAAAAGAATTCTCAAAATTGTTATAACTAGGTATTAGGTTTAAAAAGGTAATAAAAACTTAAATTTAGGAAAAAAAACATATATGGTAGAAAACACTATTAATTGGCCCAATTAGTATGCGATTTTTTCATAACAAAAATAATTAAATAATAATAATAATAATTTTATTATTATTATAATTATTATTATTATTATTATTATTATTATTATTATTATTATTATTATTATTATTATTATTATTATTATTATTATTATTATTGTTATTGTTATTGTTATTGTTATTGTTATTGTTATTGTTATTGTTATTGTTATTGTTATTGTTATTGTTATTGTTATTGTTATTGTTATTATTATTATTATTATTATTATTATTATTATTATTATTATTATTATTATTATCATTATTATTACGGTTTACGGTTTGGTTTGGTTATTTTATTTTTAAAAACAAACCTAAACCAAAAACCATATTTTTTTAAAAATTAAACCCAACCCATATTTTTCAGACCATAAACCAAACCAAACCGCATAAATACGGTTTGATCCGGTTTGATTTACGGTTTAAACCAAACTGTGAACACCCCTAGAAATTAAAGAGTCGTTACAGCTATTTGCAGTTTTAGCCCTTGGTAAAATTAAAATTTAAAGATAATGCTTATGCCGGTTATATTGTTCATATATTGTTATCTCTTCTTAAAAATAAAGAAAGAAAGAAAGAACGTAATTGCGTTAGCTCCCATAATTTATTGTACCTACGCTGAGGTATATTGAGGTATATCTAGTACTCCCTCCGTCCCTTTATACTAGTTACGTATTCTTTTTTAGTACGTCTCGCGGAACATGTTACACTTCCTTATTCGATAAAAAGCACTTTTTGCACATGCACTCTTTACATTAACATACAAATTCACCATTCATTAATCCCCATGCCCAAAAAGAAATGTAACACTTATAAAGGGACAGAGGGAGTATTTATTATCATGCAAAAAATCTACCCTACACAATTAGTGGAATTTGGACTACCTTAACAATCAATTAAACAATATGATTCGAAAGAAAATAGAAGTGTGTTTGTCGGTTGTATAAGCTATTATATATGGTTAATTCCTTAAATCTTTGTAGCTAAGGGTCTCAAGATCAATGTAATGTCGGAGTCCGAAAAAAACTCAGGCAGGGTGAACTACTTTAAAAAATTAAAGTCGAGATTTTAAGAAATCTTTTACATACTATGTCGTTTTGTGACTTTAAGCCAGCCACCCAATACTATATATATGTGCCTATGTCACTGGGTTTGAGTCATCTGCAGCATGACTTTGAAATTTCAGCTAAATATTTTTAAAAAAAAATAAAAAAAAAGATGTATATGTGTTGGCATAGTACTAGCTAGTCGCTTAGAATTATGTGGTAAAGTCTCATGTTCGAACTTTTCATGACACAATATTTAAAATTCGCATTACGTTGCTTTTAAAACAAATTATGTTCTACTATATGGGGAGTAGAAGTTAAATTGGTCTGAGAGTTTGAAAAGGAAATTGACATGGTATGATTCATTCCATCCATGGTGTTGGTGCATGGGCTGCATGCACTTCATACTTGTTTTGGCATTTTATTGGGTTGTCTTCTGCTGCGTTGCTTATGGATTAAATTGCATGTATCGAGTATATATATTATTATATACGAATATGGTGGAAGAATTATGCATGGAAAGTTACCATGCATAAACGATCAGCTTGAAGATCTTCTTAATTAGGGTTTCTGTGCTGAGTATATAAGGAAGAAGAAACCTTATTGCACGCTCGCCGTTTTTGTATTCTTTGTAACGTGAGGTTTTGTGTTCTTGCAACGTGTGTTTTGCAAGTTTTGTTCTTGAGTATGAGCGTTTGTTTCTGGAACAAGTTATCCTTATCTTGTTTCAGTTTGATCTAAGTTTACACTTAGAACCATTCTAGTGTGTAACAATTAACGAGTTCATCTTGTTAGTATATTCAGTCTCATTGTAAGGGAGTTGTAATCGAGACGATAGGTGACATAAGGTGGAGTCCTGGTGTAAGTCCTATAAGTCTCTTAACTACTTATAGTGGATTGAATCTCTCGAAGTTTGTCCCCCAGACGTAGGTGTGTTATCACCGAACTGGGTTACCAAATTACTGTGTTCTTTATAGATTTTCTTTTATTACTTTTTAGAACATATTTGATATCGTTTTTAGTTTTGCACAAACTAGCACTTTCAATTGGAACCAGAGCTGGTTTTGGATTTGTGGAGATCCTGGAATTCGTGTGCTAAAGCTGTGCAAACTAAAATGGACTTTTTGAAGAATGGAGGATCTGTGAACAGACCACCCATATTGGATGGGAAGAACTACAGTTACTGGAAAGTCAGAGTTACCTCATATATTCGATATGTTGATGAGAAGGCATGGGGTACTATTCTGGATGGTTGGAATGAACCGGTTGATGTGGATGTTGATAAGAAGCCTAGAGAGAAGTGGAATGATAATGATGATCAAATGTCTGGTTTGAATCGGCAGGCACTGTGATAGGGACTAATATCAGCTTTGCCATATAATTAATTCAGATTAATAAGAAGGCATGCTTCCCGTAACCTTAGGATATCATATCCAAAGAAAGTTAATACCAATAACGCCATGTAACAATATTGGGTTGTAGTTAAATTCGCTTCTTTATAGAATCAGGTGCAGCGCCAACTACAAGGGTCCTGCCCAGGAGCTGTTCTCTATGGAGGTATATTAATAAAGGTTCCTTAGGCTTCTGGAAGCTTAAGGTGCTGAATAAGGCTATAAGATACACAGAGGCTGTGAGGCCATGCTCCATCCCGGGAACCATGCGGGATTTGTTGGCATCTGCTAGGAGTAAAGGATCTGCTCAAACACGCAGTCCGCATGACTCTATACACCCTAGAGTGAGGACCACCAAATTGATGACGGAGAAGAATCTTGTCTACATAGAAATTCCTTTTCTGTCCATCTCTTGCACGAATGTTCACCTTTTCACCCTCCTTACCTCTATAAATACTGAGTGATCACATACTCCATGGGACATTATCAATTATCCATCATCACAACACAACTTCTCATACATGCACTTTGTGTACTATTCCATTCATTTTCACACACCCCATTAAGAGCTCCTCCAAGCCCAGGCAGTTAAAGCTTTCCGGGATCTTCCATCGGAGGATTTCACTCACGATCACCATCATTCTCTCCTTCTTGTTGTCGAGAAGAGCCTCTGTCTTACTCACACCATTCCAACTGAAGGTATAACCCTCGTCGTGAAGAGAGGACGAAGCTTTGTAGAGCCGTATGCTCTTAGCTTCCCTCTCCTTTCACCCTTACTTCTTTCGTTTTCCACTTGAGTGAGTGCTAAACTCCATGAACTTAACTGATTTATGGCTAGAAGTGCATTTTATTTAAGCCTATAGCTCAATCGCTGCTTACTATTTTTATACGAGCAATGTTGTGTATGAAATCTGTATAAAATGCCTATTTGTGGCTGATAAAACTACATGAATCTCTTATTCTCTGCTTTTATAATTCTTCATCCATGAATGCTCTTTGCAAATATGATGAATAATCTCCTAAATTGTTGTGGATCTTCAACCCGGATCTATCAACTGGCGCCGTCTGTGGGAAAACTTTGAGTCTAAGATGTCGATTTCCCCTGTTTTATGTGAAATTCTAGCTCGTTGTGATAATGCTAACTGATGATCTCTCTTATCATTTCCTTATGTGTAGAATATGAGAAAACTCGACATTAGAGTGAACGGGTATGCGGTATTTGCTGTTTAATCCGCGGAAATTTGAGTATGAACATTATTGCTTGATTTTTATTAAGCCTTCCATGATTGTGAGTTGTGAAATGTAGCGTAATTCTTAGATTGCGCTCTCTGTATAGCAAAAATTGTGATAGATACCTTGTTAAAGGAAAACTCAAGTTTGAGATGTTCGATTATTTCTCCTTACATGCGATTTTAAATCCGCTATCTGCAAATGCTGTTAGAATTATTGAGTATGGAGCATCGCCCTCCGCAATAGCTTGGGAATTTTAGCTGATTGTAATGGTATGCTTAGGAACTTGCTCTATTATTCCCCTGTTGCCAGAAACGCTCGAGAATAGGGGCAGTAGAATAAATGAATATTGAATGTCAGTTTGATGAATCCATTCTAGCTGCATTGTTTATAACAACAGGTCAAAGGAGTCGGAGGTGATTTCGAGATCATATTTTCCTTACAATATAAACTGTGATAACTAAACTGTTTCATCTGCTAAAATCTTAAGTTTGTGAAGAATCTAAGGGAAAGCCGAATCAAAAAATTGCAGCAGTCTCAGAGCGCATTCAGTTCGCCTTTTGAAATTGGTGAGTTTATGACTCTGTTAGCTATCTCAAAATGTGAAATTAATTTCTCAAGCTAGTTATATGCCCCTACATTGCCATGAACCAAAAACCCACCGAGTAAGAACATCAAAAAGCGGAGAGCTGAAGATGACAAGTGATAGGGACTAGTATCAGCCTCATTATCCAAATAAATCAATCCACTAAAAAGACACCCTGATAGGGGCTAGCATCAGCTTTACTAATAATAACAACTCAAGTCGATAAGAGGGCAAGCCTCCATAATCCTAAGGTATCACCTCGGAGAAGAGTTAACATTAAAAAATGATATGTAATAACAGTCAAAACCACTTCCATAAAGAAGTAGATGCTGCCCTAATACAGAGACCTTACCAAGCTAAAAAGGAATGATAAGTTCTAGATAGAGCTGGCCTTAAGATCATTACTAAGAGAAGTAGATATTGATTCTGGCAAGGATCGAAAAAAGCTGCTCTGCGCAACATCGTATTATCAAAAGATTCCATAGGTTTCAGGTGCTCCATACGGACATAAGGCATGTTCTGTGCAGAAGCTGGAAGTCTTATCTCCTCCCAGAAGCTACACGGGATTTATGGGCATCTGTCAGGATCGAAGGATCTGATCAATGCTTCCAAGCATCTGGCAGAACCCTAGGTTCTATGCGGCATGCCACCCGCATGACTCTACGTACTCTAGAGTGAGGACCACTTCATTCATGACGAAGGGAATCTTGTCCCTATGGGAATTCCTTTTCTGTCCTCACACGAATGTTCACCTTTTCACCCCCTCTATATCTATAAATACTAAGTGAGCGCACACCCCTCATAATCACAACTCAACTCTCCATACAAACACGCACTCTCGCATACTGTTTCATTCATTTACATACTACTCCACGAGCTCCTTTGAGCTCGAGCAGTCTAGGCTTCCGAAGCCTTCTTCCGGTAATCATCACCCGCAATCACTTTCCTTCCTCCTCCTCGGTACCAAGGAGAGTCTCTTTCACTGCCTTGAGCTTAAGGTAAAACCCTCATTTCCCAAAGGGAATGATGCTTGACAGAGCTCCGCGCTCTTCACTTCTTTCTTTTCCTTTACTTCATTTCTTTATTATCTGCTTGAATGAGTATTAAACTCCATGGATTTTACTATTTTATGGCTAAATACGCCTTAATACGTCTCCTATTTAAGCATATAGCCTGATCAATACTCGCCATTTCTAGGCAAACTACGCCCTGCACGAAATACATGATTGTAGCTTTTCAAACACATGAATCTCTTGCTCTTTACCGCTTTAATGCTTTATCCATGAATGCTTCTTGCAAAACATGATGAATAATTTCTTAAATTGTTGTGGACCTCCAACCCGGATCTATCAACTGGCGCCGTCTGTGGGAAACTTTGAGTTTAAGATGTTGATTTCCCCTGTTTTATGTGAAATGTTCGTTCGCTGTTGCAATGTTGATTGATGTCTTTCTCTATCATTTCCTTACGCGAAGAATCTGAAAGAACTTGACATTAGAACGAATGGGTATGCTGCATTTGCTGTTAATCCACAAAAATCTGAGTGCAACATTATACTTGATTTTATTAAGCCCCTTTTTATGATTGTGGGCGGCAGAATGTGATATGGTTATTAGATTATACCCTTGGCATAACAAAAATTGTGATAGATACCTTGCTAAAGGAAACCCGAATTTGTGGGATATTTGCTCGTCTCTCTAATATTTGTTTGGATCTGCTAATTGTAAGCACTGTAAAAGCCTGTGAATCTAGAGTGCTAACCTCTTACATATCTTTGAAGCTCTAGCTGTTCTGAATGACTCGTTTATGAACTTACCCTATTATTTCCCCTGTTATTGAGGATGCTTGAGGTGATGGTCGTATCATAGAGTGGATATATATTGAATTCAAGATTGATGATATTCCTAGAGAATTCTAGCATGTATATTGTGAATCTGTTTCAGCTGCCCTGTTCATAATAAATTGATCAAGGAATCGGAGGTGACCTCGAAATCATATTTTCCTTACAATATAAACTGAGGAAGCTAATCTATTTTGTTTGTTGAAATTATTAAGGTTGTGGAGAATCTAAGGGAAAGCCGATCCCAAAAATCGCAGCAATTTCAGAACGTAGTCAGCTCATCTACTAAATTTGGTGAGTCCACGACTCCTGTAACTATCTCAAAGTATGAAGTCTAGTTGTGGGCTACAAGGGATTAGTAATTATAGAAGAAACACCATTTCTCAAACCTTTCCTATATGCCCTTGTATTATTATGAATCAAAAACCCACCTAATAAGAAAGGATTAAAGAGCGGAGAGCTGAGGATGACGGGGTCACTCCATTCACTTTGATGAAGGGGCCCTGCATCGGAAAGCAGAACCTCCCATAAAGCCCTCAGAAGCCCTGTCTAACAGGCAACACTCTCAGAAGCCCTGTCTAACAGGCAACATCCGCATAAGCCCTATCTGATAGGCTGCACCATCATAAGCCCCATATAATGGGCAGAACCTTTCAAAAGCCCTATTTAATAGGCAACATCCTCATAAGCCCCATATAATGGGCAAAACCTTTCAAAAGCCCTATTTAATAGGCAACATCCTCATAAGCCCCATATAATGGGCAGAACCTTTCAAAAGCCCTATTTAATAGGCAACATCCACATAAGCCCCCTATAATGGGCGGAACCGCACAAAATCCCTATTCCATAGGCAACATTTCCTTAAGCCCATATAATGAGCGAACCTTTCATAAGCCTGATTCAATAAGCAATATTTTCAAAAATCCTATTTAATAGGTGATATTTTCATAAATCCCCTGTAAGGGGCAGAACCCTGCATAAACCCTACTCGACGGATGATATTTCTTCCAACCTCCTTTAACAGACGACACTCTCTCAAAACCCCCTATGATGGGCGGAATCCTTCATAAGCCTTACTCAGCAGGCGCCATTCTTGCAAGCTCTATTTAAAAGACCGTATTCTCATAACTCCCGTACAAGGGATATTATTCTCATTAAACATTGTCTAACAAGGAACGCCCCGCTAAAAAAGCCTTGTAAAATAGGTATCACATGAAAAAACTCTCTATAGTAAGCATTATACGCAAAAGGTCTGCATGGCCAGACCCCTCGCATCGAGTCTTGTAAAATAGGACGTTATACGAGCCCTAAAGGACATTCCACCATAATCATATCCTCTCCAATAGCTTCATAAAAAGTGCTTTAGGAGAATGGACACCCCAGTAATGGGTGTAACAAAAGCAGGTTTTATTGACTTCGAACTAATACTGGCAAAAGCCATCCCCTTAAGAAGCCTTGTAGTAAATAGGCAATGCTCGTTAAAACTACCTTGACGAGCTTACGATTGCAACAGAATCTATTAAACACAGATTATACCCATCTTAAGCTTCCTTCAAGGAGCATCGGAAACTAATTTCTCTAAGTGTCCTTAAATATTTGCAGAACCTTGCAAAAATGAATACTGCCTCAGATGCTGCTTCAAAAGAAGCTGGCCAAGCTATTGGAAATCCAGCAAATTCCCTACCGGGGAATAAAGGAAAAGGCACCACAGTGACAGAGGCCAGTGTCAATATGGAGGCTCAGTTCTCTCCAGCCATGCTCCTCCAAATGAAAACGCTCGTAGAAGGCGTGGTTGAGGGGGCTGTCGAGAAAAGACTTCACACCTTTGGAATGAATTCCCAAATCCCAGATCCCCCAGGTGAAAACCAAGAGGGTGGAGGAAGCAAGAGCACCCCCGCCATGCACAAGCAGAGGCCTATAAATCTGTTGGGAATTGTTAAGAACGAAAATGTTAAGGGGGAACTACATGGGACACTTTAAAAATGTAGTGTTTTGATTTGATCCCAAAACCCCAAAGCGTTCTGTTCCCAAGCGACCCATTTTTGATGTAGATGATAGGTTAGAATTTTTCTAAGCCTATACTGTTAGGTTGGCTTTATTTAGCTTAGCTTTAGACTGCAGGAATTCCAAGTGAAGGTCACTCGCTTGAGTGTGTTTTCCGAAGCGAAGCGAGTCTAGCGAGCCAAAGTGAAGCGTGCCGAAACTAGCGAAGCGAAGCGAGCGCTACAGTGGAATCAAGTGAACCCACTTAAGCGAAGCGAAGCGTGCGCTACAAAGAAAAGCCGAAGCGAGTCAACGCGAGTCAACACTAAATTAAGTAGTGTCTCGGGAAATTTATTTCTCAAGTGACTCACTACAAATATGACCGTGAAGCGACTCACTTCAGAGCAGCCGCTACAACTTCAAAGCGAAGCGAGCCACTACCTACCAGAAAGCGACAGCGCGACTCCCGCCCATATTTTGAACTCCAGTCAACAGGAGATCGTAGCATTAATTACAAGATCTCCACGTGTCGAAAGCGGAGTGGAGCAGAGGAGTTGACTGCCAGGCTGACAGGGCGCCGCTACAGTACTGGCTCGCTCCAGTTACTGTTGAAGTTGGAGTTTAGCCAGATTTGGCAAACGGACAAACTGCGCATCTGCAAAAGCATACTGGCTGCACAAAGTACTGTCGAGTGGAGGAGAGACAAGGCCACCAATCAAGCAACGGATCTCGGCCATCTCTCCGCCTATAAATAGTGAAGGATCACAACGTGAAGATGTAGAACACTACCTACGCATACGAGCCTACTGCAAACAAACACTCCCAAGCTTTTGAGCAATCTTCGAGTCTTTGTTCAAGTGTTCTCCGAGTTTCCAGTTCATCGGAACTCGTCTTCACAACCTTCACACTTAGAGTCTAAGCCCATTCCATATCCAAGCTTAGAAGAAGAGCTCTAGCCATCTTTGCACTTATTGTAAAGAGCTCTTCACAGTGTGTTCGTCAACCAAAAACCCTAAATCTGTCTGTTAGGTTTTTGAGTCGTCGTTACGTTGTTTCGATCCAAGGCCCTTCTTTCACCGATTGAAGAAGCCTCGATCATAGAGTTTAGATCCAGGCTTACACTTACATCGTTTGTGTAAAGCTCGATCGAAGCTAGGCTGTAAGGAGAGCCCGTAATCTCCCTGTCTGTTCGACTGAAGCGAGTGAAGCTTCAAGTCTAGTTAGGTTTTTGGTGTGAACCCGGAATCACCCAGCGTCTGTCAGATCCAAGCGAGTGAAGCTCGATCTTGACCAGGTTTTTGAAGGACCCGTAACCTTCAAGTTCTTGAGTGAAGAGAACGGTTGCCGTCGTACAACAAGTGGACGTAGGAGCTTTATCTCCGAACCACTATAAATCCTTGTGTCGTATCTCTCTAACTCTTATCTCTTTACTATATTCGATTATTCATTGCACATTGCATCTAAACAAACCTAATCTGGAAATTTTAAATACTTAGGAAAGATTTAGCTCACCAAATTCCGCACATACGAGTAAAGACTCCCTCTTGATCAAGTGCTCACTTCGATCAAGCAGGCTAGCTACGTACTGTAGATCTAGCTTCAGCTAGGTCTTAAGTTTCAAGCGAGCTCTTTACTTGCTACTCTGAGTTAAGGGATTTGAAGTTGAAAAACTTCAAAATATGTATTCACCCCCCCCTCTACGTATTTTCCCATTAACAAACCGGGACCAACAAAATCCAAGCACAAATCAAGAACTGATTTCAAAGCTGCCTCCCATAGTGAATGAGACAGAGGAGGGATTTTCGACTGATTGGGAATCCCCAGATGAAGAGGGACCTGAGGAAATTGAAAGGAACCCTATGAGAACACCAATAACGCATGGGCCAAGAAGTGTGCCCAACAACAAGAGCAGATGAAGCTCTTGGAAAAAGAAGTAAAAAAGCTAAAAGAGTAAAAGCAAGCTGCAAAAAGGGCCTCAAAGGAAATAGGGGCAAGCGAAAGAGAAATTCACAACCTAAATGAAGAAGAGAACTATAAACACTCTCCCAATAACAAGGGTAGTGGGAACAAGTCGGAGCTTTTCTCCTTATACATCAATGAGAATAGTCCATTCTCTGCGGACATTCAAACTGATCATGTTCCCAGCAACTTCAAAACAATCTCGCGAGTACCAAGGGAGATCCAGAAGAACATTTGATGAAATTTGAGAGCTTATGCCTCCTCCATCAATATTCAGAGGGTGTCAAATGCCGAGTGTTCCTCACAACCCTATCAGGGACCTCCCAACATTGGTTCAAACAGCTACCAAAAGCTTCTATCCATTCCTTCATGGATCTGAGGGAGGTTTTCCTCCAACAGTTTGTCAGTGCTAAAAGAACTACCAGAAATTCACTGCATCTGACAACCATCAAGCAAGTTGCTAATGAGAGTCTAAGAGACTACATGACACGATTCAACGAGGCTATCTTGGAAATACCAGGAGTAGAGCCAAAACTAAAAGTGCACGCCTGTGTAGATGGCTTGAAACCGGGGCAATTCTTTGCTTCTCTCATCAAAAAGGAAGCCACCTCTTTTGAAGAACTATTGACAAGAGTTCAAAAATATATCCATATGGAAGAAGCCCTAAGCAGCAAGAGGGCCGAACTAGCATCTCAAAGGGAAAAGAAGCCAGAAGAAGGGAAAACACCATCCCCAAATGCCAAGAAAACTGATAAAAATGAAAGGTTTCTGAGATCTTTCACTCTGCTCATCAAACAGCCCGTTGACTTGCTAGATGTGGTCATGAAAAAGCCAGGGGTCCAGATCCCTGCTGGGCATAGGCAACCACCAAGAAATCCACCTTCCGAAGGGTTCTGCAAATTCCAAAAGGACTTTGGTCATATGACCAATGACTGTAGAAATTTGAGGATTGCCATCGAGAAGTTAATCCAAGAAGGAGAACTCTTGGAATACATCAAGAGTGAGACGGAACAGAACAAAAGGCGCAAAGAAGCTCCTGAAAAATCGCCTGATGCTGGCCAAGGACCAGAGCCTAAGGGCGTTATCAAAATGATATACGGAGGACCAACCACGGGGGATTCCAACAGAAGCAGAAAGGCATCTGCTAGAGAGCTGCATATGCACGAAAGACATGGGGTCTGAAAGGTTGAAAAAGGCCTACCCCCGCCAGAAATCTCATTTGGGCCGGAAGACAACCAAAAAGTGACTCATCCACACGACGATGCCTTAGTCATCACAGTGGAAATAGAAAGGTATCAAGTCCAAAGGGTCTTCGTGGATACAGGGGCCGCAGTTAATGTTATATTTGAGAGCTGCTTCAACCAAATGAGTCTCCAGAAGCCTTTGAGTGGTGTAGCCACAGCTCTGCATGGTTTCTCAGGAGCCCCTGAAATGTCATTGGGGTCAATCGACTTGATGCTCACCCTGGGTGAAGGACCTATGCGGATATCAAAACCAGTCACCTTTCTGGTAGTGCGACAGCCATCTTCCTACAATGTTATCCTGGGGAGAACTGCCCTAAATCCATTCCAAGCAGTGGTTTCCACTTACCATCTGATGATGAAATTCCCTGTGGGAAGCCAGGTGGGACAGGTGTCGGGAGACCAAGGGATCTCTCGAAAATGCTACATTCAATCGGTACAGGCGGGAGAAGCCAGGAAAAGGCAGATGGCAGAACTTGCCAGCGAGAAAATTGAAGCTGAGCCCGAAGAAAAAAGGTTTAAAGCTCTGACTCCGACAGAAGAAAGCCAGAATCTCTCTATTTCAATGGAGCACTTGCTGATTGCCAACACCAATCCCTCTGAAGGGCCCCTACTGCTTAGGAGCCCAGATATGAA
This sequence comes from Thymus quinquecostatus, assembly GCA_024222315.1. Lineage (NCBI taxonomy): Eukaryota > Viridiplantae > Streptophyta > Magnoliopsida > Lamiales > Lamiaceae > Thymus > Thymus quinquecostatus. The sequence goes on from CM044172.1 coordinate 23,905,752, forward strand.
GCAGCCCCAACAGATCAAGGGAAGCAAAGGACTCGAAGCTAAAACGACAAGCACAGACCACGCTCCAGTTAAGAAAGGGCAGTGGGAAACTTTGATAGCTCAGGCAAAGGCAAAAATCAAAGGCACAATTGAAGTGCCAGATCGAGAGAAGGCTGAAGGAACAACATACGAGGAAAAGGATAGCAATTCCTAAAAAGATGGGAGTATGGCTGACCATAGCCCTTATCTATTTTAAAGTTTTCTTATTTTTTAAATTAATCAATATGCGAAAGACACAGGATTATGCCTCCTTGTTTTTAAATCGTATTCCACAAATGGTTAGCTCTAAAATGAGGAGTAATTCCTTCGTTTCCTTACGCCTCACTTAGGGGAGGGGGGGATACCCTACATCCCAATACGCGTACTCCATTATCTTAAAATGCTTTTTAACCTGTATACTATTATCCCAAAACTATTATCCCAAAATGCTTCAGCAGAAGGAACATGACAAATAAAAAACAAGACAAGAAGTCATGCAAATGGAAGGGTAATATTCTAAACTTAAAATAAATAGCAGAAGCATGTCAAAAGCAAGGCCCTAAAAAGCACCGGCCGAAAGAAGAAAGAAATAATATTGTTTGTGCCCCACCAGCACAATTTTGGGGCCATAATAAAGCACCCCGTTACAAGCACCAAAAAAGGTAAATTGTTTTGAAACAACTCATCAAAAAGCAACCAGATCAAAGAGAAGGATCTGAGGCAGAGGCCAGATCCGTAGAGCTAAGTGAATGAGAAGATGAAGCTTGATCACCAGCAGCAGAGGGAGTTTTAGCCGAATGCAGGGGAAGATCATCCTTGGGATAATCCGCTGAAATAGCCAAGGCATCCTTTTTCCCAGAGTCGCTCGCCATAGTTGGTAGAGTGCATACTGCAGAAGTAGTCTCTTCATGAAAAGGGAGGCATAGAACCCCCTCCTTTCTTAGTTTCTAGCAGAGAAAAAGACTGGCTAAACAAAAAATAATGATAAACTGATAATGGGTAAACTCAGCCATAACGAAAGCAATAAAAACACCTCATCAAAGGCCCTTTTCATAAGCCTCATGATCGTAGTATCAACAGGAAAAGGAGGGAAGAGGGGGGCATCCCAAGCAGGAAGATTCCCGGAGAGCCCAACGGGTTGTCGAAGGACTTCAGAGGCCTTTCTCGGCACAGACATGAACCAAGGATCCCTAGTAGGAATGAAGTAGTTCCTCTTGAGGGCCTCGGGCTTCGTTTCAAACATATGTATGATGGGCACCAAGTTGATAGAGGCAGCCTGCTCAGGGACGTCAAACTGATCACAACATTCAAAGACAATATCACCAGCCCAATTCGTGAGAGGATCTATCATTCGTGCCCAAAAATAGGGAGAATTGATAAACGCCTCAGGCAATTGCTTCACTAAAGAATCTATGAATGCTTGACCAAAAGGGGACATTAAGAAATTAGACCGGCAAGCTTGTATCCCCATGGAAATGCCTTCGTTGGAGCCTTTCCTCATTCCTTCTAGGAAAGAAGAAGTCTGAGAACGTTCCAACTCTTGCTCATGAGTGAGAGTTAGTTGCTCTGCTCGCATAGTGAGTTCTGCCTTCATTTCCAACGTTTGTTCTAATGAAGCTTCTAGGGCTTTATCTAATTCCCTCACTCGCTCTGATAATGAAGCCAGGCACAGCTCAAGAGAAGAGCAGTATTTCTCCTTATCACGGAGACAGTCTCGAAGATCACGAGCCTTAACTTGAAAACGGTCCCTACTTTGTTCAACCTCGGATAGAATCTCTAAGAACTGGTCGAAAGCTAGAGCCTGGGCGCCAAAGGAGGGTGTTGAAAATTGGTTCGCCCCTGCAAACCTAGAGGAATGAAAATTGCCCGTTTTTCGGGAAGGGAGGTACAGATGCCTACCCTAATCAAAGAGGAAGAAGGGTTTACCATGTTTCTCGGAATGGCTAAGTGTAGGAGGATCGGTATGGCAAAAGCCCAGCTGAGGTTTCATTTTTATTATCTCCTGGGGATTTTCTGAGGGAGATTTTGAAACTCTGTCGTCTGTAGAAGGCAGCTTGGGGACATCCTCCAAAGAGGTAACAGGCCCAAGATTAGTGGCCCTGACTTCAGTCATCCTTTGCGATAATTTCACTTGGATTTTTTGTAGCATCTCTTCATTATCAGGGTTCATGACCGAAAGTAACCGTCGACGAAACCTAATCTTTAGAGATCTTGAGAAATACATGGAAGTTTTCGTCAAAAAAAAAAAAAAAAAAAAACCCTGTTAAACGAGGGTTATGTAAACACGAGAGAGGAAGGTAATGATAAAGGATTTACCTGGTAAAAAAGGAGAATGGAATAACCTCACAAAATGCAAAGCAAAGGGTGAGAAAGTTACTGTTTGTTTAGGAGATGTAATAGAAAGAGGAAGTCGAAGGGACAAAAGGAGTGGGGAGTGATATCTCACTTATTATCTCACCCCGGCTTATAAAAGAGGGAAAGAGGCCTTTTCGTTTCTAAAAAGTAATGCACTTCTCCTATCAGAATATATTACTTTAATATTCCTCTGCTTGTGAAGAAGGGGCAGTAGCCAAAGCATGAGTAGGTTTTTCCCGCCAAAATCCTAGCCAGAAAGCCTTCATGCGAATACTTCTGGACCTGGGTGGGTGGGTGGGGGGGGGGGGGGGGGGGGGAGTAGCTGATAGGGACTGGTATCAGCCTCATTATCCAAATAAATCAATCCAATAAAAAGCACCCTGATAGGGGCTAGCATCAGCTTTACTAATAATAACAACTCAAGTCGATAAGAGGGCAAGCCTCCATAATCCTAAGGTATCACCTCGGAGAAGAGTTAACATTAATAATGATATGTAATAACAGTCAAAACCACTTCCCTAAAGCAGTAGATGCTTGATATAGGTGAAATTTACCTTGTTTTCATAGCCAAAAAGAGTCGATTTTGTGTCTCGATTTTATAGTATTGTCTATGTTTTATATGGTTTTTAGTATATGGGACAATATTATGCTTGTAGGTATTTTATGTGTTTTCAGGCATAAATTGATGATAAATCGATGATAAAACCCCGAGACGAGAAAAGGCGTGAAGATCGAAGCTGAAAATTCAAGACTTGAGTTCGAGTGAAGGCCTCTCGATCGACCTCTCGATCGAGAGAGGTGTCGAGAGGTGCCTTCTGTTTGAGCTATCGATCGAGAGCAGAAATTATACCCTCTTGATCGACCTCTCGATCGAGAGGTCTGTCGAGAGGTGTCCAGCCGGGAATTTTTCTCCTTATTTTAATTAGACTCCTTTTTGGTTTAGGCTTTCCTTATGTAAATTTCTCCTATATATACTCCTAGTCTAGCATTGTAAAACCAAGCAAACACCATATTTTCTAGCACACTTTTATTTTAGAGTTTTGTAATTTACATTGGAGTTTTTCAAGTTTATTCAAGATTCAAGTTTCGAAGTTCTTCGTGTTCAAGATTCAATTCCAAGTTTTTCTTACTCTTACTTTTTAATTATGTTCTTTCAATCTTTTGTGTTTATGTCTACTTTAATTATGTCTAGCTAAATTCTTTAGTTGATTTTAGGGATTGAATGCCTAATTGAATCTATGTAAGTGTTTTTGTTTACAATTAGCCTTCCAATCTAGATGCATGTTTCATGGTGTTTATTCTCATGCATAGTTAACTGGCCATTAATTGTGTATGCATAATTATGTGTTTATGCCTTAATAGGATAATTGCATAATCGATCTCATGAAAGCATGATATAATAGTTTAATTCTCTTGATTGATAATTGAATTGTTATATGTTCATATATAATTGATTTGGTGTCGTAGTTGAACCTAGTTGATTATATTATTGGTACTTGTTCTATTTTGCACTTGATTCGATTCTTATAATTCGAAAGAATATTAGGATCTTGTTAGGTGACAACTTGCATTGCTTTAATCAGGGTGTAAGTTATATTTGCATGTATCACATTTAGATTGGATTAAAGTGGTTAATTGTATTCATTAATTATTTGCATATTTTTGATTAGGTAGGCTTCCCTAGAATCAACCTTTTTTCCTTAATTGTTCACTTTCCTTATTTACTTAATTGCTTGTGCCTTAAGTTGTTTAATTTTAACTAATTATTTTCCTGCACACTTTGTTTCCTTATTTGATTTAATTGAGTCTTTTTATTATTTGCCTAGTTTATAAATACCACATCCTAAACTCTTAAAAGCCTAAACATCACATTAGTTCTTTAGTAGAGGTATTGTGTGCGTTTTCGATACATCAATCCCTGTGGATACGATACTCGTGCTTCATTATATTACACCTATTTTGTGTGGTAGAAATAGTGCGATCAAATTTTGGCGCCGTTGCCGGGGATTGATTAGATTTCATACACATATTTTGAAATAGAATTAATAGGTGATTTAGGCACTTTTATTTTCTGTTTTCGGTTTATTGATCTCACGTTTTTCTTTTCTCTTCTTTGGTTTTAGGTAGTGCATGACCACAAGGTCTAAAGGGATACAACCTATTCCTATAGATTTGGAGTTAGAGCGCTCTCTAAGGGCGTTGAGGCGAGAGAAGGAGGCAAAGAAGATCGATACACCCCTCTCTTCACCACCCGATTCACCAAGGAGTTTCGATTCAATGGCGGATCAAGTGAGGAGGACTTTGAACGATCGGTTCAAACCGGTCGTGGACCAATTTCAGCAAGGAGGATGGGGGACCACGGAAGCTAACAACTACGAGTTCAAGACGTCCCTCATCAACATGGTGCAAAACAATCAATACGGAGGATCACCGGCGGAGGATCCCAACGCGCACTTGAAGCAATTTCTGGACATATGTGCTACATACAAGGCCAATGGAGTATCTTCGGACTACCTCAAGCTTAGTCTCTTCGTGTGGTCTCTCAAAGATGATGCAAGAGAGTGGTTGGATGGATTGGACAAGAAGGAGGTCACTACTTGGGCTGAGATGTGCACAAAGTTTCTCAACAAGTTCTTCCCACCTTCGAGGGCTCAAAAGCTTATCAATGAGATCAACCAATTTCAACAATATGAGGATGAGCACTTTTATGAGGCGTGGGGGAGATTCAAGAAGTTACTTCGAGCATGCCCGAATCATGGGATTAGTAAGGAGGATCAAATCACGTGCTTCTATCGTGGTTTGAACAAGTTGTGTAGGAAGGAGCTCGATTACGCTTCGAAGGGAGGATTCTTGAACAATGAGTATGAAGTGGCTATGGAGATTATTGAGCTGACCGTAAATTCGAGCTATGAAGAGGCTACCGATTGACGGCTTGGAAGAAGGAGAGTTGCCAACATTGGGATCGATGCTTACGAGGACTTGATGGAGAAGTATACAAAAACAGCAAATGAGTTGGATTCTATCAAGAAAGGAGTACTTCGGTGCGATGCTATCACGGACGATCAAGCAAACCCAACCGAAGAGGAAGATGCCAATTTTGTGCAACAAGGGGGCAAGTGGCAACCGAATCAAGGAAACAAGTGGCAAGGAGGGCAAGGAGGACAAGGAGGTTCAAACTACCAAGGAGGGTACAAGAAACCATATGTTCCTAACAACCGAAATCATCCGAACTTTTCCTATGCCAATCCGAACAACGCCTTGCAACCACCTCCCGGCTTCCATGTTGAGAACGGAGTCATCCAAGAGCCCAAGAAGGAGATGTCCACCGACGATTTAATTCGTCAATATATGGCTCAATCGGAGATGAGGATGACACAACAAGATGCAAAGTTGAGAACGTTGGAGCTCACTCAAAGTACATCAACCAACAACTTGGCGAGTAGCATCAATGCGTTGACCAAACAAATGCAAATGTTGGAGACGCAAATGAGTCAAATAGCCAACGCTCAAGGAGGAGTCCATAAGCCCGGCCAATTCCCAAGTAACACGGAGCAAAACCCGAAGAACAACCATCACGTTCATGCTATTGAGCTTCGGAGCGGCACTACATACACAAATCCATCCTTGGAAGCTGAGAAGAAAGGAGTCGGGAACTTCAAGAACGTAGTGCTCAAGGAAACGAGGATACAAGAGCCGAGGCGAGGGCCTCTCGACACCTCTCTCGATCGAGAGGTCGATCGAGAGGTCCATACTGGAAGTCAGCAACCACCTCTCGACACCCCTCTCGATCGAGAGGAGGATCGAGAGGTCTACGACGAGGAGATTCAAATGGAGCCTCTCGATACCTCTCTCGATCGAGAGGTCGATCGAGAGGTCAAACAGCAAAGTCAGAAGGGACCTCTCGACACCTCTCTCGATCGAGAGGTCGGTCGAGAGGCCCAGCAGCCGCACCAAATCCCGACTTACACTCCGAAGGCCCCCTTCCCGCAACGATTGACCAAGACGAAGCAAGACGAGAAGTATCAACGCTTCATGGAGATACTACAAAAGGTCAACATCAACATACCACTTCTCGATGCTCTCCGAGACATGCCCAACCACATGAAGTTCATCAAGGATGCGGTTTCGGGGAAGAAGAAGTGGGGGAAGTTCGAGACGATCAATCTCACGGAGGAGTGCAGCGCGGTGATCCAAAGGAAGCTACCATTGAAACAAAAGGATCCCGGGAGATTCACGTTGTCGTGCAAAATTGGTGATCAAATCTTCCAAAACGTGCTATGCGATCTTGGTGCTAGCATAAATTTGATGCCTCTCCCTATTTTCAACCGGCTCAAGATCGGGAAGATGAAGCCAACCACCATCTCTCTACTTATGGCGGACCGATCAGTTTCATATCCAAGGGGGATAGTGGAGGACGTTCTCGTTCAAGTGCATAACCTCGTCTTTCCGGCAGATTTCGTAGTCTTGGACATGCCCGAGGATACAAATCAACCATTGATCTTGGGGCGGCCATTCTTAGCGACGGGGAGAGCATTGATCGATGTTCAAGATGGAGACCTCACATTTTGAGTAAACGGGGAGGAACTGAAGATTTCTATCTACGAAGCTATGAAGAGACCCGACGATCAACGTGAGGATATCTTCTCCATCGAGACATTGACACCACCTACTTCGGAGGAGGCACTTAACCATTGTATTTCGAATTTTCTCTATGCCTACGAGGAGTTGGATGAAGCTTGCGACGAGATACTTGAGTACCTCAATCAGTTGGAGGCTAATCGACCATCGAGTCACCACAAGGAGGTTTCATATCTCGACATCAACAAGAAGGTGGACGATGGATTTTTCGAAGAGGAAGAGAAGAAGGATGCAGCCCCTAAGGTGGAATTGAAGCCATTACCCGAGCACCTCAAGTACAAGTTCTTAGGAGAAGAAGAGACGTACCCGGTGATCGTATCTTCTCATCTCACGGAGGCAAACACGGACAAGCTATTGAGGGTGCTAAGGGAGCACAAATCTGCAATTGGATGGAAGATTGCCGACATCAAAGGTATAAGTCCTACGATTTGCATGCATAGGATCTTGCTCGAGGAAGGCCATCGCCCAAGAGTCCAACCCCAAAGACGATTGAACCCAGCCATGCAAGAAGTTGTGAGGAAGGAGGTGCTGAAATTGCTTGATGCCGGCATGATCTATGCTATTTCGGATAGTGAGTGGGTGAGCCCTACTCAAGTGGTGTCAAAGAAAGGAGGCATGACGGTCATCAACGACGAGAAAGGAGAGCTGATCGCGACAAGGCTCGTCACGGGATGGCGAGTGTGCATTGATTATCGTCTTCTCAACGCAGCAACAAGGAAGGATCACTTTCCCCTCCCGTTCGTAGATCAAATGCTCGATCGTCTAGCCGGTCATGAGTATTATTGCTTCCTCGACGGATACTCGGCTACAATCAAATCGCCATCGCTCCGGAGGACCAACACAAGACGACATTTACATGCCCATATGGTGTTTTCGCTTATCGGAGGATGCCGTTCGGATTATGCAATGCACCGGCCACTTTCCAACGGTGCATGATGGCCATCTTCCACGGATTGATCGAGAATATCATGGAGGTGTTTATGGATGATTTTTCAGTCTTTGGTCCCTCTTTTGACCAATGTTTGGAGAATCTCGCCACGGTGCTTCAAAGATGCGAAGAGACGAACCTCGTTCTCAATTGGGAGAAGTGCCACTTCATGGTTCAAGAAGGAGTTGTACTAGGTCACAAGGTGTCGTCATATGGATTGGAGGTGGATCGAGCCAAAGTGGTAGCCATCGAGAAGTTGCCACCGCCAACCAATGTCAAATCGGTGAGAAGTTTCTTAGGACATGCCGGCTTCTATAGGAGATTTATCAAGGATTTCTCAAAGATCACGAAGCCGTTGTGTGGATTGCTCGAGAAAGACGTCAAGTTCGTGTTCGATGATGAGTGCTTGGAAGCCTTCGAGACATTGAAGAAGGCGCTTATCTCTACTCCCGTCTTGGTGTCACCGGATTGGAGTGCCCCGTTCGAGCTCATGTGCGATGCAAGTGATTGGGCGGTAGGAGCTGTTTTGAGGCAGAAAAGGGAGAAGCTATTCCGAGTGATCTACTATGCTAGTAAGACGTTGGACTCGGCTCAAAGGAACTACACCACCACGGAGAAGGAGTTACTTGCTGTGGTCTACGCTTTCGACAAGTTTGGACCTTATTTGGTGGGATCTCACACGATTGTGCACACCGACCATGCCGCCATTCGTTATCTATTCAACAAGAAGGACTCGAAGCCAAGGTTAGTTCGCTGGATTTTGCTTCTTCAAGAGTTCGACATGGAGATCAAGGATAGGAAAGGATGCGAGAAAGTGGTGGCCGACCATCTCTCGAGACTCGAGCAGCCCGTGGAAGGAGAGGATTCGAAAATTGAAATCAAGGAGAGCTTCCCCGATGAGCAAATTTTTCAGATGGACGATTTGATACCTTGGTTCGCCGACATCGTCAATTATTTGGTGATCCATCATGTGCCCAAGGATCTATCGTCTCACCAAAAGAAGAAGTTCCTCCACGATTGTAAGTTCTATTATTGGGATGATCCATACTTGTATAGGAGGTGTGCCGATGGAGTCATAAGGCGATGTGTTACAATCGGAATGGAAGAAGATCATCGAAGATTGCCATAGCGCTCCGAATGGGGGACACTTTGCAGCGAATCGGACCGCCCTCAAGATCTTTCATAATGGATTCTATTGGCCGTCGATCTACAAGGATTGCCATGAGTTCATCAAGTCATGTGATCGATGCCAAAGGATGGGGAATATCACGAAGAGGGACGAGATGCCGCAACGAACTATCATGGAAGTGGAGCTCTTCGATGTTTGGGGGATTGATTTCATGGGTCCTTTTCCCAAGTCTCAAGGGTTCTCCTACATTCTACTTGCGGTGGAGTATGTTTCTAGATGGGTCGAGGCCATTCCGACTACAACCAACGATTCGAAGGTGGTGATCAAATTCCTCCAGCGAAATATTTTGACTCGGTATGGAACTCCGAGGGCTTTGCTTAGTGATGGGGGGAGCCACTTCAACAATCGTTGGTTAGGATCACTTCTTGCAAAATACGGAGTCAAGCACAAAGTTACATCGCCCTACCACCCTCAAGCAAACGGTCAAGCCGAGTTAGCTAATCGAGAGATCAAGCAAATCATGGAGAAGACCGTCACCAACAAAAAGGAGTGGGCGAAGTACTTGGATGACGCACTTTGGGCCTATAGGACGGCTTTCAAGACACCAATCGGGAGATCGCCATATCAATTGCTATTTGGCAAGTCTTGCCACTTACCAATGGAGTTGGAGCATAAAGCTTATTGGGCGACGAGAAGGATCAACCTCGAGTTCAAGGAAGCCATGGGCCAAAGATGTGACGACTTGTTGGAACTTGATGAATGGAGAAACGAAGCATTCGAAAATTCGAGGATCTACAAGGAACGAGCTGCAAGATTCCACGACTTGAGCATCAAAAAGCGTAAGTTCGAAATTGGTGATGATGTTCTTGTTTTTAATTCTCGACTTCGTTTGTTTCCAGGAAAATTGCAAAGTAAGTGGTCGGGGCCGTACGTCATTTACAAGGACTTGAAGAATGGTGCATTTGAGGTGTTGAAGAACGACGGTGAGAAATTCGTAGTGAATGAACATCGCCTCAAGCACTACTTCAAGCCGATGCCTCTATTCCCTAAGAAAGCGACCATTCACCTCGATGACCCAAAGTAGAAAGGAGGTATCGTCGGGCTAAAGACGTAAAACGTAGCACTTGTTGGGAGGTAACCCAATATTCGTATCCCGTTTTTTATTTTGTTTCGTTTTACGTTTTAGAGTCTTAGGTAGTTTATTTTTCGTAGTTTTGAGTCAAATTTTGTATTTTAGAGTCGAACCCCTTAATATACTAACGAATGTTAAAAGTTGTGTAGAAAACAAAATCGAGCAGGACCTCTCGACACCTCTCTCGATCGAGAGGTCGTTCGAGAGGTGAAATTTTGGCATACAGTAGGGGTCTCTCGACACCTCTCTCGATCGAGAGGTCGTTCGAGAGGTTTTGAATTTTTGAAATCCCAGGTGTGTCACGTGAAGCCTCTCGATCGAGACCCCCGTGTTTTCGATCGAGAGGGGAGTCAGAACGTACAGTGCAGGACCTCTCGACAGGTCTCTCGATCGAGAGGTCGATCGAGAGGTCAAATTTTAGAATCCAGTACGCACCTCTCGATACCTCTCTCGATCGAGAGGTCGATCGAGAGGGTCGTTGACGGCGCACATTCCGACTTTGACCAGGTTTATCTACTCCTTTAAATATACCTTTTGCACACAACTCACATACCATACTCTCATAACTCACAAATTCTCTCTAGCACACACAAATACTCTCGATTTCTTTCTTCGATTCGTCAAAAGGTACTCGATTTCTTGCTCTCTTGTTATCAATTCTTGATTCTTTACATGATTTCGCATGTTTTGACCGATTAAAATTCAATTTTGATGGTTAAATTCGTTGAATTGATAGATTGGGTATTAGATTGAGCATGATAGATTGGATTCATGGAATTCATGGAATTATTTGTATGAATTGAATTCATGGGTGAATGAGGAGATAATTGTGTATTGATAATCGAATGAGTCTTTATATTTGTCTATGAATTGTTGAAGATTCGTTGGTATCTATATACATGAGATTGAGATTGTGTGATTATAAGTTCATGATTATGGGGAAGTATTGTGGTGATTGTATAAATTGGTGATGAAATTGAGTTGATAATGGGGGAGAATTGGATTAGGTTGAAGTTTGGGGGAAGAGGATTTAAATTGCTATATTCTTGCATCTCTTGTATTGATTTGTGATATTTTTTAGGTACTAGCGATGGCAAGAGACAAGGGCAAGAATGTTGCTTCAACTTCGTCGGGCAAAGGCAAAGGAAAGGAAAAGGTCACCTCTTCGAGCAAGGGAAAGGAGACATGGAAGAATGACAGGACTATCCCGGAGACTAGAATACCGCCGGCGAGGTCGATGCCCTCAAGTTTGGAGCCCAAAGCGTTCAAACTCAAGCTCACGACGGCGGAGTCAAAGAGGAGATGGTCTCACCTTGTGCAACTCAAGCACAAGCATTGTCGATTCCTACACCAAGAGACGGTGGCAGCGATGGGGATAGCTAATGAGGTCACTCAATTGATGCAACGAGGAGGCTTCACCAACATATTTCAAGGGAATCACTTCACCTACCACATTCTCACGGTGGAGTTCCTCTCAACGTTGGTAGTGGAGCGAGTGAAACAAGTGCCCCATGTCATTCGTTTCCAACTCGGTGGTCAACCGAGAGAGCTGGATATGGATCAACTTAACGATATCATCGGAGGAAACAAGCGTGGTGAGTATATTGGCAACAATCATCCGGATTTGCAAGATTTGTGGGCACAATTCGTGGATTTCGAGGAGGAACGAACGAGATCTTACAACCCGGCGAAAGCAAAGGCCACCTCAATTCGGAATCCCACGATTCGCTACTACCATAGGCTGATCTCGTGCACCATTCACTCCCGTCATGACTCCGGCACCTTCCTTGCCACCGACGCTCATCTTATTTGGACCTCATATCGAGGCCACTCACAAAATGCAGCCCTTTATCTCGTTGATCATATGGAGAGCCAAGCATACTTGTTCGGGGGGCAAAAGATCGGGATAGGAGCTTTCGTCACTCCCATTGCCCAACACTTCAACATTCCGATTGGAGAGCAGCCCGTATCTACGTCCATCTTTGTAGATAGACGGACGTTGGAGCTAGCAAGGATGATCTCGTATGACACGTCCGGGTGGTTCTTCAAGTTACATGGGATGAGTTGCATTTATCTCTTTCCGCTTCCGATCAATTATTTGACGGAGGTGATCGGGAACGAGAAGTTGCGGAGAGGGAACGGAAAGATGGATTCTCCTCAACACAAGGAGCTTATGTGGGCTGAGGGAGGTCCAAGACCCGACGAAGGTGGTGATGATGATGAGGAGGACGAAGATGAAGATGAGGCTGAGCAATACGAGAGGGGATTTGATCAAGGGGAAGATGCTTTTGAGCAAGGATACGAGGGTGTTCCACAGCCCGGTTTTCATATGAGAGCTCCGGATTCTCTACGATGCGGGATTGGCACACGGAGTCAATGGAAGCAATGGACAACTATCATTGGGATAGTAGGGAGTTTGTTGAATCCCAAGTAAGAGGAGTTCGCGAAGAGGTACACACGTTGAGAACCGAGGTGGGGGATCTTCGCACATTTATTGGAAGTCGTTTTGATACTCTCGACGCCTACATTGAGAATGAGAGGAGATTTCGAGAAGAGGAGGCGAAGAGGCGTGAGGATGAACGAGCATACTTGGAGAATTATAATAGGATGGTGCATGAGATGCACTATTTCTATCCTCACTACCCGGAGAGCCATCAACGATTCGATCCCAATAACCCCGACAACCCTCCCTTCCCACCGCCATTTCAATGAGGTCAGTTTTTAACTTAGCCTACTTCTTTTCTTTAAACTTATTTCGTTGCTATGCTTTGAAATAAGTTTGGGGGAGGGAAAGAGTGTCTAAGTTAATTACTTTTATTGTTTTCTTGTTTTGAGAGTCTTTTATTTGTTAGTATTATTTTGGGGTATGTTAGAGTCTTTTATTGTTTTGAGTCTTAGGTTTAAATTGAGTCAAGTAAGCATGTGATGATAGTGTTGTGAATTTGGCCAATGATAGAAAAAGTTTGTTGATTTTTGGAGAAAATTCATGATCTTTATTATGCATGGAACCTTGGCGAAGCGACGCGATTTTATTTGATGAAATTGAAGCATGTCATGAAGTCGGGAACTAGTTAGTTTGAGCCCGTGAGTTTTGAGCTATTGGTGCATGTTGATGCCTATTTTCTTGATTGAGTGATCATGTATGCTTCATTGTTTCTAGAACTTGCCCTATTTCTCCGTCAAGACCTTAGTATATTTATGAACTAGGAGATGATATTAGGCCATTCTTTCGTAGCCACATGATTCCCATACACTAACCTTGATCATTATCTTTGTTTACCCCCTTTGAGCCTTGTTATGAGCCTTTCTTTCTTGAACTTGGATGATAGGAGGTTTGGATGGATAAGGGTATCTTTAGTGGAGTTAGTTGATGATGTGGGAAGGAGTTGAATAGATTATTTTGATGTGGTGTGAAAAGAAAAAGAAAAGAATTTGAGATGCTTGATTAAGTATAGTTGGCTATCCCTATGAGCTTAGAAGAAAAAAATAGTTGTGAAAGAAAAAAAAAAAGAGAAAAAAAAAAAAAAGGTTAGAGCCTTTGTTCGAATATTAGAAAGAACATTTATTAGAAGAGCTCTATAGTAAAAAAAAAAAAAAAAAAAAAAAAAAAAAAAAAAAAAAAAAAAAAAAAAAAAAAAAAGTATGAAAATAAGCATAAGGGGATAGTTAGCTTGGATTGTATATGTTGCATCTTGATATTGAGTTTTGTAGTTGGTGTTGGATGGTGGAAGATGGAGTAAAATCTATACTTTGGGTGAAGTTGAAAAAAGGATAATGATTTGGAGTAATTTGAGTCACTTAGCCTATATATTCCCTACCTTAACCAATGTCCCTACATTACAAGCTTTTATAAAGACCTTTTTGATCTTAGTTTGTGAATATTACATTAGGTGGAGATGTTGACATTAGGGGCAAGCATATGGTACACATGTTGCATTACATTGATGTTGAGTGAACCCCATGATGTACATTTTATTACATCTTTTCTTTGAGAGAGTTGAGAGTTCACTTATATACATAATCTCACATGTTTGGAGAGTGTTCTTTGATAGATTGACATGTTTCGAATTTGTTGGATAGGTTGTGTTATTGATGCTAAGGTTGTATGCATAGTTTTGATCATGATCATGAGTATTGGTTTTGAAAAGTTTTTGAGGCCTATATAGTTCACAATGCTAGAGTCTATTGTTTATGTTTTGGTATTGTTCGGGACGAACAATGTTTAAGTTTGGGGGATTTGATATAGGTGAAATTTACCTTGTTTTCATAGCCAAAAAGAGTCGATTTTGTGTCTCGATTTTATAGTATTGTCTATGTTTTATATGGTTTTTAGTATATGGGACAATATTATGCTTGTAGGTATTTTTATGTGTTTTCAGGCATAAATTGATGATAAATCGATGATAAAACCCCGAGACGAGAAAAGGCGTGAAGATCGAAGCTGAAAATTCAAGACTTGAGTTCGAGTGAAGGCCTCTCGATCGACCTCTCGATCGAGAGAGGTGTCGAGAGGTGCCTTCTGTTTGAGCTATCGATCGAGAGCAGAAATTATACCCTCTCGATCGACCTCTCGATCGAGAGGTCTGTCGAGAGGTGTCCAGCCGGGAATTTTTCTCCTTATTTTAATTAGACTCCTTTTTGGTTTAGGCTTTCCTTATGTAAATTTCTCCTATATATACTCCTAGTCTAGCATTGTAAAACCAAGCAAACACCATATTTTCTAGCACACTTTTATTTTAGAGTTTTGTAATTTACATTGGAGTTTTTCAAGTTTATTCAAGATTCAAGTTTCGAAGTTCTTCGTGTTCAAGATTCAATTCCAAGTTTTTCTTACTCTTACTTTTTAATTATGTTCTTTCAATCTTTTGTGTTTATGTCTACTTTAATTATGTCTAGCTAAATTCTTTAGTTGATTTTAGGGATTGAATGCCTAATTGAATCTATGTAAGTGTTTTTGTTTACAATTAGCCTTCCAATCTAGATGCATGTTTCATGGTGTTTATTCTCATGCATAGTTAACTGGCCATTAATTGTGTATGCATAATTATGTGTTTATGACTTAATAGGATAATTGCATAATCGATCTCATGAAAGCATGATACAATAGTTTAATTCTCTTGATTGATAATTGAATTGTTATATGTTCATATATAATTGATTTGGTGTCGTAGTTGAACCTAGTTGATTATATTATTGGTAATTGTTCTATTTTGCACTTGATTCGATTCTTATAATCGAAAGAATATTAGGATCTTGTTAGGTGACAACTTGCATTGCTTTAATCAGGGTGTAAGTTATATTTGCATGTATCACATTTAGATTGGATTAAAGTGGTTAATTGTATTCATTAATTATTTGCATATTTTTGATTAGGTAGGCTTCCCTAGAATCAACCTTTTTTCCTTAATTGTTCACTTTCCTTATTTACTTAATTGCTTGTGCCTTAAGTTGTTTAATTTTGACTAATTATTTTCCTGCACACTTTGTTTCCTTATTTGATTTAATTGAGTCTTTTTATTATTTGCCTAGTTTATAAATACCACATCCTAAACTCTTAAAAGCCTAAACATCACATTAGTTCTTTAGTAGAGGTATTGTGTGCGTTTTCGATACATCAATCCCTGTGGATACGATACTCGTGCTTCATTATATTACACCTATTTTGTGTGGTAGAAATAGTGCGATCAATGCTGCCCTAATACAGAGACCTTACCAAGCTAAAAAGGAATGATAAGTTCTAGATAGAGCTGGCCTTAAGATCATTACTAAGAGAAGTAGATATTGATTCTGGCAAGGATTGAAAAAAGCTGCTCTGCGCAACAACGTATTATCAAAAGATTCCATAGGTTTCAGGTGCTCCATACGGATATAAGACATGTTCTGTGCAGAAGCTGGAAGTCTTATCTCCTCCCAGAAGCTACACGGGATTTATGGGCATCTGTCAGGATCGAAGGATCTGATCAATGCTTCCAAGCATCTGGCAGAACCCTAGGTTCTGTGCGGCACGCCACCCGCATGACTCTACGTACTCTAGAGTGAGGACCACTTCATTCATGACGAAGGGAATCTTGTCCCTATGGGAATTCCTTTTCTGTCTTCACACGAATGTTCACCTTTTCACCCCCTCTATATCTATAAATACTAAGTGAGCGCACACCCCTCATAATCACAACTCAACTCTCCATACAAACACGAACTCTTGCGTACTGTTTCATTCATTTACATACTACTCCACGAGCTCCTTTGAGCTCGAGCAGTCTAGGCTTCCGAAGCCTTCTTCCGGTAATCATCACCCGCAATCACTTTCCTTCCTCCTCCTCGGTACCAAGGAGAGACTCTTTTGTTCACTGCATTGAGCTTAAGGTAAAACCCTCATTTCCCAAAGGGAATGATGCTTGACAGAGCTCTGCGCTCTTCACTTCTTTCTTTTCCTTTACATCATTTCTTTATTATCTGCTTGAATGAGTATTAAACTCCATGGATTTTACTAGTTTATGGCCAAATACGCCTTAATACGTCTCCTATTTAAGCATATAGCCTGATCAATACTCGCCATTTCTAGGCAAACTACGCCCTGCACGAAATACATGATTGTAGCTTTTCAAACACATGAATCTCTTGCTCTTTACCGCTTTAATGCTTTATCCATGAATGCTTATTGCAAAACATGATGAATAATTTCTTAAATTGTTGTGGATCTCCAACCCGGATCTATCAACAAGGTCACCCCATTCACTTTGATGAAGAAGGGGCCTTGCATCTGAAAGCAGAACCTCTCATAAACCCTCAGAAGCCCTGTCTAACAGGCAACTCTCAGAAGCCCTGTCTAACAGGCAACACCCTCAGAAGCCTTGTCTAACAGGCAACATCTTCAGAAGCCCTGTCCAACAGGCACCATCTGCATAAGCCCTATCTAATAGGCAGCACCATCGTAAGCCCCATATAATGGGCAAGACCCCCCCATAAGCCCTATTCAATAGGCAACACTTGCATAAGCCCTATCTAATAGGCAGCACAAGCCTTATCTAATAGGCACATCCTCACTAGCCCTATATAATAGGCAAATATCATCCATCAAGCCCTATCTAATAGGAAACAATCTCGTAAGCCCTATATAATGGGCAAAACTCTTCACAAGCCTCATTCAATGGGAAACATTCTCATAAGCCCCATTTTTAGGCAATATTCCCATAAGCCCCATATAATGGGCAGAATTCTTTGAAGACCTACCCAACAAACCATATCTTCAAATGCCCTACACAGTAGGCATCATACGCAGCAGGCACCCTCTAAAAAATCTTACATAGCTAGGCATTATACATAAGGACCTGCATAATCAGGCACCCCGCAGTGAGTCCTATGAGGTAAGAGACTGCATGAGCTTTAAAAGGCCCCCACCACGATCAAATCCTTATCAGAAGCCTTACTTAGAGAGCTATATGAAAATGGACATTGTAACATCAAGTCAAGTCTTGCAAAAAACAGAAGTCATATATTTCTATATCATATTGGCAGAAGGCTACCCCTAAAGAAGCCCTGAAATGAACAGGCGATATTTGCTAAACTTACCACAAATGATTCCCAACTACAAAAGATCTATTAAGAATAAATCACATATACTTCTCAAGCCTCTTCCCGAAAGCACTTGAAATTAATCTTCTCAAACATTTGCAGAACCTTGCGAGGATGAATACTGCCCCAGATGCTGCTTCAAAAGAAGCTGGCCAAGCTACTGGATATCCAGAAAATTCTCTACATGGGAATAAAGGGAAGGGCACTATGATAACTGAAGCCAGTGTCAACATGGAAGCTCAGTTCTCTCCAACCATGCTTCGCCAAATGAAAGCGCTCGTAGAAGGCATGGTCGAAGGGGCTGTCGAAAAAAGACTTCATGTCTTGGGAATAAATTCCCAGACTCCAGACCCCCCGGGTGAAACCCAAGAGGGTGGAGGAAGTAAGAACACTCCCGCAGTGCACAAGCAGAAGCCTATAAACCCGGGCACAAATGAAGAACTGGTCTCAAAGCTGCCCCCCATAGTGGATGAAATAGAGGATGAATTCTCCATTGATTGGGAATCCCCAGATGAAGAAGGGCCTGAGGAAATCGAATGGAACCTCAACGAGAATACTAACAATACATGGGCCAAAAAGTATGCCTAGCAACAAGAACAGATGAAGCTCTTGGCAAGAGAAGTAAAAAGGCTAAAAAAGCAAAAACAAGCTGCAGAAAGGACCTCAAAGGAAACAGAGGCAAGCGAAACAAGTCAGAACTCCTCTCTTTATATATCGATGAGAATAGCCCATTCTCTGCAGATATTCAAACCGATCCCGTTCCTAGCAACTTCAAGACAATCTCCTGTGAATACCAGGGGAAAGGAGACCCTGAAGAACATTTGATGAAATTTGAAAGCTTATGCCTCCTCCATCAGTATTCAGAGGGCGTCAAATGCAGAGTATTCCTCACAACTCTGTCGGGAACTGCTCAATATTGGTTTAAACAGTTACCAAAAGCTTCTATTCATTCTTTCATGGACCTGAGGGAAGTTTTTCTCCAGCAGTTCGTCAGCGTTAAAAGAACCACCAAAAATTCTTTACATCTGACAACCATCAAGCAAGGTGTCAATGAAAGTCTGAGAGACTACATGACACGTTTCAACGAAGCCGTCCTGGAAATTCCAGGGGTAGAGCCAAAGCTAAAAGTACACGCCTGTGTAGATGGCCTGAAGCCAGGACAGTTCTTTGCCTCTCTCATCAAGAAAGAAGCTACCTCTTTTGAAGAGCTACTGACAAGAGTGCAAAAATATATCCATATGGAAGAGGCTCTGAGTAGCAAAAGGGCCGAACTGTCCTCTCAAAGGGAAAAGAAGCCAGGAGAGAGGAAAAGGCCAGCCCCAGATGCCAAGAAAACTGACAAAAATAAACGATTTCTGAGATCTTTCACTCCTCTCATCAAGCAACCTGTTGACTTGTTAGAAGTGGTCATGAAGAAACCAGGGGTCCATATCCCCGCTGGACACAGGCAGCCACCAAGGAATCCACCTTCTGAAAGGTTCTGCAAATTCCACAACGACTTTGGTCATATGACCAACGACTGTTGAAATTTAAGGATTGCCATCGAGAAGCTAATCCAAGAAGGAGAACTCTTGGAATATGTCAAGAGAGAAACATAACAAAACAAAAGGTGCAAAGAAGCTCCTGAAAAATCACATGATGCTAACCAGGGACCAGAGCCCACAGGTGTTATCAAAATGATATATGGAGAACCAACCATGGGAGATTCCAACAGAAGTCGAAAAGCATCTGCCAGAGAGTTACATATGCACAAAAGACATGGGGTCTAGAAGGTCGAAAAAGGCCTACCCCCTCCAGAAATCTCATTTGGACCCGAAGACAATCAAAATGTAACTCATCCACATGACGATGCGTTGGTCATCACAGTGGAGATAGAAAGGTATCAAGTCCAAAGGGTCTTTGTGGACACAGGGGCTGCAGTCAACGTCATATTTGAGAGTTGTTTCAATCAAATGAGTCTCCAGAAGCCTTTGAGCGGAGTAGCCACGGCTCTGCATGGTTTCTCAGGAGACTCGGTGTTGGGAATTGTTAAGGACTAAATTGTTAAGGGGGAACTTCATGGGACATTTGATAAATGTAGTCATCTGTTTTGATTAGATCCCAAAACCCCAAGCGCCCTTTTCCCAAGCGACCCATTTTGATGTAGTTAATAGGTTAGAATTTTTCTAAGCCTACTCTGTTAGGATGGCTCTTTTATTTTTGCTTAGATTAGGCTTCAAAAGTTCAAGTGAAGGCCACTCACTTGAGTGTGTTTTCCAAAGCGAAGCAAGTCAAGCAAGCTGAAGTGAAGCGTGCCGAAGAATAGCGAAGCGAAGCGAAGCGAGGCGAAGCAAAGCGAAGCGAAGCGAAGCAAAGCGAAGCGAAGCTAAGCGAAGCGTGCCGAAGCAAGCAAAGTGAAGCGATCGCTACAGTGGAATCAAAGCGAGTCCACTAAAGCGAAGCGAAGCAAGCGCTACAAAGAAAAGGCGTAGCGAGTCAACGCGGGTCAACACTTAGTTAAGTAGTCTCTCGAGAAATTTATTTCCCAAGTGACTCACTACAAATATGACCGCGAAGCGACTCACTTCAGAGTGGCCGCTACAACTTCAAAGCGAAGCGAGCCACTACCTACCAGAAAGCGACAACACAAATTCCCGCTCCGAATTTGAACTCCAGTCAACTGGGGATCTCCGCATTAATTACAAGATCTCCACGTGTCGAAAGCGGAGAGGAGTAGAGGAGTTGACTGCCAGGCCGACAAAGACGCCGCTACAGTACTGGGTCGCTCCAGTTACTGTTAAACTTGGAAGTTAGCCAATTTTGGCAAAATGCCAAAACTGCGCGTCTGCAAAAGCTACTGCCTGCGCAAGTACTGTCGAGAGGAGGAGGGACAAGGCCACCAACCAAGCAACGGATCTTAGCCAACCCTCCGCCTATAAATAGTGAAGGATGAAGACGTGAAGATAGAGAACACTACTTGCGCATACGAGCCTACTGCAAACAAACACTCCCAAGCCTTCGAGCAAATCTTCGAGTCTTTGTTTCAAGTGTTCTCCGAGTTTCCAGTCCATCGGAACTCGTCTTCACAGCCTTCACACTTAGATTCTAAGCCCACTTCATATATTCAAGCTTAGAAGAAGAACTCTAGCCAATCTTTGCATTCACTGTAAAGAGTTCTTCATAGTGTGTCGTCAACCAAAAACCCTAAACTTCGTCTGTTAGGTTTTGAGTGTTGTCGTTAGGTTGTCCAGATCCAAGGCCCTTCTTTCATCGATTGAAGAAGCCTCGATCGTAGAGTTGAGATCCAAGCTTACACTTACATCGTTTGTGTAAAGCTCGATCGAAGCTAGGCTGTAAGGAGAGCCCGTAATCTCCCTGTTGTTCGGACAGAAGCGAGTGAAGCTTCGTGTCCAGTTTAGGTCTCAGTGGTGAACCCGTAATCACTGCACTGTTCATCAGATCCAGGCGAGTGAAGCCCGATCTCGATAAGGTTTTTGAAGGACCCGTAACATTCAAGTTCTTGAGTGAAAAGAACAGTTGCCGTCGTGCAACAAAGTGGACGTAGGAGCGTTATCTCCAAACCACTATAAATCTCTGTGTCGTATCTCTCTTACCTTAATCTCTTTACAGTATTCGATTATCCATTGCACATGCATATAAACAAACTTAACTTGGATTTTCAATTACTTAGGAAAGATTTTAGCTCACCAAATTCCGCACAAAGAGTAAAGTCTCACTCTTGATCAAGCTCTAAGCTTAGGTCAAGAGATTCGTGATTGCTGTAGATCTAGCTCTCGGCTAGGTCTTAGTATTTTCAAGAGCACTTTACTTTATACTCTGAGTTAAGGAATTGAAGTTGAAAAACTTCAAAATACGTATTCACCCCCCCCCCCCCCCCCCTCTACGTATTTTTCCTATAGCAAACCGGGACCAACAAGTGGTATCAGAGCGGCGGTTCTTTCGAGCCTCTGCTTTGCATATCCGAAGTGAGTCCCCACTCACTTCACGTTGTCTCACTGAACCGGATCCTATTTCCTAAGTGCATCAAAACCTCACCCACGCATATTGCATTTACTGCTGATAGTTTGCTATGTCTACATACAGTGCATCAAATCTTCCACAGTTCTCGATCGAAGGATACGAGATATGGAGTTTCCGAGTCGAGAGCTTCCTATGCTCAATCCACGACCGGATGTGGGAAGTCATTGAGGACGGACCAATCGAAATTAAGAAAGCCATATCTGTGGAGGTTCCAGCCGCTGAAGGTCGTCCAGCCCACGTTCGACAACAGTACGTGGAGAAGGATAAGGATGAGTATACTCCAAATGACTTCAAAGTTGCCAACCTCGACAAGATTGCACGTCACACGATGCAGAGCACAGTGTCGGACGCCTACCTTCCAAGGATTAGGAAGTGCGCAACAGCAAAGGAAATGTGGGAAACTCTAGCCCTCATTTCTCAAGGCACAGACAAAATCAAGGAGAACAAGCTCGCCGTTCAGATGCGGGAGTTTGAGAATTTGGTGATGAAGTCAGGAGAGTCCATCGACGCCTTCGAGCTGAGAGTTACCAACATTACTGCAACTCTCAACTCGCTTGGGAAGGAACTCACAGACAAGGAAGTAAATCTGAAAATAGTCCGTGCTCTCACAAGGAAGTGGCAGACTATGAAGGAGCTATATCTAGCTACCAAGGATCTAACGAAGCTCACGCCAGAAGTGCTGTTCTCCGAGCTCAAAGCTCACGAGTTTGATCTGAATCGAATGAGCCTCGACGACGAGGATGAAGCGCCCACTACGTCAAAAGGAGTAGCATTCAAAGCTGCCGAAGGGCCAAGCGAGCAGTCGCTTGCCAAAATGACAAGGGAAGAGTTGGAAGAACACATTGCGTTCTTATCAAAGAACTTCAACAAGATGAACTCTCGAGTGGGCAAGTATAAAAGATTCTACAAACAGTACAAAGGGAAGAGCACTGATGCTCGAGAAGGAAAAGGAAAGAGAGAAGAGACGACCAAGCCGATCCCGTGCGACATGATGGAAGTGGAATGTTACCACTGCCACAAGATGGGCCACTACAAATCCGATTGCCCAAAGCTAAGTGCCAAAGAGCGCGAAGAATTGAAGGCCAAGAGGGATGCTCCAAGGCGAGCGCTCGTAGCGAGTGAAATGCCGGTCGCTTCAACTGAAGATCTCTCAAGCGACTCAGATGCATTCACAGATCCCAACTCAAGCGAGGGAGAGGATCTGGGACTCATGGCGCTCACCGATGAAGAAACTGGGGAGGTATTCTTCTATCCTTCAATCACTTCAATTACACTAGCACACACTGTCAATGAGGAAGAGCAATCCTCTACATGGAGTGAGTTGTTTGACAAACACCAGAAATTGTCAAGCGACCACGAAGTGGTAAAACAAGCTCTGTCTCGAAGTGAGAAGGAGAACCGAAAGCTAGCCCGTGAGCTTGACGAAGTCAAACTCAATTTAAGGGCTATGACTAGTAAGTTCGAGGATCTCTTCGCTAGACATCAAAGCTTGGAGGGAAGGTATGAAACCCAATCCACTCTAGTTGCCAACTTAAATAAAGCATCATTCGCTAGACAGGCACTAGAGAGTTCTCTTCTACCTTTTGGTAGAAAGGGAGGACTTGGATATGAGGGTGGACCTCCCAAGCCGACTGTCTTTGTTGGTGCATCACACACTACACCATCAGTCACTTTGGAATTGCCCACTGCATCCAAAGCGACCACCAACAAGGATAAAGGCAAAGTGGCTGAGAACCCTAAAAGGAAGCCAATAAAGATGTCTATATCTTTAAGGGCAGATCCTAAGGGCAAGCAAAATTCAACAATCCCTAGCACTCAACATGCTAAGTCTTACCAATCCAAGGGTAAAGGGAGAAATGTTGAAGCTTCTAAGTCTCAAGCCAAGACACGAGAGACAAAGGATCTACCTTTCAAGAAAAGGAGTAATGTCTATGTGTCACGTTATCCGGACTGGAGATGGTCCAACCGGACTAACGTTGAGGGGGAAGAACTTGAAGCACCCAAGAGGCCGCTTCAAACTTCCAAGAGTACTCAAGCGAGTCGGGGTCAAAACCCTAGTTGGACCGCTTCGAGGAAACCAAGCGAGCCGCTTCAACAGACTAGAAACCCTAAGTCAGTCTCTAAACCCAAAGCTAATCCGAAGCGAGTTGCTTCAGGATATAAGCAGAATGGGAAGAGCGTAGGTAGGTCTGAAGCGAGCCGCTACCCCTCTTGCACACACTGTTGCACGTGTGAAGCTGCTTCAAAGCAGTACACCAAGTTTTCGAAGGTCGAGAAGCCCAAGACACAAGCTTCATCTCAAAAGAGAATGAAGCAAGTGTGGGTACCTAAGGGAACTAACCTGCAAGGACCCAAACTGATTTGGGTACCAAAATCTGTCTAATTGCAGGTGAGCGCCGTGGATCCCATGCCAAGTGAGGGTCAACTAGTTTGGTACTTGGACAGTGGATGTTCAAGACACATGACCGGCATGAAAGCTCTACTTCACAACTACATAGAGAAGAAGGGTCCACACGTAACCTTTGGTGACAACTCTCGAGGAAGCACCAGGGGATACGGCGCACTGAAAGTTGGAAAGCTCACAATTGAAGAAGTCTCCTATGTGGAAGGACTCAAGCACAACCTGTTATCTATTTCACAGTTTTGTGATAAAGGGTACAGGGTGGAGTTCATCTCCAACAAGTGCATTGTGAAGAGCAAACTCACATCCCAGATTGTGCTCACTGGAGTTAGACAAAGAAATGTCTACATAGCACAATGGGACAGCTGTAAGGAGGAAACTTGTCTAGTTGCAAGAAGTGCTACAGAAATTGGATGGCTATGGCACAGACGCTTGAACCACCTCAATTTCAAAGCTATCAATCGCTTAGCTCGAAAAGGTTTGGTGCAAGGCATACCAAATGAAGTCTTCATCAAAGACCATCCATGCTCACCATGCCAACGAGGGAAGCAGACGAAGAAGCACTTCGCCAGTCTCGAAGAAGCCTCATCAAAGCGAGTGCTCGAGCTGCTTCACATGGATCTGTTTGGTCCAGTTACTCCAGTTAGTGTAAATGGAAGGAAATACACTCTAGTTGTAGTCGATGATTTCTCTCGCTACACTTGGGTTGTATTTCTGTTCAGCAAGAAGGAGACACTGACCAAACTGCCACAACTGCTCAAGCGATTGGCGGTGGAAAAGAATCAAGCTATCGTGACCATTCGCTCCGACAAAGGCACAGAGTTCCTAAACTCTACAATTGAAGCGTACTGCACGGAGCATGGCATAGCACATCAAACTTCTTCAGCACGCACTCCTCAGCAGAATGGAGTTGCTGAAAGAAGGAATCGAATCATCAAAGAAGCCGTTCGCACCATGATTGCTGACTCGAAGCTTCCGATGAAGTATTGGGCTGAAGCTGCCAACACGGCATGCTACACACAGAATCGGACGCTTCTTAACAAACGGCACGACAAAACACCATATGAAATATGGACAGGGAGAATTCCAAACATATCTTATTTCCATATTTTTGGTTGTAGGGTCTTCATTCACAACAATGGGAAGTCACAGTTGAAAGCCTTTGAAAGCAAAGCTGATGAAGGAGTATTCTTAGGATACTCTACATCTAGCAAAGCCTACAGAGTATTCAACTGTAAAACCCTAATTGTGGAAGAATCACCCCATGTCGTATTTGATGAATCTTCTTTAAGTCTTCCACAGGAACAGGCTCAAGCGAATGAAAAGGATCAAAGCAAGGAACCCTCAAATCAACTCTCTTGGGACGTGCTTGATGAAGATGATGAGATCAAGGACTCAAGCGAGCAGGATCCCAAAGGAGAAGTCGAAGCTGCCCCGAAGATTCCTGAAGCTAGTGCAGGCCAAGCACCCAATCCAGTCGCTTCAGACGGTGAAGCGAGCGACAAGGAAGCGGATGAAGATGAAGCTGGCGGATCAAAGCGAGCGTGGCTCAAGGATCACTCACCTAGCCAAATCATTGGAGATCCATCCAAGGGTGTAGTGACTAGAAGTCAAGTGTTTGGAGAAAGTGCCATGTTCAGTTGCTTTCTCTCAAACATTGAGCCATCAAGCGTGGAGGAAGCCCTAGCCGATTCTAGTTGGGTGATCGCCATGCAAGAAGAGCTGAATCAGTTCACCAGGAACGATGTATGGTACCTCGTGGATCGTCCCAAGTTTCAGCATGTTATTGGCACCAAGTGGGTGTTCAAAAACAAGACGGACGAGGACCACAACGTAGTGAGGAACAAGGCGCGACTAGTTGCCAAAGGCTACTGCCAAGAGGAAGGAATCGACTTTGACGAGACCTTCGCTCCCGTGGCACGCCTTGAAGCGATCCGTTTATTTCTAGCCTATGCAGCGGCCAAGAAATTCAAAGTGTACCAAATGGATGTAAAGAGCGCATTCCTCAACGGTGAACTCAAGGAAGAAGTGTATGTGGAGCAGCCACCGGGTTTCGAGCAGGGAGATAAAGTGTATCGCTTGAAGAAAGCCCTGTATGGGTTGAAACAAGCTCCCAGAGCTTGGTATGATACATTATCTCAATTCCTAGTGGAAAATGGATTCCAAAAGGGAAAGATAGATCGGACTCTCTTCACCATCAATCATGGAGAAGATATGCTATGGGTCCAGATCTACGTGGACGACATCATATTTGGGTCACCAAATCAGTCGCTTAGCGAGAAGTTTGGAGAGCTAATGAAGACCAAGTATGAGATGTCAATGATTGGCTTGATGAGCTGCTTTCTAGGTCTTCAAGTGAAGCAGCAGGATAATGGAATTTTCATCAACCAGGCCAAGTACACTCGAGATATGCTTGCGAAGTTTGGTGTTCAACATGCTAAAGCTGTGAAGATTCCTATGAATACCAACTGGAAGATGGAGCCAGACGAAGGAGGAAAATCTGTAGATCCTACAGATTATCGTGCCCTAATTGGGTCACTTCTCTATCTTACTGCAAGTAGGCCAGATATTGCTTTTGCAGTCGGAGTCTGCGCTCGCTTCCAAAGCAATCCCAAACACAGCCATCTTGAAGCTGCCAAAAGGATTCTTCGATATTTGAAGGGCACTGTCAACATGGGGCTGTGGTATCCAGCGGAGGACAATTTGGAGCTCACTGGATATTCCGATGCTGACTATGGAGGTTGCCGAGTTGATAGGAAATCAACGTCGGGCACATGTCAGTTCTTGGGAAGCAAGCTAATCTCATGGTTCTCAAAGAAGCAAACAAGTGTAGCCACTTCAACAACGGAAGCTGAATATATGGCCGCAGGAAGCTGCTGTTCTCAAATCCTATGGCTTCGTCAACAGTTGAAGGACTACAAAGTTGAAGCGAATGAAATTCCGATCTTCTGCGACAACAACAGTGCCATATGTATCTCGCAGAATCCAGTGCTTCACACCAGATGCAAGCACGTGGAAATTCGACATCACTTCATTCGTGATCATGTCGAGAAGAAGGATATCAAGCTCGAGAAAATTCATACCGATCTCCAGCGAGCAGATATTCTCACCAAGCCTCTAGCTGAGTCTCGATTCAACCAGCTATGCATGGAATTAGGGTTATTAGACCCTGGTGAAGAATGCTAGTTCCAGGATGCACGAAGGAGTGTTCGCTTGTTCTCATGAGCGTCACTCGCCTCGGATCTTCACCAACTCAAGCGAGCCACTTCAAAACTCACTCGCTTGAAGAAAATGAAGTTAGGTGGAGAAAGGTGGAGTATTGGAAGAAGTTCCCTACCAACTTATAAGGAATTGTTAAGTATATGGTTAAGGGGGAACTAATGCTTACTCTCGGAGCAAGCTACTTCCAAAGCGAGCAAAGAATGCAGCAATCTTGAATTCTGCGTTGCTTCAATTTGCCCTAGCTTGGGTCAAAGCGAACCAACTGCAGATTCATTCTTTAGATGTAGGAAAGCTTGAAGGTTTACCTTTTTATACAAAAGGTTGCAGGGCTGGTGACATGCTTCTGCGTAAAATACGAGATTGTCTTGTCAGAGCATTCTCATTGTCATCCTGTCCATTTCTGCTCTGAGATAAGGACTTGTACTCATCCCCCATTCGTCGTGAATAAGTACACTTACGTGATGCTCCCTTCGGGTTGTAGTAAGCTTGTGTACTTTATTCATTTTCTCCCTCATTCACTTCGATGGAGGACTCTCTAATTCGTAGAGGAAGATGAATGCCATGAAGATGAATGCCATGAAGATCTAACTCAACGTGTAGCATTCAACATGTGGTATCTAATTCAAGTGAAGTCTTCAATTTGTGGTATCAATCTCCTACGAAGTGAGATTGACTGGTAAGTGTTTCAATTTTAAGTACACTAAGTGAGCCGAAGCATGCTAGAAACCTTCACTCACTACGTGGAAAATATGAAATGAATCTGACACAAATACAAAGAGGAAAACACTCTTGTTTATCCTCGAAGTATGTAAGTCAGAAACATTTTAAATTAAGCAAAGAAATTCAATTTCTTATTCCAGTCGCTTCAGATGGCCAAGCGAGTGCTTCGACACTCAAAGCTAGCCATCGCAAGCGAGTGCAGAACAGTCACTCAAGCGAATGCCTCTCAAGCGAGTCAAGCCGTAGCGGCCCAACTCGAAGCGAGCGGGCATGAAGCGAGTATGAGCTGTCTGCACTCGAGTGCAATTTTACTTTCTGCTGTGCATTCAATGCAGGTGCAGGAACGACGGAAATTACGGGCGCGTGTTCACACGCTTGAATTTGAAGCGGGAAAAGGCGGAGAAAATCTAGCCGTCGAATCTCAACAGGCCCCAATCTGGAACCGTTCGATCAACACCATATAAAACAAGCCAACCATAGAAGGCCACGTGGCGACGCCGAGCAAGTGGCGGTTCACTTCTACTGTGATGACGCCGGACACGTCAGATCCATCACCGCACGTCCGCCGCCTACCTACAGGATTTTCGGTGTTATTACCGTCCTACCCCTGCCACGTCAGCCATAACCTAATTCTATATATATGGGACGAGGCAGAACTGCAAACCTTTCACAGCCTTCTATATTTGCCATTCTCGTGTTAGATCTGCAATTACTCTGCAACTCATGAGTCTCAACCCTTTCTACTTCACTGTCAAAAATTTTCTTCAAGATCTTTCAAAAACAACCATGGGAAAGAAAAAGAATACTGAGACAATGGAGGAGTTCATGACAAATGTTGGCGAGCACATCAACCTCGAGCCCCATCTCGATCCTATTGTGGTCGAAGTAAATGGTTTCTTCCGTAGAGCCGTGACCACGGCCGGTCTATGGAAGTTCATAACCTTAGTGCCGACGAAGATTTTGGCAAAGGCAGTGGGAGAAATCCTACTGAACTTGAGGAAGGATCAAAATACTTCCTCATTCACTAATCCACAAACCAGGAAGCCGGTGGAGGTGGATATGAGTAAACTCATCGAGGTGTTCGATTTGCAGAGAGAAGGAGGAGACTCTCTGTTAGATCTGGGTCTTTCGGCCGGAGTGCAGTATGGCCGATTTGCAGTCGCTGGAGCTGATCCGAACTTCAAGGAGGCCAACATTCGCAAAAGCTTGAAGAAACCGTTCAATCTCATCTGCGAACTCTTTACGAAGAGCATCGCATGCTATGTTGGATCCTTTGATACGCTGTCAGAAACGAAGCTGATCGGCACCACCGTGATCATCGACAGCCTCACTGGAACAAAGTTTAACTGGCACGGGTGGCTTCTCAAGCAAATCCACGAAGCTGCTGACGATTTTGCCTTCGTACCAGGAACTCCAGATAAGATTCTGCGCAAAGGAAAATTGAAATTCTTCTCAAGGCTGTCTGTTGCTCTGGAAATGAAGTATCCAGAGATGATATGGCCAGAATCTGACACGATCATCTACAACAAGCACACCACCTTCTACGACAAGTGGAAGCAAACAAAAATCCCAATGGATCAGGGACTTCTAGTTGTAGAAGTGCCCGCAGCAAGGCAAGGTGTGAAGGCACAAGCTGAAGTGTCCCAAGCAAAGCAAGCCGCTTCATCTTTGAAGCAAGTGGCTGCAAAGCAAGAGAAGAAGAAAGTGAAGCTAGACACTTCACCTGTCCAAGAAAGCGAGGCTGTGGAGAAGCCGCTTGAGGACATTGAAGTTAACGAATCTCAATCCTCACCTACTGAAACTACCCAAATCCCTGAGCACACCCCAACCATGCATGAGAAGAAGCTAATGAGGGATTATGCAGAAGAAATGGAGGTTAAGAACGCAGAGATCGTAAGTTTACACGACGAGATCACCAAAAAGAAGATGGAGTTGAAGGAGAAGGAGGAAGTGTTGAAGGCACAAGTAAATCTGGTGAATGATCTCAAGGACTCGCGTGACGCAGAACGGAGCCGCTTGAGAGTGGTGAATACCAATCTGGTCACAGTTGGTAAAGAGAAGGAGATGTTGGAAAAGGAAGTGAAGGAGTTGAAAAAGAAACTGGAGAATAAGGAGGGAGAGTTGGTGATGAAAGAAAGCGAACTCCTCAGTACCAAGAAGACTCTTGACTTACTTCGAACTCAATTGAAGAAAGTCAAAGAGGAGAGTGCCATTGACAAGAGAGAGCTTGAAAGTCTAAGGAAAAATGCTGGATTGTCGGAAAAGCAAGTCTTCGCGTTTCGAACGGAAGAGATGTTCCATACTGTACTCGACAAGATTGAGGTACTTCACAAGTCTCTCACTGGAAAGACAAGCGTCCCAACCCCTGGTTTTGATGATGCCAAAAAGGGGGAAGGGATGGTACAGAAAAATGTCAATCTCTTGGAGCCACAAGGTGGAGCAGTTGGAGCTGTTGAAGTAGAGAAACTGTTGAAGGAGAGTAGTGGTGCTGGAGAGGAGGAGAGAGAGGCGAAGTGTGCAAAGAAAGGCAAAGAAAAGCTCACTAAGCCTGTAGAACCCCGCAAGCCACTTGGAGATAAAGTGCTTGCCTCTTCAATTGCTCGACATCCTCCAGTTACTGTGCTAACAAAGGAGGAAAGGCGGAAGCTAGCAGAAAGCGAGCGCCAGTCTAATCTGAAAGCTCTTGCAGGTACCTCAAGCTCTCAAGCGCCCACTTCAGACGAAGCACCCACTTCATCTCCCCCATCATCAATAGTGAAGCGAACAGATCCAGAAACTGAGAGAGATGAATCAGGGACCAAGCGCCAAAAAGTTGAGAAGGCAGTTGTTCCAAGGGCAGAAAAGGAAAAGAGGACAAGGACAAAACGACTGGAAGTCATTGACGAACGAATTGAGAAAAATTTCAATGAAATGAAAGTCATACAGTCCGTTTTGGTCAGAAGCATCTTTGCCCCAATCACGCCAGAAGAATCCGATGCATGCATAGATCAGGCTATGATCGACACATGTCACAAAACGGCGAAAGAAATGATTGACTCTGGCCGCTACCCTCTCAGAGAAGAACGCAATTTCATTCGCAAGCAACTCAACAAGAAGCTTCCTCTCTGGAGCAGCGAGTCAGGAAAGAAGTTCAAAGCAATCATAGCACAGATGTCCAGCCGGTCGGAGGAGGAGTTGGCAGTGCGCAGAAATGAGCACCCTGATGCCCGTGAGATTGAGCAGTTCATTCCTGATGAACTACTCGAGCAATGGCTACACTACAAGGAGAAGTTTATCAAAGCTTACTACTACTGGGAGGTAGTGCCATTGCAGACTGAATGCTCAAGGGTCACTGCGCTCAACAACTTTCTGAGCGTCTATGATGAGAAATTTCGGCAAGAAGTCTTCGCTCTTGCACAGCTTGGAGAGCCTACACCCTTAATCATCAAGGTACCAGCTAAGAAAGAATTCATCATGCCATTCCTACCTGGCACCAGTATCCTCAATCGCAGCATCATCGACGCGGAGGTGGATGAAGCCTTCCAATTGGAGGAGACTTGGAGGAGGCCAAGTATCCACAGTGCTGAGTCGATGGAAGCAAGGATTTTCAGTGCATACACCATACCTGAAGACATGATTGCAAAGGATTTGGAGGCAGATGATGAAGAAGAGAAGAAGGAGGAGGAGAAAGAGGAGTAGGATGAAGCGCAAAGAAACCGTTGAAATTAATGCTTCATTTTGTGTGAACATCTTGTTCATATATCCTATTTTTAAATTTCTGTCTCTTCTTGTGTCATTTACTCGCTTTGTGAATGACTTTACATTTAGCTACAAACTCATTAATTTAACCGAAAAAAAAAGGGGGAAGGAACTTAAAAGAAAATTACAAACGAAACTGCAAAGGAAGCAGTCGCTTAAAGTTCCCTTCACGGTTAGACAGACTAGATTTATTTTTATCTAAGTCGTATGGGTTTTGGCATCATCAAAAAGGGGGAAATTGTTGGGAATTGTTAAGGACTAAATTGTTAAGGGGGAACTTCATGGGACATTTGATAAATGTAGTCATCTGTTTTGATTAGATCCCAAAACCCCAAGCGCCCTTTTCCCAAGCGACCCATTTTGATGTAGTTAATAGGTTAGAATTTTTCTAAGCCTACTCTGTTAGGATGGCTCTTTTATTTTTGCTTAGATTAGGCTTCAAAAGTTCAAGTGAAGGCCACTCACTTGAGTGTGTTTTCCAAAGCGAAGCAAGTCAAGCAAGCTGAAGTGAAGCGTGCCGAAGAATAGCGAAGCGAAGCGAAGCGAAGCGAGGCGAAGCAAAGCGAAGCGAAGCGAAGCAAAGCGAAGCAAAGCGAAGCAAAGCGAAGCGAAGCTAAGCGAAGCGTGCCGAAGCAAGCAAAGCGAAGCGATCGCTACAGTGGAATCAAAGCGAGTCCACTAAAGCGAAGCGAAGCAAGCGCTACAAAGAAAAGGCGTAGCGAGTCAACGCGGGTCAACACTTAGTTAAGTAGTCTCTCGAGAAATTTATTTCCCAAGTGACTCACTACAAATATGACCGCGAAGCGACTCACTTCAGAGTGGCCGCTACAACTTCAAAGCGAAGCGAGCCACTACCTACCAGAAAGCGACAGCACAAATTCCCGCTCCGAATTTGAACTCCAGTCAACTGGGGATCTCCGCATTAATTACAAGATCTCCACGTGTCGAAAGCGGAGAGGAGCAGAGGAGTTGACTGCCAGGCCGACAAAGACGCCGCTACAGTACTGGGTCGCTCCAGTTACTGTTAAACTTGGAAGTTAGCCAATTTTGGCAAAATGCCAAAACTGCGCGTCTGCAAAAGCTACTGCCTGCGCAAGTACTGTCGAGAGGAGGAGGGACAAGGCCACCAACCAAGCAACGGATCTTAGCCAACCCTCCGCCTATAAATAGTGAAGGATGAAGACGTGAAGATAGAGAACACTACTTGCGCATACGAGCCTACTGCAAACAAACACTCCCAAGCCTTCGAGCAAATCTTCGAGTCTTTGTTTCAAGTGTTCTCCGAGTTTCCAGTCCATCGGAACTCGTCTTCACAGCCTTCACACTTAGATTCTAAGCCCACTTCATATATTCAAGCTTAGAAGAAGAACTCTAGCCAATCTTTGCATTCACTGTAAAGAGTTCTTCATAGTGTGTCGTCAACCAAAAACCCTAAACTTCGTCTGTTAGGTTTTGAGTGTTGTCGTTAGGTTGTCCAGATCCAAGGCCCTTCTTTCATCGATTGAAGAAGCCTCGATCGTAGAGTTGATATCCAAGCTTACACTTACATCGTTTGTGTAAAGCTCGATCGAAGCTAGGCTGTAAGGAGAGCCCGTAATCTCCCTGTTGTTCGGACAGAAGCGAGTGAAGCTTCGTGTCCAGTTTAGGTCTCAGTGGTGAACCCGTAATCACTGCACTGTTCATCAGATCCAGGCGAGTGAAGCCCGATCTCGATAAGGTTTTTGAAGGACCCGTAACATTCAAGTTCTTGAGTGAAAAGAACAGTTGCCGTCGTGCAACAAAGTGGACGTAGGAGCGTTATCTCCGAACCACTATAAATCTCTGTGTCGTATCTCTCTTACCTTAATCTCTTTACAGTATTCGATTATCCATTGCACATGCATATAAACAAACTTAACTTGGATTTTCAATTACTTAGGAAAGATTTTAGCTCACCAAATTCCGCACAAAGAGTAAAGTCTCACTCTTGATCAAGCTCTAAGCTTAGGTCAAGAGATTCGTGATTGCTGTAGATCTAGCTCTCGGCTAGGTCTTAGTATTTTCAAGAGCACTTTACTTTATACTCTGAGTTAAGGAATTGAAGTTGAAAAACTTCAAAATACGTATTCACCCCCCCCCCCCCCCCCTCTACGTATTTTTCCTATAGCAAACCGGGACCAACACTCGGTAATGTCATTAGGGTCAATTGACTTGATGCTCACCATGGGTGAGGGACCTACACTGGTATCAAAGCCAGTCACCTTCCTGGTGGTGCGGCAGACATCTTCTTACAATATTATCCTAGGGAGAACTGCCCTAAATCCATTCCAAGCAGTGGTGTCCACTTACCATCTGATGATGAAATTCCCTGTGGGAAGCCAGGTGGGACAGGTGTCGGGAGACCAAGGAGTCTCGCGAAAATGCTATATCCAATCGGTACAGGCGGGAGAAGCCAGGAAAAGGCCGATGGCAGAACCTGCTGGCGATAAAGCCGAAACGAAACCCGAAGAGAAGAAACTCAAGGCCCTGACCTCGGCAGAAGAAGGCCTGAATCTCTCCATTTCAATGGAGCACTTGCTGATCGCCAACACCAATTCCTCTGAAGGGCTCCTACTATCCAGAAGCCCGGACAAGAAGCCGCTCCGGCAGATCAACGAAAGCAAGGGACTCAAAATTAAAACAACAAGCACATGCCATGCTCCAATTAAGAAAGGGCAGTGGGAAACTTTGATGGCCAAGGCAAGGGCAAAAGTCAAAGGTTTAACTGAAATACCAGATCAAGGGAATGTCGAAGAGACAACAAACAGGGAAAAAGGTAATACCCTCGAAATATGCAGGGAGAGCTAAGAGCTGTTCTTGGGAAGAAGAAAAATGCGATGGGAACATGACCTCTACCCATTTTGGAAACTTTTTTTATCTTATAATTAGTCGACATGAGAAAAACGCAGGACCATACCTCCTTATTTTTAAATCAGTATGTTTCACAAGTTGTTAGCTCTAAAATGAGGAGTAATTCCTTCGTTTCCTTACGCCTCACTTGGAGGGAGGGGGGGGGGGGGGGGGGGGAGTAGGGGATACCCTACATCCTAATACTTGTACTCCATTATCTTAAAATGCTTTTAGCCTGTGTTCTATTACCTCAAAATGCTTTAGCAGGAGGAATATGGCAGGCAGAAACAAGGCAAGAAGTCATATAAACATAAAAATAGAAGGATAATATTCTAAATTGATAGTAAATGGCAGAAACATGTCAAAAGCGAGGCCTTAAAAAGCACCTGGCCGAAAAGCAGAAAGAAATAATATTGTTTGTGCCCCACCAGCACGATTTCAGGGTCATAAAAAAGCACCCCACTACAAGCACCAAAAGGTAAATTGTTTTAAAACAACTCCTCAAAAGCAATAAGATTAAAGAGAAGGGTCAGAGGCAGCAGCTAGATCCTCAGAGCTCGATGAATGGGAGGAGGAAGACCACTCCTCAATAGCAGCCAAAGCCGAAGAAGCAGAGGGGCCACCTTTAGGTGAGTTCATCGGAATCTTCAAAGCGATCCCCTCTTCAGAGCCATCCTTCACCTCTTTTAGAGAGGAAGGTAAGAGGGTACCTTCACTACGGGCAGATGGGCCTGGAGCGTTTCTTTCCCTCAATTCCTAATAAAGGAAAAAGATCGATAATAAATAATAAATAAACTTTAAAAACAATGAAGACTAAAGGAAAGGATAGGGCACCTGGTCGAAAGCCTTGCAGAGACCTCATAACCATAGTGTTAAGAGGAGAAAGAGGAAATAAAGGAGCATCCCAAGGAGGGAGATCTTCTGAGACCCCAGCAGGCTGGCGTAGGATCTGAGACGCTTCTCTCAGCACAGGCATGAACCAAGGCTCCTTAGGGGAAGCGAGGCGGTTCTTCTGGAGAGATTCGGGCTCCGTGTCAAACATCCTCACTATGGACCCTGCGTTGATGGTAGCCGCACGCTCAGGAAGGCCTAGGTGCCGGCAGCATTCAAGAATGGCAGAAGCTGTCCATTCAGTAAGGGGCTCGAACATTCGAAGCCAGAAATCTTGAGATCGGAGATAAGCTTCCGATAAACGCTTATCCAAAGAATCTAGGAAAGCCTGACCATGAGGGGTCATCAATAAGTTAGACCTACAGTCCTTAATCCCAGAGGAAATACCCTAGTTCATCCCTGCCCTTCTCCCTTCAGTAAAAGAGGTAGTTTGGGCTCGGGCTAGTTCCCGCTCATGAGCAAGCGTTAGCTGCCCTACTTCTGCTGCGTGGATCTCTTGTAATAGCCCCACCCTATCTGATGAAGCTTTCAAAGCTCCCTAAAGTTCTCATATTCGTTCAGAAAGTGAGAGCGTATTCTGCCGGAGGGTAGAACAATGCTCCTCTCTATCTCGCAGGAAGCTTCGAAGATGATGAACCTCAACTTGGAGTTG
This sequence comes from Thymus quinquecostatus, assembly GCA_024222315.1. Taxonomy (NCBI): domain Eukaryota; kingdom Viridiplantae; phylum Streptophyta; class Magnoliopsida; order Lamiales; family Lamiaceae; genus Thymus; species Thymus quinquecostatus. The sequence continues at coordinate 23,942,036 of CM044172.1, forward strand.
CTCTCTACTTTTTTCAGATTGGGAGAGATGCTCTTTCAACTGTTCTAGGTTTAATGCCTGGGCAGAAAGAGGATCCTCCAACATCTTACCCTTCTTCATAACTGAGGAAGGAGGAGAATCACTTTTCCTCTTAAGGGAGGAAGAGTGAGGATCTAAGGCAGCCGGCGTGGAGATACAAGCATCCACGTCAATAAGAATAGGAGCAGATGAAGTTGACCGGTTGGAGGTGGCTGAATGCGGGATGAAAAGCTTCAACTGAGGCTTGGCAGTTTCTGCCTCTCGGAGAACTTCTTGGGAAGGGTTATGACCTTCGGGCTCTGCAAGTGCCCTAATAGAAGTATCGCCTGGTGACAGAGCAGAGTTAAGCCTACCGTCTCCTGCCTGTTCCATTCTCTTCAGCAATTTTTCACGAATTTTCTGCCGCATACCCAGCTTTATAGAATCCATGACTGTAAAATAGAGATAATCACCCATAAGGGAGGACAAAGAGTAGAATCGCAGATGACAAAGATAAATTCGATCTCTAAAGATCTTAAGAACTAACTATTAGTTCTAAGGATAAAAGCATCAACCGCATTCCCATCATGACCAGTTCTACGGTCAGAGAAATCTACAACCAACAGTATTCCCCTAATTTCAAGAGATTCAAAAAGTAACCTTTATAGGATCAAATAAAAACAAAAGGGAAGGGAATACCTGAAGGAAGACGAGATCAAAGTGGCCGTCGGCGTGATCAATGGAGACGCCGGAGAGTCTAGAGTATAACCTTTCTCTCTCTGAAATGCAATATGAAGAGAAAGAAGAAGAAGTTAAAAAGAAAGGGAAAATAGGGAAGTGCCCCGCTTATTACTCCACATCGGTTTGTGAAAAGGGAAGTGCCTTTCTAACAAAAAATTAATAGATAAATATAAAAATGTATATGTGTGTGTATCCTCCGACGGTACATTTATTATAATATTCTCTAGCCCTAGGGGGGAGGGTAATGATGAGCAATGAAAATAGGTTCAACTTTATCCTCGGGAAAGTAATCGTCGTTTCGATTCTCTATGCGGCGAGACATCTGTGCAAAAATAAAAAGCCATGGCCAAAACCAGGATAATCTTCCCGCCAAAACATCCGTCAGAAGCTCTCATGCAAATGCTTCTGGACCTGGGGGGTGAGTAGCTGATAGGGACTAATATCAGCTTTACCATATAATTAATTCAGATTAATAAGAAGGCATGCTTCCCGTAACCCTAGGATATCATATCTAAAGAAAGTTAATACCAATAACGCCATGTAACAATATTGGGTTGTAGTTAAATTCACTTCTTTATAGAATCAGGTGGCGCGCCAACTGCAAGGGTCCTGCCCAGGAGCTGTTCTCCATGGGGTATATTAATAAAGGTTCCTTAGGCTTCTGGAAGCTTAAGGTGCTGAATAAGGCTATAAGATACACAGAGGCTGTGAGGCCATGCTTCATCCCGGGAACCATGCGGGATTTGTTGGCATCTGCTAGGAGTAAAGGATCTGCTCAAACACGCAGTCCGCATGACACTATACACCCTAGAGTGAGGACCACCAAATTGATGACGGAGAAGAATCTTGTCTCCATAGAAATTCCTTTTCTTTCCATCTCTTGCACGAATGTTCACCTTTTCACCCTCCTTACCTCTATAAATACTGAGTGATCACATACTCCATGGGATATTATCAATTATCCATCATCACAATACAACTTCTCATACACGCACTTTGTGTACTATTCCATTCATTTTCACACACCCCATTAAGAGCTCCTCCAAGCCCAGGCAGTTAAAGCTTTCTGGGATCTTCCATCGGAGGATTTCACTCACGATCACCATCATTCTCTCCTTGTCGTCGTCGAGAAGAGCGTCTCTCTTACTCACACCATTCCGAACTGAAGGTATAACCCTCGTCATGAAGAGAGGACGAATCCTCGTAGAGCCGTATGCTCTTAGCCTCCCTCTCCTTTCACCCTTACTTCTTTCGTTTTCCACTTGAGTGAGTGCTAAACTCCATGAACTTAACTGATTTATGGCTAGAAGTGCCTTTTATTTAAGCATATAGCTCAATCGCTGCTTACTATTTTTATACGAGCAATGTTGTGTATGAAATCTGTATAAAATGCCTATTTGTGGCTGATAAACTACATGAATCTCTTATTCTCTGCTTTTATAATTCTTTATCCATGAATGCTCTTTGCAAATATGATGAATAATCTCCTAAATTGTTGTGGATCTTCAACCCGGATCTATCACACTGAATGTTATTCTCTCATCAGTTGACATGGAGAATTTCAACTTGATTTCTACCTGTTCTACATCAAAGGAAGCTTGGGAAACTCTACAGAATGCATATGAAGGAAACAATAGAGTGAAGGCTCAAAGACTTCAATAATTGATCTCTAAATTTGAAGTGTTGAGAATGGGAGAGGATGAAACTGTGTCTGAGTTTCATGCAAAGCTGAAAAACATTTCAAATGAATGCTTTATGCTTGGAGAGAAGATGTCTCACGAGAAGTTGTGTGCTAAAGTATTGAGATCTCTTCCAAGAAGCTTTGATTTCAAAGTGGCAGCTATTGAAGAGGCTAGAGATCTTACTTCTATGACTTTGGATGAACTGATTGGGTCACTTCGAACTTTTGAGATGGGAATGCGTGAAGAAGATGTTCCCAGGAAGAATGAGATAGCTTTTGCAGCCGCAGCTGATCATAATTCTCAAAAGAATTCAAATGATGAAGCAGAACTTCTGGAGTCATATGTTCTTCTTACAAGAAAGTTCAACAAAGCTATGAAGAAGTTTAGAGGAAAAAGGAATCAAGGAGAGAGTGCTGCAAGCAGTGGGGATAAGCCACCGATTATATGTCACGAGTGTGGAGGAAAGGGGCACATCAAGCCAGAATGTGCAAACCTCAAGAAGAAAGGTGGAAAGTCATATGTTGCCACTCATAGTGATAATGAAGAATGTGATGATTCAGGGATAGAAGATATTGTGTTTCCTAATGCTCCCAGCAAAGCATATGCTACCAAGGTTGACAAAGACAAGTCTGAGGAGGAAGTAGATAATTTGTTCAATGGGAATGAAGAAGAGGACACTGAGGACAATGCAGATCTTCAGATTGAAATTGCCTATAAGGAAATGCATGATAAATGTCTCCTGGTTGCTGAGTTGAATCAGTCTCTTACTGATGAGTTGAAGCAAGTGAAGGAGGAAAGAGATAAGTTGATTATAAAGCTGAATCATATGCAAAAACAAGTGATTACTACTGAGGAGAAGGAGGCTGAGCAATCCAATGATATGAGTTAGCTGGTGAAGTTGATGAAGATGATGACTAGTGGAACTGCAAAGCTTGATGAGATTCTCAAGGTTGGAGGAAAGACCAAACATGATAAATCTGGTTTGGGTTTTAATGAAGGAAAGCAAAAACAGCCTCGTGTTCGTGCTAAAGTTTATGCTCCAGTTTCTCAAGGATATCAGCATGCAGGTTGGGAAGCAGATACAGGAGCTTCTCAGCAGATTGATCCACGAGTATGCCATTATTGTTGGATTCCAGGTCATATCAGGCCTAATTGCAAGAAGCTGCAAGAGGATCAGTTCAGAATGACGAGAAAGCCTTTTCCAAATCATCCTAGCTACAATTCATATAAAAAGAGTTCCTGGAAATTATGGAGGTCGAGGACCATACAGAGGATATACAACCCACACTGCTTTTCTGAATGAGACAGATAACTCATGGTATTTTGATAGTCGTTGCTCCAAACATATGACTGGAAAAAGGGATAGTTTGATCAACATTAGGCCTGTTAATGGACAGACAGTGACTTTTGTTGATGGTGTCAAGGTTCAAGTTCTTGGATGTGGTGAGTTGGCTATTCCAGGTATGCCCAAACTGAAGAATGTGTTTCAGGTGGATCAACTTAAGGCAAATCTGGTGAGTATAAGTCAGCTTTGTGATCAAGGAATGGATGTCAGATTTGACAAAGGAACTTGCACTATGAATGAGAACAAGAAAGTGTATCTGGTTGGCAAAAGATCATCTGATAGTTGCTATCTAGTTGAATGCAACCATAAGAGCTTCAGTGCTAAGATGAGTGAGTTTCAGATTTGGCATCAAAGACTAGGACATCCTAGCTTCAGACATATGAAGACATCGATAAGGAATGATGTCATTGTAGGACTGCCAAAGCTGAGTATGGATCATGAAGGGCAGTGTGGTCCGTGTATGAGTGGGAAGCAAATTCATGCTACTCACAAAGTTGTTTCTACAGTGACTTCAAGCAGTATTCTTAAGCTGCTCCATATGGATTTGACGGGAATGCAAACAGAAAGTATTGGGAGAAAGAAGTATGTTTTGGTGGTAGTTGATGATTTCTCAAGATATGCTTGGGTAGATTTTCTGAATGACAAGTCTGAAACGTTTGAAGCTTTCAAAAAGTTGCACAAAAGAGTTACTAGAGAAAAGGAAAAGCATGTCAAGCACATAAGAAGTGATCATGGAAGAGAGTTTGACAATGTTCTATTTGAAGGATTTTGTGCTCTGGAGGGAATAGAGCATCACTTTTCTGCACCAATCATCCTGAACAAAATGGTGTTTTAGAGAGGAAGAATAGGACCTTGCAAGGAATTGTGAGAACTATGATGAAGGCTACTAAAGTTCCAACTAGATTCTGGGTAGAAGCGATGAGTACAACAAGTTATATTGCTAATAGAATCTATGTCAGACCAAAAATGACTTTCACTCCATATGAGATTTGGAGAGGAAGGAAGCCAAATGTTAAACACTTTCATATCTTTGACAGTACATGTTATGTGTTGAATGATAGAGATCAAAGTAAGAAGCTGGATGACACAGGTGTCAAGGGAATATTTCTGGGATATTCTATGAATAGTAGAGCCTTCAGAGTATTCAACATCAAAACTGAGACAGTTATCGAATCTATAAATGTCAGATTTGATGATGAAAGAGGCTTTGATGTTTCCATGATTGGTGGTGCTGAGGATGGTATTGCTGGAAATTCTGAAAAAGTTTCCATAGATGATCCTAAAGATGAGTCTAGAGCTAATGAGATAATCAAGGAAGAAATGGCTGAAGTAAATGACTCCAGAAATAAGGATGCTTCTCAAGTTCACAAGAATCATTCAGCAGATGAAGTTATTGGTAATTTGAATGATGGAATTAAGACAAGAGGCAAGAAGCGGGACTATGCTAAGATGCTCTCAAATGTAGCTCATGTATGCTTTACTTTGAAGATTGAGCCTAAGAACATCAAGCAGGCTCTTACTGATGAAAATTGGATTGCTGCAATGCAGGAGGAACTTATGCAGTTTGACAGATGCAAGGTGTGGTACTTATGTCCTGAACCAGCAAATGTCAACATCATTGGTACTAAGTGGGTGTACAGAATTAAGACTGATGAGAATGAAAATATTGTCAGAAATAAAGCTAGGCTGGTTGCTCAGGGCTATTCACAATGTGAAGGAGTAGATTTTGAGGAGACCTTTGCTCCTGTGGCCAGAATGGAGTCTGTTAGACTACTGCTTGGAATTGCTTGTCATCTGAACTTTAAGTTGTATCAGATGGATGTTAAGAGTGCCTTTCTGAATGGTATTCTCAAGGAAGAAGTGTATGTCAGGCAGCCAAAAGGGTTTGAGAATCCTGAGTTTCCAAACCATGTTTACAGACTGCAAAGGGCTCTGTATGGGTTGAAGCAAACATCTCGTGCTTGGTATGACAGATTGTCTGAGTTTCTACTGTTGAAAGGATATAAGAGAGGCAGTGCTGATAAGACTTTATTTGTGAAGAGGGAGAAGTCTGATGTGTTGCTTGTGCAGATTTATGTAGACGATTTGTTGTTTGGATCACAATATGCTGAGTTAGTTCATGAGTTAGTCAAGCTTATGAAGGAAGAGTTTGATATGAGTATGTTTGGAGATGCGAATCTGTTTCTTGGGCTTCAGGTCAAGCAGTTAAGGGATGGATTTTTTGTTACTCATAGTACTTATGCTAGAATTTAGTTAAGAGATTTGCTCTTGACAATGCAAAGCCGAAGAGAACTCCTATGAGCACTACAGTTAAACTGCATAAAGATCCAGAAGGAGTTCCTGTTGATCATACTCTCTACAGGAGCATAATATGTAGTCTGTTGTATCTCACTTCAAGCAGACCTGATATCTGTTATAGTGTTGGTGTATGTGCTAGATTCCAGGTCGATCCTAAAGAGAGTCATATGAACGCTGTCAAGAATATTATCAAATACATCAAAGGGACCACTGATCTTGGTCATTGGTTTTCAACTGACACTTCCATTCAGTTGCATGGTTACTATGATGCAGATTATGCAGGCTCTCTAGTAGATAGAAAGAGCACATCAGGAGAATGCTTCTACCTAGGAAGTAAACTAATCTCATGGTACAACAAGAAGCAGGTTGGACTATCTCTCTCAACTGCAGAAGTTGAATACATTGCAGCTAGCAGTTGCTGCACTCAATTGGTATGGATGAAGAAAATGCTTGCTAACTATGGCTACAAGATAGATGTGATTCACATTTTATGTGACAATGAGAGTGCTATCAATATTGCAAAGAATCCAGTGCAATTCTCAAAGACAAAGCATGGTATATTGATGTTACATATCATTATCTGAGGGAGCTGGTTGAAGAGGGAACACTAAAGATTGAGCATGTTCATACAGAACATCAGCTAGCTGATATATTTACAAAAGCTCTAGATACTGCAAGATTTGAGCTTTTGAGAGCCTCTCTTGGGCTCTGAACCTTGTGACTAACCGTTCTCAAGTCATTGAAGGTTGCTGTATATATGTATTATATTTTGCTTTGTTGGTTTTCTTGGAATTCTGGTTTGCATATGAGTATTAACACTCTGGATACTCACTGGTGGAGTTCTGATATTGCTATGGTTTTCTTGGATTTCTTGTTAATCCTTTATGTGAAGTTGATTTGTGGAAATATGCATGAGGAGTATCTGTTCTTCGAAATTGTGCTTAATTGGGCTTCTGAATTATGGTTTTTTTCAAGTGGGCTTAAGGAACGTTTTAAAACTGTCAGAGAGTAAGTGGAAGCTGTGAGTTACTTATTCAAATTCTGTGAGAGGGAAGTTTATTTCTTCCATTCTCATTTACTTGAAAAGCCTTAGTTTTTCTTCTTGTCTCCGGCGTAAGTTCGAAATATTTGCTGTTATGATAATGTCTTCTCAGTCTTCTTCCGGCAACTCTAGCTAGAATTTCTTAAATGAGGAGAGATGTCCTCTGTTTGCTGCAAGTCAGAGGAAGGGAACTGGTCCCTCGAAGTGTAAATCATTAGCCTGTCTTGTGGAGGACAAAATAAGAGAGATGGATCCTGAGCACCTAGACTTTTCTAGTGATGATGGTGCTAGATTTGGCCGTCGAATCAAAAGCAAATGTACTTTTGTGGTTGTTCCTCCCATTCAGCTTGCACCGAGGAAGGTTAGTAAATCTAAAAATCCTAGCAAGGTTTCTTCTGTCAAGAATGTGTCTAGGAAGAAGAAGGTTGTGCATGATGCTGGAAAGGATAAAGTTGTTAATGAGGATGAAGTTCGTGTTGAAGAGCCCATTGAGGAACAAGAAGAAGACGAGGTCATGAAGGCAAAGAGAGCTGCAAAGGGTAAGGGTAAGATGATAGCCCCTGAACCTAGGGCTCGTACAAGAGCTGCTACACTTAAATTGATGTGTGATGCCATGAAGAGTCAGCCCACTATGAAGGTGTCCATGAAGCCTGCTAGTGCTGCTAAAGTAAAAGGGAGAGTGAAGGCTCCTGCAGTTAAACTAGGCTTACTTATGCTCAAAACAAGTTGCTTTTTAGCAAGCCAATTGATGAGTATGATACACCCTCTTTCTCTTCTTCCGTGAACACAGAGGATAGGAGGGAACATGAGTGTGTTGGGAAGTTTGATCCATCAACTCACATGACCATTCTGGAGTATGCTCGATGAGAGTATCTCCAACACAAACAGTTTCTAGATGACAGGTATGTTACAGAACATACCCTGCACAGGGCAGAAACCAATAATTGGTTGAAGGAAGCAAATTTGCTTCAAGCTGTGCTTAAGGTACATACCTATGTACCTGAAATGATTAGGGAGTTCTATGCCGATCTAGGCCCGCATGTTATTGATGATAAATCTCCTAACTATCATAAAGTGTTTATGAGGGGGAGGATGATTGAAAGGGCTCTAGGGAGAGAACCTGTTCTGGAAGATTGTCTATGGGACTTAGATTTTAATAAAGTTGCTTCTGAGCTGACCCAAGATAAGATTAAAAAGTGGCCAAATGATCAACATTTGCACCATGCCATTCTTTTAGAGTCCAAGTAAGCTAATCTTCATAGCATTATAGTGAGGAATTGGACTCCTACTTGCCATCGTGCATCAGTTAGCAAGAGAGAGGGTACATTGTTTTATGCAATTGGAAAAGGAATGTCCATTGATATGGGTTGTCTGCTGTTTGAAAAGATTGTATCCTTCATCAAAAATCTTGGTACAAAGAAAAGACTGTATTTTCCTGGGCTGATTGGTGGTATACTGAAAGCCCAAGGGGTTCCTTCCAGACCAACAGATTCTAAGCCCATAAAGCTCAAAGCTATGAGGTACATCTCAAAGTTACTCACTGCTTCTCATGTAGTAAATCTGGACAATGTCTTTGAGGATGAAGACGATATTTCTGAGGATGAAGGTGATATGTCTGAGGATGAGAATAGGCGTGCTGCCAGATTCTCAAAGAAGTACTCTAAGAGATCTGTTCCTAAATCATCTAAGAAGACAACTTCAAAATCTTCTAAAAGAGCAATGTCTGCCTTGGATGCTAAAGTTGTTAAGAAGCAAAGGGAAGGTTTGAAGGCTCAGCTGGTTTCATTGCACAAGATGATGAAGCACATATCTTTGCAGAGACAACTTGTTCAATGCATGCTTGAGGCTCTTCCTGATGTTGAGGAAGATGCTCCCATTGTTGAGGATGTTGCAGGACCTTCTCAAGTTCACCCAGCTGAAGATGGTGCTCCTGCTCGAGAGGATGATATCTCAGAGGAAGTGGATGAATCCATCCACATTGATGATGAGGAGATTGCAGTGTAGGGAGGTGGAGAAGTTCCCATGGGTGCTGCTGATAATGCCCATGAAGACTCTGCCTTCGTTTCTACGAATGAAGAAGCTGATATGGAGCGCACTGTGGAGATTGAGCGCACAGAGGAGACTGATGCTGTTGTTGATGCAGGGAATGAGGTCTCCAGCAAGCCCTCACAGTAATCATTTGGCAATTGGGCATAAATTTAGGGGGAGTAGCAGTACAGAAGAAGTATGATATCTTATTCTCCCTCTCTCTATTTTGCTTGTTTGCTGTTTTTGGATGTGGATATTTCCGGATTCCTATTTACTGATCTGTAATAGTAAATAGTCTTGATACATTGCTTGATGGATTTCTCTGATGGATGATGATGGAATTCTGGACATTTATTAAGGTCTGTAATAGTAATGGTAGGAGTTGGATTCCGCTGTTATTTCAGAGTATGGCTGGATTTCTATGGTGATGTGATCTGTGGTAGTAACAGAGAATGTGATCTATTTGATCTGATATTTTAGTATGATTTATGCTGGCTGCTATATGTAATTTTTAAAATGGTTTGGTAGTGTTAAATCCGGGTCAAAGATCCACAACAATTATACAATTATTCGTCATATTCATAGACTAGCAAAGAGCATTCATGTACATATAATTATAAGTGAAGACATAAAAGAGATTCATGAGATTTGTTGGTCTTAACAGCTCAACTTTCATAGAATGCCTCTTAATTTCTCTCGTATAAAAGAAGACATTGAGATGAACATCGAGCACAGAGTATTTTGAACTAATAATCCGTCCGAATCCACAAAGAACAGAGTTCATTTAGAGAGATAAAGAAGGAAGGAGAGGACGAAGTAGAGAACGCAAGGCGCTTTCATACTTAATCCTCTCTTAGTAACGGGAATTATACCTTCGGATTAGATCGTTGAGAGTGTTTTTTCACCCACTAAGTGAAGATGGGAGGGATGATGGAGGAGGTTCCTTGAAGAAGGACCTCGAATCTCTGGTTCAAGAGAAAGTTCAAAGTGAATAGAACAGTATGCAAGTATGAGTGTGTGAAAAGTTGTTGGAATGGTGAGATCACTCGCTATTTATAGATGAGGGAGAGGACGAAAAGGTAAGTGTACGTGCATAAGAAGGACAAGAAAGGAATTTTTAGGGGGACAAGATGCCCTCCGTCATTAACTTATTGGTCCTCGCTCTAGAGTATGTAGAGTCAAGCGGATGGCGTGCTAGGCAGATCCCTGAATGCGATCAGATGTTAGTGGGTTGGGATAGGTTCTGTTGTGACGACGGTCCTGTACCGGATAGCATGGCTCCTGTACGGAACGCAGCTTCTGCCTCAAGATGGCATCCAAGACTCCTGGAGCACGAATCTAATCCCTATTGAAATCTGTCACATGGCACGGCTGATATTGGTCCCTATCAGCTCCTCCCCCCCCCCCAAGTTCAGAAGCGAGTATGTCATTAGCTTCTGCTTGATGTTTTGGCGGGAGACGACTCCCTTGCTGACGCCGTAAATGTCTTGTCGCGTAGAAGATTGGTGCGACGGTTGGTTTCCCGAGGATAAAAAGGTGTGCCTATTCTTTTTCCTCATTATTGCTTTCCCTTATAGGGCGGGGGCATGATGGGAGTAACTTTCCACTAAGGGAGGCGTATTCCGAAATGATGGCTATTTTGCTGGGTTTTTTTTTTTTTTTTTTTTTTTTTTTTTTTTTTTAGATTCATTATTATTTGCAAGCGCGTGAAATCACGCGGTGCTCCTTTTTACAAGCCAACGTGGAGTAGTGGATAGGACACATTCCGTTCTATTTTTCCCTGACTTCTTTCCTTCCGCCCCCTTTTTATAGGATAAGTTTGCAACTTCTTTATTTTCCTCCTTCTCCCTTTCACTTACCACATTGTCTCTTAGAGATAATAGCAGTATTTTCATCCCTTCGGCTTGCCTCGCGCTTCAGTCGATTATTCCATTTCCCTTTTCTTTCAGGTATTCTCTTTATGTTCTCTGAGAAGGACATCATCGGTTTCGGCATTTTCAACCATGGGCCTAGTTTTTGCGAGAATGAAATAGGGGCTTCAATGTTAGAACAAGCGGTTCGTTCTTGAGGTTTCTTGGGACTAGATTTGTCCAGATTTGTCCGACAACCTTTGTGCTGTTATTTTTGTGATTCTTCTTATTAACATTCTCCTAAAGAGAAGATTTTTGCCTTCCTTCTTGTCTCCTTCTGTCGTTTATTCATAATTTATTTATCTATATTTATTTATTTATTTTTATTTTATTTTGTAGTCATGGATGCCACCAAACAAAGTTTAGGGCAAAAAACTCGTGAGAAACTGTTGAAAAAGGTGGAGCAGGCGAAGGCTAGCGACTCTAGCCCTATTTCCTCGGCGAGTGGTGTACCCGCTCAGGTGGCTGTAGAGCCTGAAGGTCATAATCTTTCTCGAGAAAGTCCCCGGGAGATAGCGATTGTTAGGCCTCGCCTGAAGCCTTTCTTTCCGCGCCCGACTGCCTCTAGCCAACCAACTTCATCTCCCCCTGTTTTCATTGATGTGGATGCTTACACCCCCTCTTTCACTGAGCCAGAACTTCTTTCCTCTTCTTCCAAAAGGAAGAGTAGCTTTTCTTCTTCTCTGGCTATAAAGAAAGGTAAGATCTTGGAGAGCCCTTCCGATGTTCAGGCATTGAGTCTAGAAAAACTACAGGAGCATCTTTCTCAATCCGAAAGGAGCAGGGAGCAACTCCAGACTGAGGTTCACCAACTCTGGGGGTTTCTACGAGATAGAGAGAAACATTGCTTTGTCCTTGGACATTGCACACTTTCTCTTTTTGAATGAGTGGGAGAGCTTGAGAAAGCCTTAAAGGCTTCGTCAGATCAGGGGATGCAAATGCAGGAGGCTTATGCAGCAGAGATAAAGCAATTAACACTCAAGGGAGAAGGACGGGATTGGATCAGGGTACCTCCTTAGGGATCCGGGATTGCAGGCCTAACTTGCTGATGTCCCCTTATGGCCAAGCCTTCTTGGATTCTTTGATAAAGCATCTTCCAGAGGCATACCTTCATACGCACGATTTCTGGCTTCGGATGGTCGATCCTCTTACTGAATGAGCTGCTACCGCCATTTTTGAATGCTGCCTACAACTGGGTCTCCCGGAGCTGGCTGCTGCCATCAACGCGGGGCCTATAGTGAGGATGTTCGAGACAAAACCCGAAACCCTTAAGAGGAGTCGTCTTCTATCCGCTAAGGAGCCCTGGTTCATGCCTGTGCTGAGATAAACATCCCAGATCCTTTGCCAGCTTGCTAAATCCTTAGAGGGCCTCCCTTCCAGGGATGCTCCCCTGTTTCCTCTTTTTCCTCCTAACGCCATGGTTATAATGTCTATGCAGAAGGCATTCTGTGAGGTGCCTTCTCTTTTTCCTATAATTTCTTCTCTCTCTCTCTCTCTCTCTCTCTCTCTCTCTCTCTCTCTCTCTCTCTTTTTATTTTTTTTATTTTTTTTATTTTTTTAATGGTGAGGCTTGCTTGTTAAAGTATATCATTTATTTACTTAACAACTCTCTTTTCTTGCTAGGAGCTAAGAGAGAGAAATGCCCTGGGCCTATCTGCAAGTGGGGAGGCTATTTTCTCTGCACTTACTCCGATGGCAGCGGCGGGTGGCTCTGGGGAAGGAGACGCCCTGAGGATTTCGATAGATCAACCCGAGGGTGATCTTCCTGTGCACTCGGCTATGGCTTCTCCTGCTTCTAGGGATCAGGCCTCATCCTCTCATTCCTCCGGCTCTGAGGATCCCACTTCTGCTTCAGATCCCTCTCTCTAATCATGTTGTTTTTGGTTGGATGTTTTAAAACAATTTAGCTTTTGTGTTTTTAATGGGGTGCTCTTTTATGGCCCTTGAATCGTGCTGGTGGGGCACAAAACAATATTACTCCTTTTTGTTTTCGGCCAGGTGCTTTTTAAGGCCTCGCCTTTAACATGTTTCTGCTCCTTTCTTCCATTTTGGAATATTATCCCGCTGTTTTTATGTTAATATGACTCTTCGTCTTGTTTATGCCTGCTATATTTTCCTTGATATTGATATTGAGATAATGGGATACAGATATTGAGATAAAGCATTTTAAGATAATGGATATTGAGATATAGAGTACCCCCTACTCCCCCCCCCCCCCCCCCCCCCAAGTGAGTTATAAGGAATCGAAGGAATTATATATCATTTGTGGTATCCTCTTCAAAACGACCATCAAAAATATAGTTTGTTTTTTCCTACGCATTGACTGGAAATGATAAGAAAAAATAATGCAGATAGAGGAGCATAACTAGCTCTGCTTTCCTTCTCTTCTTGAAATGTGATGTCTAATTTTCCTTGGTTTTGGCAATGCTTCCTCTTCCTTCACCTGTGGCGTCCTTGATATTTTCCTGGGCCGGAATTTTGGCCGCCCCTTTAACTTTTGCCCTGGCTTTGGCTATTAAAGCTCCCCAGTATCCTTTCGCAGTTGGGGCACTGCCCGTATTAACCGTTTCAGCTTCAGATCCCTTGCCTTCGTTGTTTTGGTTGATTGACCATTGGTTCGGACCCTCGATCAGCATGGGTTCTGCTGAAGAATGGGTGTTTGGATCTGTCGCTATCATTTCATGGTTGCTTCTTTCTTTCGAGAGCTCGCTCTCTTTTGCTTCTTTCCCCCTTATGGTTGTCTTTTCATACTTTTCAATATCGTCATCTGCGATCATTAACTGTTCCATTGGGGTGGGGGGATCTTGGCCCCCTTCTACGGAATCTACAGCCCTGAGCTTCTTCTCATCAGAATCTCTTTCATTGCTAATGTTGGCAAGTTCTATCATTGGCCTTTTCTTAGCTTCCCGCCTGTACAGACTGGATATAGCATCTGCGTGACACTGTCTGATCTCCAGACACTTGACCTACTTTACTTCCCACTGGGAACTTCATCATTAGGTGGTAGGTAGAAACCACAGCTTGAAACAGATTCAAGGCGGTTCTCCCCATAATAATATTGTATGAGGACTTTTGTCGCACCACTAAGAAGGTGACTGGTTTCGATACTCGCACCAGTCCAGTCCTTCACCCAAAGTAAGCATCAGATCAATTGAGCCTAATGAAAAAACTGGGTCTCCTGAAAAGCCATGCAAAGCTGTAGCCACGCCATTCAGAGGCCTTTGTAAGCTCATTTGATTAAAGCAGCTTTCAAAGATTACATTAACTGCAACCCCTGTGTCCACGAAGACCCTCTGGACCCTATATCCCTCTACTTCCGCCGTGATGACTAGCGCATCATCGTGAGGGTGAACCACATTTTGTTTATCATCCGGCACGAACGAAATCTCTGGTACGGGTAGGCCCTTCTCTCCCTTCCAGACTTCATGTCTCTCATGCATGTGCAGTTCTCTTGCAGATGCCTTTTGGCTTCTGTTAGAGTCTCCTATGGTAGGCCCTCCATATATCATTTTGATGATGCCTTTGGGTTCGGGCATATGGCTAGCATCGAGAGTCTTGTCATTAGCCTCTTTGCGCTTTTTATTTTGTTATGATTCTCTTTTAACATATTCTAAGAGTTCCCCTTATTGGATCAATTTTTCGATAGCGATCTTCAGGTTTCAGCAATCATTAGTCATGTGACCGAAATCATTGTGGAACTTGCAAAATTTTTCAGATGGTGGGTTTCTAGGTGGATGCCTGTGCCCTGCGGGAATCTGGACTCCTGGCTTTCTCATGACTACCTCCAATAAATCAACAGGCTGCTTGTTGAGTGGAGTGAAGGATCTTAAGAATCGTTCGCTCTTATCAGTTCTTTTAGCTTCTGACGTTTTTCTTTTCTTTTCTTCGGGCCTTTTCTCCTTTTGAGAAGCGAGTTCAGCCCTCTTGCTACTTAGGGCTTCCTCCATGTGAATATACTTTTGAACTCTTGTCAGTAGCTCCTCAAAGGAGGTAGCTTCCTTCTTGATAAGAGAGGCAAAGAAAGAGGCAAAGAAAGAGGCAAATAATTGCCCTGGTTTCAGACCATCCACATAAGCATGCACCTTTAGCTTCGGTTCCACCCCCAGGATCTCCAGGACGGCCTCATTGAAACGTGTCATATAGTCTCTCAGACTTTCATTGACACCTTGTTTGATAGTCGTTAGGTGCAGGGCGTTCCGAGTAGTCCTTTTGGCACTGACAAATTGTTGTAGAAAAACATCCCTCAGATCCTGAAAGGAGTGAATGGAAGATCTTGGTAATTGCTTGAACCAGTGCTGAGCGGTTCCAGACAAAGTTGTAAGAAATACTCGGCATTTGACTCCCTCCGTATACTAATGGAGAAGGCATAAGCTTTCGAATTTCATTAAGTGTTCTTCAGGGTAACCTTTCCCCTGGTATTCGCAGGAGACTGTCTTAAAATTCCCTGGTATGGGATCTGTCTGGATGTCAGCCGAAAATGGGTTGCTTTCATCGATGTAAACAGAGAAGAGTTCCGATCTATGTCCTCCACTTTTTTGAGCTGGGATATGATTTAGGTTTCTTTCCTCGTTCGCGACACGAATCTCTCCTTCGTCTGTTTCCGCTTCTCTTGAGGTCCTCTCTAGGATTTGCTTTTGCTTTTTCAGCCTTTCTACTTCTTTCATCAGAAGCTTCATTTGCTCCTGCTGGTGGGCATACTTCTTGGCCCATGCATTATCAGTGCTCTCTCTGAGGTCGCCCCCGTGTTCCTGAGGATCTCCCTTATCTGGGGATTCCCAATTGGTATAGAATCCCACTTCTTGCCCTGCCGCTATTGACGGCAATCTAATAGCCAACTCTTGGACCACGCTTGGGGTTATAGGCTTCTGCTTGTGTGCCCCGGGGGTACTTTTGCTTCCTCCGCCCTCTTGGGGCTCGTGTTGATGATATGAGCTTCTGGGATTCATTCCCAAGGTATGAAGTCTTTTTTCCACAGCTCCATCGACTGCACCCTCTTTGAGTGTTTTCATCTGCAGAAGCATAGCTGGAGAAAACTGAGCCTCCGCATTGACACTAGCTTCCGTTATTAAGGTGCCTTTTCCCCTATTCTCTTGTGGGGAGCTGCCTGAACCTCCAGGAGTTTGGAGAGCTTCTTTTGAAGCAGCGTCTGAATTAGCAGTCTGTTTCACTAAAAAGTGTTCGCAATAGAACGAAATCCTATCGTAGCACTAGCAAGTAAAAACCCAATGTCGAATCTCAAGGAAAACTTTGCAGGGCAAATAATCGTGTAGCAAAAATCTTAATCTAGCCTAAAACTAAGAAAGCAAGTAAAGAGAATTTGGTTTGCTTTTTATTTTAAATCCTAGGCAATAAAGTAAATCAAAGCAAAATAAAAGCAAGTAAATAACTAATCTAGAAAGCAAGAAATAAATCTAAGAATTAAACTAAAATAAAACGATTAAACTACCTAGGCAAGAATTGAAAAGAATGTAAATAAGAAAGCAACGAAAGAAATGAAAACGAATCTAGACATGAATTAAACTAAATCTGAAAATCTGGAAAATAAATAAATAAATCTAACTCTAAGAACTTGGAAAACAAAGTAATCGAAAACTAGGAAAAACGAATCTAAACTAAGAACTTGAAATCGAACGAACGGAATTAAATAAACGAAATTAAACGAAGCAATTACGAAAGTAAATCTAAAACCAAGGAAAGCAATTAAATCAAATTAAAGAAAGCAATAAAGAACTTACGAGATTAAACGAAGAACGAAGAACTAAGTAAAAACTTGAATTAATTGAACAACGAAGTAGCGATCCGGATCGAACAAAGGAAAACTAAACTAGAATGTAATGTGCTGAAAACTAGAGCTAAAACTAAGGTAAAAGGTTGTAGAATTCGTGTACCATGGGTAGTATTTATACTAGGTATGGAAACCTAGTTATAGAAGGAAACAATGGCCGCCGGAGTTGGACGGCTGTCCAACAATGTTGGACGTACGTCCAGATCCTGGTTCTGGTCACTTTGCGCATCTTTCTTGTTTCGGCCGTATCTTCCTCGTCCGAACTCCAAATTGACCTCCGTTTTCGCCTACGTGCTCCTATCGAACCCCTCTTTGATATAATGTTTCTTTATTCTCGTTTCAGCCCTATTCATCCTACAATACCAAAGACTCCAAAACAACCAAATCATAGCCACAAACAACGAAAACACACGAAAACTAAGGGAAAACGGACACGAAAAGACAATGAAAAACCTAACATCTAGACACCAATCACAGTCATTTTTGCAGAGTTCTGCATATTTTTTGAGAATTTTCAGTATATTAGTCCCGAGTGGTTATAAAATGGGATGTGAAATAGAAATTGTTTATTTTTCATGAGGCTTCTGCAGGGGTGCTGCATCTGCATAGGTTTTCACAAATGTTTCCTACTTATGCAGGTCTTGATGAATGATGCCCATTTGTATTGGGATTTCGAGGGTTCTGCCTATTGAATAGGGCTTACGAGATCTTTGCCTATTAGATATGGCTTTTTCAGGGTTCTGCCTATTGAATAGGGCTTACGAGGGTGTTGCCTATTAGATAGGGCTTTCTTAGGGTTCTGCCTATTGAATATGGCTTACGAGGGTGTTGCCTATTAAATAGGGCTTACGAGAGCATTTTAGCTCGATTGCAGAGGATTTATGCCTTCCAATGTGGGGCCCCCTCATCAGGGTGAGGGCGGTGACCTCGTCATTTTTTGCTCTCTGTTTTTAGTGTTTGCTTTGTGTGGTTTTCGGTTCATGATAATACAGGGGCCTATGATTAAATCACAGTGCTTCCTCTGTGTTTACCAATTCCTCATAACCCACAGGCTAGTTTTATGATTTGCAATTTCAGCAGAACTTTAAACTCACCAATTATCAAAGATGAGTCGAATACAGCTTCCGAATTGTTGCGACTTTGGTTCAAATTTCCTTCAAATTCTTCACAACCTTCGGACTGAGCAAAGAATAATCTTAAATCGCCCCCTGTTTTCGCAATTCAACACCCTTCAGATTGATTCAACATAAATTAATCCATGATATTCACATCCAACTTGCTGGGAAAATTACTAAACAAACATAGAATACCCACTTATTCCAGCATAAGAAAATAACAGAGGAAAACCATAACAACATTGCAACAACATGCTGAAATTCCAGTAATACAGAAGAGATCGACATCTTAAACTCAATGTTTTCCCACAGACGGCGCCAGTTGTTAGATCCAGGTCAAAGATCCACAACAATTATACGATTATTCGTCATATTCATAGACCAGCATGAATGGAGCATTCATGTACATATGATTATAAGTGAAGACATAAAAGAGATTCATGAGATTTGTTGGTCTTAACAGCTCAACTTTCATAGAATGCCTCTTTCTCTCGTACAAAAGAAGAGATTGAGATGAACATCGAGCACATAGTATTTTGAACTAATAATCCGTCCGAATCCACAAAGAACAGAGTTTGTTTAGAGAGAAAAAAAAGGAAGGAGAGGACGAAGTAGAGAACGCAAGGCACTTTCGTACTTAATACTCTCTTAGTAACGGGAATTATACCTTCGGATTAGACCGTTGAGAGTGTTTTTTCACCCACCAAGTGAAGATGGGAGGGATGATGGAGGAGGTTCCTTGAAGAAGGACCTCGACTGCTCTGGTTCGAGAGAAAGTTCTATGTGAATAGAACAATATGCAAGTATGAGTGTGTGAAAAGTTGTTGGAATGGTCAATCACTCGCTATTTATAGATTAGGGAGAGGACGAAAAGGTAAGTGTACGTGCATAAGAAGGACAAGAAAGGAATTTTTAGGGGGACGAGATTCCCTCCGTCATTAATTTAGTGGTCCTCGCTCTAGAGTACGTAGAGTCATGCGGATGGCAGGCAGATCCCTGAACGCGATCAGAAGCTAGTGGGTTGGGATAGGTTCTGTGTGACAACAGTCCTGTACAGGATAGCATGGCTCCTGTGCGGAACGCGGCTTCTGCCTCAAGATGGCATCTAAGACTCTTAGAGCACGAATCTAATCCCTATTGAAAACTGCCACGTGGCACGGCTGATATTGGTCCCTATCAGGTAGTGTTGGTGAGTGTAAGGAGCAATAGAAGAAATATTTTGACGGCTGAATTGATTCATCATTGTGGTTGCGTATATATAGTACATGATACAACAGAGACGTTATAAACCCTAGTTGTATTACCTAACCCTAGCAGCTAAATAACATAAAATTAAAAGTATAAGCAACATAAAATTAAAAGTATAAGCACAACCCAGAATATATACAAATATAATTAATTAATATTTGTAATACCCCCCCCCCCCCCCCCCCCCCCCTTCAAACGTTGCGTTGGGTGCAAGCAAATGCAGAGCTTGGAATGAAGCAGCTCAAAATTAGGTTGAGGCAAACTTTTAGTGAATATGTCGACAAGCTGAAGATGAGAGGGTGTGAACCTTGTGGCTATCTTCCCTACCGAGACCAAGTCACGAATGAAGTGGCAATCAATCTCTATGTGCTTAGCTCGTTTATGTGAGACGGGATTTTGGCTCATAAAAACTGCACTATTATTGTCACATAACAAAACTTGTGTAGAGGCAAGAGGAATTCGAATTTCATGAAGCAAATTCATAAGCCAAATCATTTCGGCAGCTGTATTCGCAAGAGCTCGATATTCGGACTCACAACCAGAGCGCGCCACTGTCGATTGCTTCTTTGCACTCCATGAGACAAGATTTCCTCCAAGAAAAATGGAATATCCATAGGTTGATCGCCTAGTATCAACACATTTTCCCCAATCTGCATCCGAATATCCCAATATAGATAGATCAGAACCTCGAGTGAAGGAATGACCAAGATTAACCGTACCTTTAACATACCGAAGAATTCTTTTAACAGCGTCGAAATGGTCGTTGTTTGGAGATTGCAAGAATTAGCTCACGTGATTTACGGCATAAGAGAGATCAGGCCGTGTGATCATAAGATATTGAAGAGCACCGACTAAAGAACGGTATAAGGAAGGGTCATTGAAAGCAACTGATGGATTTGTATACTAGAAAGCAAGCCTTTTAGCTTGTATGCATGTGTTGTCCATAACCACTAACGATCTCCTATCTGATTAAGTATGAATTGTAATCTATGCATCAAACATCTATCCATTATCTCAAAGTTGTAGGCTTTATGGTGTGTTGTAGATCACAGAAGACCATAGTTGCCAGTTCCTCTAGAGATATAAATGGGTATCACAGTTGAGACAGTTCTGGATATAACTGTCGGTTTAGGCTATAGTATAGGCTGCATAGGTAGCTTGTCTTGGCTACTTGTCTATGCTAGTACGTGCGTGTACTGATAGGATCACGGTGAGGTGTATTCTTCTATTCTGACCGATGTTGAATGAATCGAGACATCGGTTACTTAAGATGAACCTTAACTCTAGTTGGGTCCTAAGGGTGTATAGTTGTAGTCTGCTTCTTTGATTTACCACGGGTGAGAGTTCAGAGAATCTGCAACTCAATATGCTCCGTATCTTGGAAAGCAACTACAACTAGTACGATTCTTAGTGTAACTGCAACAGAGCACCATATCCTGGTAGAACAGGTTGATCACATCCCCTGAGGAATTCATTAAGGATTATCATACCAAACCCTGCAGGTGGATTAATTTCCTGTATGATGAATAAGGAATGAATGTTACTATTCAGGAATAAAGAAGTTGAATAACACGAGCAGTCAGAAGCTCTAAGTTAATCAACGGATGTGGGATATCTTAAATATGGGGGTCGCTAAGTCTAATACTAGCCCTGAACTCAACAGGGGTAAAACAGGTAATTCAGTACTATTACTCTAGTGGAATGTTTTAGTACTTATGGACTAAATTATACTCTGGGCTGAGTATAGAGAATTTAGCCATTGGGAGGCCTCGGTTTTACCAGCTAGTAGATCCCTGATCTGGCCCAAAAAGCTCAACAGGCCACAGTATAAGGAATAAGTGGGCCACCACACAATTGGGCCCAGTATGGGGTGCCAATCTACTAATGGACGCCTAGTCCCTGTGTTGCAGGCCTGGCCTGCAACTTAAACCCAAGTCTCACTTGGTCTCCTCTATATATACCCCCTCAAGGTCTTGTTTAACCTAACAGTTAGAATATACGAGTGCACTTAAATATTCTAAACAAGAAAGGGAGGCTAGTGTTAGAGAGAGAGAGACGCGCGGCCGGTTTCATAGCAGAACGGTGGGTTCCCGTTTTCCGTGGCTGATTCCGAGGTTCGTTGTCCATCCAACGTCAGAATCGAGCAGGGATACAGATCAGAAGATCTATTCACGAATTCTCTTCTACCTTCAGGTAATCGATCTAATCACCCTATGATTCCGCACTTAATTTCATAGGAGCATGATAGGATTATATCGATAGTTAGATATCCGAAATAGATCCTCGGGTGAACCGATCTTCACCGATCAATATATGGTTCCTTCAGTTGGTATCAGAGCCAAGGATCAGATTTTCGGCTCTATCTGATTAATTATCGATTGTTATACATGTTAGATCGATTAGGATGTCACTTTTCGTGGTGTTTTTCTTTTTTCGGTGCGGATTTGGCAAATCTATGTAATTTTGATCGCGAGATAATAAGGTGCGATCTAGATTAGGATTAGATAGATTTATTTTCATTTTATAATTGCTGGACAAGACAAAGACGAAGAACGAAGGAGACGAGCACCAGCTGGACGCCGCCGTACGGGGCGGCGCGTGAATCACACGCGCCACCGCACGCGTGTGTGCGAGTCGTCCAACGACGAGCTCTTCTCTTCGCCGGCGATCGACGTGACTCCAGCAGCCTGCTGGAGTTCACGCGTCGTCGGAGGAGGCTGGAGGAGGCCGGAGAGGCGGCGGCAGCACCGGAGGCGCGACAACGGCGCCACGGCGGAACCCTAGTTAAGGCTCGATGCCGCGGCAGTAGCCGTGGACTGCATGGGGGCCGACGACGGTGACCACGGAGTCCAGCGACGGACTCCACGTGGCCGCGAGCGTCGCCGGCAGCAGCAACACATCGGAGCAGCGTCGGAGGAGCAGCAGTCGTGGCGGAACCCTCCTAGGGTTTTCTGCCGCGAGTTGCAGCGGCAGCAGGCGACGGCGGCGAAGGGACGTCCTGTAGCAGCGGAGCACGCCGGCGACATCAACAGCAGCAGCGGCAGCCGCGGCGGACGTCGCCGGAGGTGGAATCGGTGGCAGCGGGCGTGCAGCGTTCTCGGCGGAACCCTAGGGTGGGTTCAACGCCGTGATTCACGCCGGAGAGGGCTGCCGGCCGTGCCACCGGCAAGGAACGACGGCCAGCAGCAGCAGCGGCGCCGGGGAGGCGGAGGCGGCGCGGGCAGCCTTGCGCGCCCGTGCCCTAGCCCGCGATCGGGCCTAGGGTTTCTAACCCGGCCCGTTCGCGTTACGGGCTGCTTCCTACGTTCGGGCTCGGGCCCAGTCACGAACTCGGGCCGTTTTATGTCCGGTTTCGGGTTCGTGGGCCCATAAGAGTGAAACGAGCACGGTTTGGGCTTATTCGAGAGAATTGGGCCGTGTGGTGTGGGCCCAATCTCGGTTAGAAAAGCCCAATGGCAACGAAAATTGGATAATAAATTATTTAATAATTTATTTATTTTTGGGGAGAAACGGGAGATCAAGACGGAGGACTTATTCAAGACCGAAGCCTGTTTCGGATTTAATTTCTATTTTGTAATAGATTAGACGGGTCTTCACACCACGAAAAACGAGTTTTATTTTTGTTTTTATCTCGTTTTTCTTAAGCATGCTATGGATGCAATTTAAATTATTATAGCATGTCTTGCCTGTCGAGGTGAATTAAATTGCGCTTAGTCGAGCATGTTTTAGGATTGTCAATATAAGCATGTTTTAATTTTCTGCGAGCATGGTTTATTTGCTACGCCTAGAAAATTATGCTTAGGATTATGTGACAACGTGATCTAGCATGTCGACAACCTTTTGAAAGAAAAATACTAAGCAGATAAAAACATTTTTGGTATAGAAAATGTTAAGACCTCCACAACTGACCTTAAGGTGAAGTTTGGTGCGAGTGTGTAAACGTCCACACGAACGTGGCTTGCACATCGTATCGGACGAGTTCGCCAGACTTAGGGTTTCTTAACAAAAATGTTCTAACCAAAATGAGAAGTGGGAGCTTTTCTGAGTAAACGTCCACACTAACGTGGCTTGGTCGGAATAGTAACTACGGTTTTCTCTGAAGTTGGTTTTTGAACAAAGATAGCTTAAGGAAAATAGTGCTTTTTCCGAGTTAGGCTAAGATTGTGGTTAAAATCTAAGATATTAGTTAGAATACAACTCCCCAACGGAGTCCCTTTTCTAATCTAATATGGTCTAGTAAGGTTCAACTATTAGCTCTATTTGCCATAAGGATAGGTTGGCAAGATAATTAGAGTTAAAGATCCGAGTATCTGGTCGAACAGTGGGAGCGTAAACGTCCACACGAACGTGGCTTGCGATCCGCATTGTTTGGGCTGTTGAAGGTTTTGAAATTATTGGTTTATCAAAAGGTTACAATAATTTTCATTACGAATTGATGCATGATCTATTCTTACTTGTGTCTACGTGTTTATTGCTTTTTCAAATATGACTTGAGGCCCGTTGATAAACATTCTCACTTCGAGTCCTCTCATGGATTCCAACTACATGGAGTGGAGTAAGAATCTCGATGTTGTCCTAGCTGTGGGCGAGTATACTTATATGCTCGCGACTTCTGCTCCTCCTTCCCTTACAGAGTCAGCATCGCAAGAAGAGAGAGAGGTTCATGGGGCTTGGCACAAGTAAAATGATGAGGCTATGAAAATAGTCTTGTCTTCTGTGTCAGATGGAATGCAGTATATGATTAGTCATATGGTGACTGCATCCAGCATGATAGAGACTCTCGAGTCTTTCTTGGTTGATGAAGTGGTGCCGAAAGCCGAACCAGTTGCAGAGTTTATTCAAGCTGTGAATAAAGCAACAGGAGTTACTCTGACGTCGGAAGACGTTAGAAAAATGGTTCGAAATGCCAGGGGAGCAAGGAAGGTGCCTCTCGGTGTCGTAGGGAAACCGAAGTTCAAGGGCAAGTGCTTCATATGCGGCGAGAAAGGACACTGGAAGGCTGACTGCCCTCTAAAGAAAAAGAATTCTGGTACGTCATTCACATATGTAACTGAAACATGCTTAGCTGAAAGTTCTACCCAGACTTGGGTAGTAGATATGGGAGCAACTGACCATGTATGTTACTCCTTGCAGGGGTTTCTGCAGACAAGGGAGCTGAGTGATGACGATATTACCATCTCCATGGGCGATGTATCGAGAGTTGCAGCTGTCGCAGTTGGAGACATTCATTTATCTTTTGATAGTATTGTTTTGGTTTTGAGAGACGTTTTGTATGTGCCTGCTTTTAGGCGAAACTTGATTTCTGTTTCGAAACTATTTATTTGCGGATATTCAGTTGTTTTTGATAGAGGCGTTTCTATCATGAAAGACAATGAAGTTATAGTTTCTGGCACATTGTCCCGGTCTCTCTATACCATTACTTGTCCTATGAATGGTTCTTCTTCTTATAATGCTTCCTCATCATTGAATACTAAAAAGAGGAAGAATCCGTCTCAAACGAACCAAACTCTATTATGGCATTTACGATTGGGTCACATCAACCAAAAGAGGATTCAAAAGTTGATAAAAGAAGGTGTTTTGGATTTCCAAATAGAACCTTTATCGACGTGTGAATCGTGTTTGGAAGGAAAGATGGTGATCAGACCTTTCAAGTCCATAGGATATCGAGCTCAAGAGCTCTTAGAGTTGGTTCACTCTGACTTGTGTGGACCGATGTCCGTTCAAGCTCGAGGTGGTTACGAGTATTTCGTCACGTTTATCGAAGACTACTCGAGATACGGTTTCATCTACCTACTCCACAAGAAATCCGAGTGCTTTGATAAATTCAAGGAATTCAAAGCGGAAGTGGAGAAGAGGACGGGTAGAAGTATCAAGTCACTTCGCTCTGATAGAGGTGGCGAGTACCTCGGATCTGAGTTTTGAACTTTCTTGTCAGATAATGGGATTTCATCTCAATCAACTACGCCCGGTACTCCCCAGCAGAACAGTGTAGCTGAGAGACGGAATCGTACTCTTTTAGATACAGTGAGATCGATGATGAGCTATGCATCCTTGCCAATTTTGTTCTGGGGATATGCCTTGGAAACAGCAGGTTATCTCCTCAATCTAGTACCTACAAAGTCAACGGTTAAAACTCCTTCCGAGTTATGGACAGGGCGTAAGCCCAGCTTGGGTCATATTCGGGTTTGGGGATGTCCAGCACACGTGCTGACAAAGGAGGCTGACAAATTGAGGTCTAAGACTGAGGTTAGGCTGTTTGTAGGATATCCAAAGGGAACGAAAGAAGGTTATTTCTATAGTCTCCAGGATCAGAAGGTCATTGTGAGCACTAATGCCCGATTCCTAGAGGAGGACTTTATTAGTAACCATCGGTCAAGGAGTGAAATAATGCTCGATGAGTTGCGAGCATCAGCAGCAACCAGTATTCCAGAACAGCCGAGAGTACAAGTGGTTATACCACAAACTGCACCCATTTTCGATACTGTATCTCCACCATTCTTCGTCGCAGTGGGAGGGTTGTTCGTCAACCAAACCATTTCATGTTCGTGGGAGAATCCACTGAACTACTCTCGGGTATCGAACATGATGAGATCGACCCCTGGACTTACAAGGAAGCGATGGAGGACGAGGATGCAGATTCCTGGAGAGTTATGGATTCGGAGATAGAATCCATAGTTAACATGGACGTGTACAACCTTGCGGAGCTGCCGGATGGGGTAACGCTCATCGGTTGCAAGTGTGTGTACAAGAGAAAGAGAGGACCTGATGGGAAGGTTTTAGCCTTCAAAGCTAGATTGGTGGCGAAAGGATTCACTCAGAATGAGGGAATCGATTATGATGAGACATTTTCACCGGTTGCCATGCTTAAGTCCGTCAGAATACTCTTGTCCATGGCGGCACATTTAGACCTAGAGGGTTGGCAAATGGACGTCAAGACTGCGTTCTTGAACGGGTACCTTGAAAAAGGTAGGGAAATTTATATGCGCCAACCAGAAGGTTATGTGAGAGATGGCCAGGAGCATCTCGTTTGGACTTAAGCAAGCATCCAGGTCCTGGAAGATTCGTTTTGATGGAGTGTTAAAATCCTTTGGATTTGTCCAGTGCATAAACGAAAGTTGTGTTTACAGGCTCAGTCCGAACGGAAGCGTGATATTCTTAGTAATGTACGTAGATAACATACTTCTCATTGGCAACAATGTGAACGTGTTATCAGGCATAAATGATTGGTTGTCTGAACAGTTTCAGATGAAAGACTTGGGAGAAGCAGGTTACATCCTAGGGATCAAGGTATCAGAGATCGCCGTAAGAGGATGTCAGGCTTAAGCCAAGCTTCATATATAGATACAGTGATCTCCCGTTTCAGCATGCAAAATGCCAAGAAGGGTTTTCTTTCCTTCAGACATGGCATTCCTCTATCTAAGGACATGTGTCCGAAGACACAAGAGGAGATAGAGGACATGAAGACTATATTGTATGCTTCCGCGGTTGGGAGCCTCATGTATGCAATGCTGTGTACTAGACCGGATATCTGCTATGCAGTTGGCATGGTGGCTAGATATCAGTCTAACCCTGGTCAGGGACATTGGACGGCTGTTAAGCACATATTGAAGTATCTCAAGAGGATAAGAGATCATGTGCTTGTTTATCAGTCCAATGATATGGTCCCGATAGGGTATACGGACTCAGACTTCCAGGCTGATCGAGATGAGAGGAAATCTACCTCAGGCTATGTGTTTACCTTAGGAGGTGGAGCTGTCACTTGGAAGAGTGTGAAGCAGAAGTGCATCGCAGACTCGACCATGGAGGCCGAATATGTGGCTGCTTGTGAGGCTGCTAAAGAGGATGTGTGGCTCCTGAACTTCCTTAATGAGCTAGATCTAGTTCCCAATTTGCCCAGAGGTATAACATTATATTGTGATAATGCTAGAGCAATTGCTAACTGTAAGGAACCTAGGGCTCACAAGGCAAGCAAACACATAGAGAGAAAGTACCATCTCGTACGAGCAATCGTCGAAAGAGGAGAAGTAGAAGAGAAGAAAATCCCTTCAGCGGATAATCTGGCGGATCCATTCACAGAGAGCTTATCAGTCAAGGTGTTCGACAAGCATGTCGAAGGGATGGGACTGGGGCGCCTCCCACACTAGTAAACTTTGAGTATAAGTGGGAGAAGATGTGTAATATATGCTAGATTGTAGACACTTTGCCTATTTGTCACATGATATACTAAAAGTTTGCTTTAGTATAAGTGGGAGATTGATGGATTTGTATACTAGCTAGAAAGCAGGCCTTTTAGCTTGTATGCATGTGTTGTCCATAACCACTAACGATCTCCTATCTGATTAAGTATGAATTGTTATCTATGCATCAAACATCTATCCATTATCTCGAAGTTGTAGGCTTTATGGTGTGTTGTAGATCACAGAAGACCATAGTTGCCGGTTCCACTAAAGATATAAATGGGTATCACAGTTGAGACAGTTCTGGATATAACTGTCGGTTTAGGCTGTAGTATAGGCTACATAGGTAGCTTGTCTTGGCTACTTGTCTATGCTAGTACGTGCGTGTACTGATAGGATCACGGTGAGGTGTATTCTTCTATTCTGACCGATGTAGAAAGAATCGAGACCTCGGTGACTTAAGATGAACCTTAACTCTAGTTGGGTCCTAAGGGTTTATAGTTGTAGTCTGCTTCTTTTATTTACCATGGGTGAGAGTTCAGCGTATCTGCAACTCAATATGCTCCTTATCTTGGGAAGCAACTACAACTAGTACGATTCTTAGTATAACTGCAACAGAGCACCATATCCTGGTAGAACAGGTTGATCACATCCCCTGAGGAATTCATTAAGGGTTATCATACCAAACCCTGCAGGTGGATTAATTTCCGGTATGTTGAATAAGGAATGAATGGAACTACTTAGGAATAAAGAAGTTGAATAACACGAGCAGTCAGAAGCTCTAAGTTAATCAACGGATGTGGGATATCTTAAACATGGGGGTCACTAAGTCTAATACTAGCCCTGAACTCAACAGGGGTAAAACAGGTAATTCAGTACTACTACCTCCGTCCCGCGAAAGACGTTACATTTATTTTTGTCAATTTCTGGCACGTTTTTCCATACTTCTTGATGATGCGTTTAAAAATATATTTTTTAAGAATTTTTTCTTTTACGGGATACTATGATAGTTGTATTATCCCGCAAAAGAAAAAATTCTTCAAAAATCTATTTTAAAACGCTTCATCAAGAAGCGTGGAAAAACGTGCCAGAAATTGACAAAAAGAAATGTACCGTATTTGGCGGGACGGAGGGAGTATTACTCTAGTGGAATATTTTAGTACTTATGGAATAAATTATACTCTGGGCTGAGTATGGAGAATTTTGCCATTGGGAGGCCTCGGTTTTACCAGCTAGTAGATCTCTGATCTGGCCCAAAAAGCTCAACAGGCCACAATATAAGGAATAAGTGGGCCACCACACAATTGGGCCCAGCAATCTGCTAATGGACGCCTGGTCCATGTGTTGTAGGCCTGGCCTGCAACTTAAGCCCAAGTCTCACTTGGTCTCCTCTATATATACCCCTTCAAGGTCTTGTTTAACCTAACAGTTAGAATATACGAGTGCACTTAAATATTCTAAACAAGAAAGGGAGGCTAGGGTTAGGGAGAGAGAGACGCGCGGCCGGCTTCATAGCAGAACGGTGGGTTCCCGTTTTTCATGGCTGATTCCGAGGTTCGTTGTCCATCCAATGTCAGAATATAGTAGGGATACAAATCAAAAGATCTATTCGCGAGTTCTCTTCTACCTTCAGGTAATCGATCTAAACACCCTATGATTCCGCACTTAATTTCTTAGGAGCATGTGATATAGGTGAAATTTACCTTGTTTTCATAGCCAAAAAAGAGTCGATTTTGCGTCTCGATTTTATAGTATTGTCTATGTTTTATATGGTTTTTAGTATATGGGATAATATTATGCTTGTAGGTGTTTTTCTGTGTTTTCAGGCATAAATTGATGATAAATCGATGATAAAACCCCGAGACGAGAAAAGGCGTGAAGATCGAAGCTGAAAATTCAAGATTTGAGTTCGAGTGAAGGCCTCTCGATCGACCTCTCGATCGAGAGAGGTGTCGAGAGGTGCCTTCTGCCGCAGCTTTCGATCGAGAGCAAAAATGATACCCTCTCGATCGACCTCTCGATCGAGAGGTCTGTCGAGAGGTGTCCAGCCGGGAATTTTTCTCCTTATTTAATTTGACTCCTTTTTGGTTTAGGCTTTCCTTATGTAAATTTCTCCTATATATACTCCTAGTCTTGCATTGTAAACCCTAGCACCTTATTATTTTACATACTTTCTAGCACACTTTTATTTTAGAGTTTTGTATTCAACATTGGAGCTTTTCAAGTTTATTCAAGATTCAAGTTTTGAAGTTCTTCGTGTTCAAGATTCAATTCCAAGTTTTTCTTACTCTTACTTTTTAATTATGTTCTTTCAATCTTTTGTGTTCATGTCTACTTTAATTATGTCTAGCTAAATTCTTTAGTTGATTTTAGGGATTGAATGCCTAATTGAATTTATGTAGGTGTTTTTGTTTATAATTAGCCTTCCAATCTAGATGCATGTTTCATGGTGCTTATTCTCATGCATAGTTAACTGGCCATTAATTGTGTATGCATAGTTATGTGTTTATGCCTTAATTGGATAATTGCATAATCGATTTCATGAAAGCATGATATAATAGTTTGATTTTCTTGATTGATAATTGAATTGTTATATGTTCATATATAATTGATTTGGTGTCTTGGTTGAACCTAGTTGATTATATTATTGGTACTTGTTCTATTTTGCACTTGATTCGATTCTTACAATTCGAAAGAATATTAGGATCTCGTTGGGTGACTACTTGCATTGCTTTAATTAGGGTGTAAGTTATTTTTGCATGTATCACATTTAGATTGGATTAAAGTGGTTAATTGTATTCATTAATTATTTGCATATTTTTGATTAGGTAGGCTTCCCTAAAATCAACACTTTTCCTTAATTGTTCACTTTCCTTATTTACTTAATTGCTTGTGCTTTAAGTTGTTTTATTTGACTACTTATTTCTTTACTTGTTTATTTCCTTATATGATTACTTGAGTTCTTGTTATTATTTGCCTAGTATAAATACCACATTCACTAAACCCTTAAAAGCCTAGACATCACATTAGTTCTTGAGTAGAGGTATTGTGTGTGTTTTCGGTTTATCAGTCCCTGTGGATACGATACTCGTGCTTCATTATATTACACCTATTTTGTGTGGTGGAAATAGTGCGATCAAATTTTGGCGCCGTTGCCGGGGATTGATTAGATTTCACATACATATTTTGAAATAGAATTAATAGGTGATTTAGGCGCTTTAATTTTCTGTTTTTGGTTTATTGATCTAACGTTTTTCTTTTCTTCTCTTTGGTTTTAGGTAGTGCATGACCACAAGGTCTAAAGGGATAAATCCTATTCCTATAGACTTGGAGTTAGAGCGCTCTCTTCGAGCATTGAGGCGAGGAAAGGAGGCAAGTAAGATCGATACACCACTCTCTTCACCACCCGATTCACCAAGGAGTTTCGATTCAATGGCGGATCAAGTGAGGAGGACTTTGAACGATCGATTCAAACCGGTCGTGGACCAATTTCAGCAAGGAGGATGGGGGACTACGGAAGCTAACAACTACGAGTTCAAGACGTCCCTCATCAACATGGTGCAAAACAATCAATACGGAGGATCACCGGCGGAGGATCCCAACGCGCACTTGAAGCAATTTCTGGACATATGTGCTACATACAAAGCCAATGGAGTATCTTCGGACTACCTCAAGCTTAGTCTCTTCGTGTGGTCTCTCAAGGACGATGCAAGAGAGTGGTTGGATGGATTGGACAAGAAGGAAGTCACTACTTGGGCTGAGATGTGCACAAAGTTTCTCAACAAGTTCTTCCCACCTTCGAGGGCTCAAAAGCTCATCAATGAGATCAACCAATTTCAACAATATGAGGATGAGCACTTTTATGAGGCGTGGGGGAGATTCAAGAAGTTACTTCGAGCATGCCCGAATCATGGGATTAGTAAGGAGGATCAAATCACGTGCTTCTATCGTGGTTTGAACAAGTTGTGTAGGAAGGAGCTCGATTACGCTTCGAAGGGAGGATTCTTGAACAATGAGTATGAAGTGGCTATGGAGATTATTGAGCTGACCGTAAATTCGAGCTATGAAGAGGCTACCGATCGACGGCTTGGAAGAAGGAGAGTTGCCAACATTGGGATCGATGCTTACGAGGACTTGATGGAGAAGTATACAAAAACAGCAAATGAGTTGGATTCTATCAAGAAAGGAGTACTTCGGTGCGATGCTATCACGGACGATCAAGCAAACCCAACCGAAGAGGAAGATGCCAATTTTGTGCAACAAGGGGGCAAGTGGCAACCGAATCAAGGAAACAAGTGGCAAGGAGGGCAAGGAGGACAAGGAGGTTCGAACTACCAAGGAGGGTATAAGAAGCCATATGTTCCCAACAACCGAAATCATCCGAACTTCTCCTATGCCAATCCAAGCAACGCATTGCAACCACCTCCCGGCTTCCATGTTGAGAATGGAGTCATCCAAGAGCCCAAGAAGGAATTGTCAACCGATGATTTGATTCGTCAATATATGGCTCAATCGGAGATGAGGATGACACAACAAGATGCAAAGTTGAGGACGTTGGAGCTCACTCAAAGTACATCAACCAACAACTTGGCTAGTAGCATCAATGCGTTGACCAAGCAAATGCAAATGTTGGAGACGCAAATAAGTCAAATAGCCAACGCTCAAGGAGGAGTCCATAAGCCCGGCCAATTCCCAAGCAACACGGAGCAAAACCCGAAGAACAACCATCACGTTCATGCTATTGAGCTTCGGAGCGGCACTACGTACACAAATCCATCCTTGGAAGCTGAGAAGAAAGGAGTCGGGAACTTCAAGAATGTGGTGCTCGAGGAAACGAGGATCCAAGAGCCGAGGCGAGGGCCTCTCGACACCCCTCTCGATCGAGAGGTCGATCGAGAGGTCCATACTGGAGGTCAGAATTCACCTCTCGACACCTCTCTCGATCGAGAGGAGGATCGAGAGGTATACGACGAGGAAATTCAAATTGACCCTCTCGACACCTCTCTCGATCGAGAGGTCGAGAGGTCAAAAAGCAAGGTCAGAAGGGACCTCTCGACACCTCTCTCGATCGAGAGGTCGGTCGAGAGGCCCAGCAGCCGCACCAACTTCCAACTTACACTCCGAAGGCCCCCTTCCCACAACGATTGACCAAGACGAAGCAAGACGAGAAGTATCAACGCTTCATGGAGATACTACAAAAGGTCAACATCAACATACCACTTCTCGATGCTCTCCGAGATATGCCCAACCACATGAAGTTCATCAAGGATGCGGTTTCGGGGAAGAAGAAGTGGGGGAAGTTCGAGACGATCAATCTCACGGAGGAGTGCAGCGCGGTGATCCAAAGGAAGCTACCATTGAAGCAAAAGGATCCCGGAAGATTCACTTTGTCATGCAAGATTGGTGATCAAATCTTCCAAAATGTGCTATGTGATCTTGGTGCTAGCATAAATTTGATGCCTCTCCCTATATTCAACCGGCTCAAGATCGGGAAGATGAAGCCAACCACCATCTCTCTACTTATGGCGGACCGATCAGTTTCTTATCCAAGGGGGATAGTAGAGGACGTTCTCGTTCAAGTGCACAACCTCGTCTTTCCGGCAGATTTCGTAGTCTTGGACATGCCCGAGGATACAAATCAACCTTTGATCTTGGGACGGCCATTCTTAGCAACGGGAAGAGCATTGATCGATGTTCAAGATGGAGACCTCACATTTCGAGTCAACGGGGAGGAACTGAAAATTTCTATCTACGAAGCTATGAAGAGACCCGACGATCAACGTTAGGATATCTTCTCCATCGAGACATTGACACCACCTACTTCGGAGGAGGCACTTAACCATTGTATTTCGAATTCTCTCTATGCCTACGAGGAGTTGGATGAAGCTTGCGACGAGATACTCGAGTATCTCAATCAGTTGGAGGCTAATCGACCATCGAGTCACTACAAGGAGGTTTCTTATCTCGACATCAACAAGAAGGTGGACGACGGATTTTTCGAAGAGGAAGAGAAGAAGGATGCAGCCCCTAAGGTGGAATTGAAGCCATTACCCGAGCACCTCAAGTACAAGTTCTTAGGAGAAGAAGAGACGTACCCGGTGATCGTATCTTCTCATCTCACGGAGGCAAACACGGACAAGCTATTGAGGGTGTTAAGGGAGCACAAATCTGCAATTGGATGGACGATTACCGACATCAAAGGTATAAGTCCTACGATTTGCATGCATAGGATCTTGCTCGAGGAAGGCCATCGCCCAAGAGTCCAACCCCAAAGACGATTGAACCCAGCCATGCAAGAAGTTGTGAGGAAGGAGGTGCTGAAATTGCTTGATGCCGGCATGATCTATGCTATTTCGGATAGTGAGTGGGTGAGTCCTACTCAAGTGGTGTCAAAGAAAGGAGGCATGACGGTCATCAACGACGAGAAAGGAGAGCTGATCGCGACAAGGCTCGTCACGGGATGGCGAGTGTGCATTGATTATCGTCTTCTCAACGCAGCAACAAGGAAGGATCACTTTCCCCTCCCGTTCGTAGATCAAATGCTTGATCGTCTAGCCGGCCATGAGTATTATTGCTTTCTCGACGGATACTCCGGCTACAATCAAATCGCCATCGCTTCGGAGGACCAACTCAAGACGGCATTCACATGCCCATATGGAGTTTTCGCTTATAGGAGGATGCCGTTCGGATTATGCAATGCACCGGCCACTTTCCAAAGGTGCATGATGGCCATCTTCCATGGATTGATCGAGAATATCATGGAGGTGTTTATGGATGATTTTTCAGTCTTTGGTCCTTCTTTTGATCAATGTTTGGAGAATCTTGCCACGGTACTTCAAAGATGCGAAGAGACGAACCTCGTTCTCAATTGGGAGAAGT
The DNA here is from genome assembly GCA_024222315.1 of Thymus quinquecostatus. Lineage (NCBI taxonomy): Eukaryota > Viridiplantae > Streptophyta > Magnoliopsida > Lamiales > Lamiaceae > Thymus > Thymus quinquecostatus. The sequence goes on from CM044172.1 coordinate 23,976,283, forward strand.
GCCACTTCATGGTTCAAGAAGGAGTTGTACTAGGTCACAAGGTGTCTTCATATGGATTGGAGGTGGATCGAGCCAAAGTTGTAGCCATCGAGAAGTTGCCACCGCCAACCAATGTCAAATTGGTGAGAAGTTTCTTAGGACATGCCGGCTTCTATAGGAGATTCATCAAGGATTTCTCAAAGATTACGAAGCCGTTATGTGGATTGCTCGAGAAAGATGTCAAGTTCGTGTTCGATAATGAGTGCTTGGAAGCCTTCGAGACATTGAAGAAGGCGCTTATCTCTACTCCCGTTTTGGTGTCGCCGGATTGGAATGCCCCGTTCGAGCTCATGTGCGATGCAAGCGATTGGGCGGTAGGAGCAGTTTTGGGGCAGAAAAGGGAGAAGCTATTCCGAGTGATCTACTATGCTAGTAAGACGTTGGACTCGGCTCAAAGGAATTACACCACCACGGAGAAGGAGTTACTTGCTGTGGTCTACGCTTTCGACAAGTTTAGACCTTATTTGGTGGGATCTCACACGATTGTGCACACCGACCATGCCGCCATTCGCTATCTATTCAACAAGAAGGACTCGAAGCCAAGGTTAGTTCGCTGGATTTTGCTTCTTCAAGAGTTCGACATGGAGATCAAGGATAGGAAAGGATGTGAGAACGTGGTGGCCGACCATCTCTCGAGACTCGAGCAGCCCGTGGAAGGAGAGGATTCGAAAATTGCAATCAAGGAGAGCTTCCCCGATGAGCAGATTTTTCGGATGGACGATTTGATACCTTGGTTCGACGACATCGTCAACTATTTGGTGATCCATCATGTGCCCAAGGATCTATCGTCTCACCAAAAGAAGAAGTTCCTCCACGATTGTAAGTTCTATTATTGGGATGATCCATACTTGTATAGGAGGTGTGCCGATGGAGTTATAAGGCGATGTGTTCGACAATCGGAATGGAAGAAGATCATCGAAGATTGCCATAGCGCTCCGAATGGGGGACACTTTGCAGCGAATAGGACCGCCCTCAAGATCTTTCATAGTGGTTTCTATTGGCCGTCGATCTGAAAGGATTGCCATGAGTTCATCAAGTCATGTGATCGATGCCAAAGGATGGGGAATATCACGAAGAGGGACGAGATGCCGCAACGAACTATCATGGAAGTGGAGCTCTTTGATGTTTGGGGGATTGATTTATGGGTCCTTTTCCCAAGTCTCAAGGGTTCTCCTACATTCTACTTGCGGTGGAGTATGTTTCTAGATGGGTCGAGGCCATTCCGACTACAACCAACGATTCGAAGGTGGTGATCAAATTCCTCTAGCGAAATATTTTGACTCGGTTTGGAACTCCGAGGGCTTTGCTTAGTGATGGGGGGAGCCACTTCAACAATCGTTGGTTAGGATCGCTTCTTGCAAAATACGGAGTCAAGCACAAGGTCACATCGCCCTACCACCCTCAAGCAAACGGTCAAGCCGAGTTAGCTAATCGAGAGATCAAGCAAATCTTGGAGAAAACTGTCACCAACAAAAAGGAGTGGGCGAAGTACTTGGATGACGCACTTTGGGCCTATAGGACGGCTTTCAAGACACCAATCGGGAGGTCGCCATATCAATTGCTATTTGGCAAATCTTGCCACTTACCAATGGAGTTGGAGCATAAAGCTTATTGGGCGACGAGAAGGATCAACTTCGAGTTCAAGGAAGCCATGGGCCAAAGATGTGATGACTTGTTGGAACTTGATGAATGGAGAAACGAAGCATTCGAAAATTCGAGGATCTACAAGGAACGAGCTGCAAGATTCCACGACTTGAGCATCAAAAAGCGTAAGTTTGAAATTGGTGATGATGTTCTTGTTTTTAATTCTCGACTTCATTTATTTCCAGGAAAATTGCAAAGTAAGTGGTCGGGGCCGTACGTCATTTACAAGGACTTGAAGAATGGTGCATTCGAGGTGTTAAAGAACGACGGTGAGAAATTCGTAGTGAATGGACATCGCCTCAAGCACTACTTCAAGCCGTTGCCGTTTTTCCCCAAGAAAGCGGCCACTTACCTCGATGACCCAAAGTAGAAAGGAGGTATCGTCGGGCTAAAGACGTAAAACGTAGCACTTGTTGGGAGGTAACCTAATATTCGTATCCCGTTTTTATTTTGTTTCGTTTTACGTTTTAGAGTCTTAGGTAGTTTATTTTTCGTAGGTTTGAGTCAAATTTCGTATTTTAGAGTCGAACCCCATAATATACTAACGAATGTTAAAAAGTTGTGAAGAAAACAAAATCGAGCAGGACCTCTCGACACCTCTCTCGATCAAGAGGTCGTTCGAGAGGTGAAATTTTGGCATACAGTAGGGGTCTCTCGACACCTCTCTCAATCGAGAGGTGTATCGAGAGGTTTTGAATTTTTGATTTCCCAGGTGTGTCACGTGAAGCCTCTCGATCGAGACCCCCGTGTTTTCGATCGAGAGAGGAGGTCAGAACGTAAAGTGCAGCACCTCTCGACACCTCTCTCGATCGAGAGGTCGATCGAGAGGTCAAATTTCAGATTCCAGTAGCTACCTCTCGACAGGTCTCTCAATCGAGAGGTCGATCGAGAGGGTCGTTGACGGCGCACATTCCGACTTTGACCAGGTACTAACGATGGCAAGAGACAAGGGCAAGAATGTTGCTTCAACCTCTTCGGGCAAAGGCAAGGGAAAAGAAAAGGTCACCTCTTCGAGCAAGGGAAAGGAGACATGGAAGAATGACAAGACTATCCTGGAGACTAGAATACCGCCGGCGAGGTCGATGCCCTCAAGTTTGGAGCCCAAGGCGTTCAAACTCAAGCTCACGACGGCGGAGTCAAAGAGGAGATGGTCCCACCTTGTGCAACTCAAGCACAAGCATTGTCGTTTCCTCCATCAAGAGACGGTTGCGGCGATGGGGATAGCTAATGAGATCACCCAATTGATGCAACGAGGAGGCTTCACCAACATATTTCAAGGGAATCACTTCACCTACCACATTCTCACGGTGGAGTTCCTCTCAACGTTGGTAGTGGAGCGAGTCAACCAAGTGCCCCATGTCATTCGTTTCCAACTTGGTGGTCAACCGAGAGAGCTTGATATGGATCAACTTAGCGATATCGTTGGAGGAAACAAGCATGGTGAATATATTGGCAACAATCATCCGAATTTGCAAGATTTGTGGGCACACTTCGTGGATTTTGAGGAGGAAAGAACGAGATCCTACAACCCGGCGAAAGCAAAGGCCACCTCAATTCGGAATCCCACGATTCGCTACTTCCATAGGCTGATCTCGTGCACCATTCACTCCCATCATGACTCCGGCACCTTCCTGGCCACCGACGCTCATCTTATTTGGACTTCCTTGCGAGGACATTCACAATGTGCAGCCCTTTACCTCGTCGATCATATGGAGAACCAAGCATACATGTTCGGGGGGCAAAAGATCGGGATAGGAGCTTTCGTCACTCCCATTGCCCAACACTTCAACATTCCGATTGGAGAGCAGCCCGTATCTACGTCCATCTTTGTAGATAGACGCACGTTGGAGCTTGCGAGGATGATCTCGTACGATACATCCGGGTGGTTCTTCAAGTTACATGGGATGAGTGGCATTTATCTCTTTCTGCTTCCGAACAGTTATTTGACGGAGGTGATCGGGAACGAGAAGCTGCGGAGAGGGAACGGAAAGATGGATTCTCCTCAACACAAGGAGCTTATGTGGGCTGAGGGAGGTCCAAAACCCGACAAAGGTGGTGATGTTGATGAGGAGGAAGAAGATGAAGATGAGGCTGAGCAATATGAGCGGGGATTTGATCAAGGGGAAGATGCTTTTGAGCAAGGATACGAGGGTGTTCCACAGCCCGGTTTTCATATGAGAGCTCCGGATTTCTCTACAATGCGGGATTGGCACACGGAGTCAATGGAAGCAATGGACAACTATCATTGGGATAGTAGGGAGTTTGTTGAATCCCAAGTAAGTTGAGTTCGCGAAGAGGTACAAACGTTGAGAACCGAGGTGGGGGATCTTCGTACATTTATTGGAAGTCGTTTTGATACTCTCGACGCCTACATTGAGAATGAGAGGAAATTTCGAGAAGAGGAGGCGAAGAGGCGTGAGGATGAACGAGCATACTTGGAGAATTATAATAGGATGGTGCATGAGATGCACTATTTCTATCCTCACTACCCGGAGAGCCATCAACGATTCGACCCCAATAACCCCGACAACCCTCCCTTCCCACCGCCATTTCAATGAGGTCAGTTTTTAACTTAGCCTACTTCTTTTCTTTAAACTTATTTCGTTGCTATGCTTTGAAATAAGTTTGGGGGAGGGAAAGAGTGTCTAAGTTAATTACTTTTATTGTTTTCTTGCTTTGAGAGTCTTTTATTTGTTAGTATTATTTTGGGGTATGTTAGAGTCTTTTATTGTTTTGAGTCTTAGGTTTAAATTGAGTCAAGTAAGCATGTTATGATAGTGTTGTGAATTTGGCCGATGATAGAAAAAGTTTGTTGATTTTTGGAGAAAATTCATGATCTTTATTATGCATGGAACCTTGGCGAAGCGACGCGATTTTATTTGATGAATTTGAAGCATGTCATGAAGTCGGGAACTAGTTAGTTTGAGCCCGTGAGTTTTGAGCTATTGGTGCATATTGATGCCTATTTTCTTGATTGAGTGATCATGTATGCTTCATTGTTTCTAGAACTTGCCATATTTCTCCATCAAGACCTTAGTATATTTATGAACTAGGAGATGATATTAGGCCATTCTTTCGTAGCCACATGATTCCCATACACTAACCTTGATCATTATCTTTGTTTACCCCCTTTTGAGCCTTGTTATGAGCCTTTCTTTCTTGAGCTTGGATGATAGGAGGTTTGGATGGATAAGGGTATCTTTAGTGGAGTTAGTTGATGATGTGGGAAGGAGTTGAGTAGATTAGATGTGGTATGAGAAAAAAAAAAGATTTGAGATGCTTGATTAAGTATAGTTAGCTATCCCTATAAGCTTAGAAAAAAAAAAAAAAAAGAAAAGAAATATAGAGCCTTTGTTCATTGTTAGAAAGAACATTCATTAGTTGAGCTCTAGCAAAAAAAAAAAAAAAGAAAAAAAAAAACAAACAAAAATAAGCATAAGGGGATAGTTAGCTTGGATTGTATATGTTGCATCTATGATTGAGTTTTGTAGTTGGTGTTGGATGGTAGAAGATGGAGTAAAATCTATACTTTGGGTGAAGTTGAAAAGAGGTTGATGATTTAGAGCAATTTGAGTCACTTAGCCTATATATTTCCTACCTTAACCAATGTCCCTACGTTACAAGCTTTTACAAAGACCTTTTTGATCTTAGTTTGTGAATATTACATTAGGTGGAGATGTTGAGATTAGGGGCAAGCCTATGGTAAACATGTTGCATTACATTGATGTTGAGTGAACCCCATGATGTGCATTATATTACATCTCTTCTTTGAGAGAGTTGAGAGTTCACTTATATACATAATCTCACATGTTGGAGAGTGTTCTTTGATAGATTGACATGTTTCGGATTTGTTGGATAGGTTGTGTTATTGATGCTAAGGTTGTATGCATAGTTTTGATCATGATCATGAGTATTGGTTTTGAAAAGTTTTTGAGGCTTATATAGTTCACAATGCTAGAGTCTATTGTTTATGTTTTGGTATTGTTCGGGACGAACAATGTTTAAGTTTGGGGATTTGATATAGGTGAAATTTACCTTGTTTTCATAGCCAAAAAAGAGTCGATTTTGCGTCTCGATTTTATAGTATTGTCTATTTTTTATATGGTTTTTAGTATATGGGACAATATTATGCTTGTAGGTGTTTTTCTGTGTTTTCAGGCATAAATTGATGATAAATCGATGATAAAACCCCGAGACGAGAAAAGGCGTGAAGATCGAAGCAGAAAATTCAAGATTTGAGTTCGAGTGAAGGCCTCTCGATCGACCTCTCGATCGAGAGAGGTGTCGAGAGGTGCCTTCTGCCGCAGCTTTCGATCGAGAGCAAAAATGATACCTTCTCGATCGACCTCTCGATCGAGAGGTCTGTCGAGAGGTGTCCAGCCGGGAATTTTTCTCCTTATTTAATTTGACTCCTTTTTGGTTTAGGCTTTCCTTATGTAAATTTCTCCTATATATACTCCTAGTCTAGCATTGTAAACCCTAGCACCTTATTATTTTACATACTTTCTAGCACACTTTTATTTTAGAGTTTTGTATTCAACATTGGAGCTTTTCAAGTTTATTCAAGATTCAAGTTTTGAAGTTCTTCGTGTTCAAGATTCAATTCCAAGTTTTTCTTACTCTTACTTTTTAATTATGTTCTTTCAATCTTTCGTGTTCATGTCTACTTTAATTGTGTCTAGCTAAATTCTTTAGTTGATTTTAGGGATTGAATGCCTAATTGAATTTATGTAGGTGTTTTTGTTTATAATTAGCCTTCCAATCTAGATGCATGTTTCATGGTGCTTATTCTCATGCATAGTTAACTGGCCATTAATTGTGTATGCATAGTTATGTGTTTATGCCTTAATTGGATAATTGCATAATCGATCTCATGAAAGCATGATATAATAGTTTGATTTTCTTGATTGATAATTGAATTGTTATATGTTCATATATAATTGATTTGGTGTCTTGGTTGAACCTAGTTGATTATATTATTGGTACTTGTTCTATTTTGCACTTGATTCGATTCTTACAATTCTAAAGAATATTAGGATCTCGTTGGGTGACTACTTGCATTGCTTTAATTAGGGTGTAAGTTGCATATATCACATTTAGATTGGATTAAAGTGGTTAATTGTATTCATTAATTATTTGCATATTTTTGATTAGGTAGGCTTCCCTAGAATCAACACTTTTCCTTAATTGTTCACTTTCCTTATTTACTTAATTGCTTGTGCCTTAAGTTGTTTTATTTGACTACTTATTTCTTTACTTGTTTATTTCCTTATATGATTACTTGAGTTCTTGTTATTATTTGCCTAGTATAAATACCACATTCACTAAACCCTTAAAAGCCTAGACATCACATTAGTTCTTGAGTAGAGGTATTGTGTGTGTTTTCGGTTTATCAGTCCCTGTGGATACGATACTCGTGCTTCATTATATTACACCTATTTTGTGTGGTAGAAATAGTGCGATCAGCATGATAGGATTATATCGATAGTTAGATATCTGAAATAGATCCTCGGGTGAACCGATCTTCACCGATCAGTATATGGTTCCTTCAAAAACACCACTTTGTTGGAGAGACTCGCCTGCAACCAATGGTGTGGCAACGGGTTTCGAATCAAGGAGATTGGCCCGAGAAAGAATATCATGTCCATACTTGGTCTGACCAATAAAGAGACCATTCTATTTAGGCGTAATTTTGAGACCGAGAAAATATGTTAGAGTACCTAAATCTTTGAGAGCAAACTCACGGCTAGCTTGATCAATGAACTTCAGAAGCAAGGGTCTGTTATTGCCAGTCAAAACAATGTCATCTACATATAGGAGAAGAAATATGACGGATGATCCGCGATGAAGAAAGAAAAGCGACGTATCGCAGTGACTTTGCCGGAAACCAAGGCTGAATAGTAAGCTACTAAATCGTTGACACCAAGCAAGGGGAGCCTGTCGAAGTCCATAAAGCGCTTTCTTGAGACGACACACATGATTCGGATACCGCAGATCAACAAATCCCGGAGGTTGAGCCATATAGACCGGTGTCGATAGAACGACATTTAAAAAAGCATTTTTGATATCAAGCTGATGCAAGGGCCAATTAAAGTGAACTGAAAGAGCAAGAATAACTCTAACTGTAGTAGCTTTGACAACGGGGCTGAAGGTATGATGGAAATCAAACCCCGGCACTTGCGTAAATCCTTGCACAACAAGACGAGCCTTGTATCGATCAATAGAACCATCGGCCTTGTACTTGGTGCGATAAACCCAACGAGAACCTACGATATTTGTTTCGGCAGGAGGAGGTACCAAGTCCCAAGTATGGTTCGTACGAAGAGCCTCCATTTCTTCTTCCATTGTCGAAAGCCAATGTGAGTACTTGATTGCGGAGAACCATGGGGTTCGGTGGCGGCGGTGGAAGCAACCAAGGCAGAAAGTAGAGGGGTTTCTACAAGATTTATGGGATAAGGGATAACGAGGTTTGAAGATGTCGTCTTTAGATCGAGTAATCATAGTATGAGATGGAAGAGGAACATCTCGCGGCATGGGATGACTAGATTCCATCGATGGGTATCCACTGTAGAAGATGTTGGCGAAGGTGTTGGAGGATCAACCACAACGTCATCATGGGGCAAAGGGGCTGATGGTGGTGAATTTTCTGAATTTTTTATGCATGGAGTGCATGGAAGAATTGATGACGATGGAGGAGAAGGAGATGGAGACAACACGCCAACACTAGTACCCTCATAGAATGAAGTGAAATCCACATCACCGCAAGGAGTGGCAGAGCCTGACGAAGCAAAAGGAAAATATGATCCGTCGAATTGAGCATTAAGTGTGATATGAACACGTGAGGAAACAACATCGTAGCACCGAAAACACTTATACAAAGAACTATAGCCCAAAAAGAAGCATGGCATGCTTCGCGAAGCAATCTTGTTCGACGAATAATTTCGCAAGGGAATACTCTACATCCGAATGGTTTGAAGATGGGATAGTGAGGAACGCAGCCAGATAGTAACTCAAAAGGTGAGGAAATTGTTGAGCATATGGTGGTGGTGGGTATCCTTGTGCCACGTAGACTTCGGCTCCTCCTTCATAAGTAAGCTCGGCCTTCCTAGTGCACTCGTCGATGACATGGCCAACTAGTCCACACATGCCACAAGGCTCCAAAGGGGTAAGTGGAGTCTTCATCTTGAGTTCTTGGAGATCCCTCATCATATCTGTCAATTGCTTCGTCAAATCCGGGCTAATAGTGACCACACTAGCCTCCATCTTCCTCGGCCGAGATGACTTTTGTTGAGAGCTTGCAGCAAGAGTCTCAAAGATCATCCTCAACTCGTCGACTGTCTTCACTCTGATGTTTCCTCCGGCCGAGCTATCTACCATGAATTGGCAAATTTGATTTAGAAAATCGTAGAAATATTGCCAAAGCATCTCGGACGCCATTTGATGGTGAGGGCACTACTGCAACAATTCTTGGAATCTCTCCCAAGCCTCAAGAAAAGGCTCATCGGCTCCTTGAGCAAAATTCATGATCTTCGATCGCACCTCTTGTGTCATGCGGTTGGGGTAGTATTTCATCATGAACTTCTCGCACACCACATTCCAAGTTGTGAGAGAGTTGGCCGAGAGAGTGATATACCATGACTTTGCTTTATACTTCAACGAGTATTGGAAACACTTCATCTTCAATTCGTCCTCCGAAAGCTCTCCCAATGGGAAATTTTGCACCATCGTGCAATATTCGCGAATGAACGTGAGAGCATCTTTGTTGGGCAGCCCGTAGTAGGTAGGGAGCAAAGCCAAGTGGTGCGGTTTAAGCTCATAATTCCTAACCTCGGTGGTTAGGACAATTGCTGAAGTGGTGGCAGTGAAGGTGGGTCGAGCAAAATCTCCTATCTTTTGTGCCATTGCTTCGAACTCTCGTCTTCTTCTTCCTTCGTCGCAGTTAAGAGCACCTTCTCCTATTGATGACGTCGATGTGAGGTGCCAACTTCCTTTAGAGACTTCGACGACCTTGCTTACACAACACTCAACAAACGGATTAAACGCACCAAGTGGAAGGGGAAAGAAATCGAACCAGAAAGCAATTAAATAAAACAAATAAAAATACTACACAATTAAATAGCCTAAAGTTTTCCCCAACAATGGCGCCAAAATTTGTTTCACTAAAAAGTGTTCGCAATAGAACGAAATCGATCCTAGCACTTAGTAAGTAAAAACCCAATGTCGAATCTCAAGGAAAACTTTGCAGGGCAAATAATAGTGTAGCAAAACAATCCTAAACTAGCCTAAAACTAAGAAATCAAGTAAAAAGAATTGTTTGGTTATGTTTTAAATCCTAGGCAAGAAAATAAATAAGCACTAAATCAAAGCAAGTAAATAAATCTAATCTAGAAAACAAGGAAGAAATAAAACTAATTAAACTAGAGAATTAAACAAAAGCAATTAAACTACCTAGGCATGGAATTGAAAAGAAAGCAATAACGAAAGCAACAAAGAAAACAAATCTAAACATAGAGAAAATTAAATCTGAAAATCTAAGGAAATAAATCTAACTTAAGAACTTGAAAAACTAAGGAATTGAAAACTGAGAGAAACGAATCTAAACTAAGAACTTGAAAACGAACGGACAAATTAAACTAAGAACTTAAGAACTAGATCTAAGGAACTAGGAAGCAATTATATCAAATAAAAGAAAGCAATAAAGAACTTATGAGATTAAACGAAGAACGAAGAACTAAGTAAAAAACTTGAATTAATTGAAGAACGAAGTAGCGATCCGGATCGAACAAAGGAAAACAAAACTAGAATGTAATGTGCTGCAAACTAGAGCTAAAACTAAGGTAAAAGTTCATAAAATTTGTTCACAAGGAGTAATATTTATATTAGGTATAAAAACCAGGTTATACAAGGAAAGGAAAGTTGGCCGTCGGATCTGGACGTGCGTCCAAAACGAGTTGGACGCCCGTCCAACTCTTCATTCTGGACGATTGCGTGCGCCTTTCTTGTTTCGGTCGTATCTTCCTCGTCCGAACTCCAAATTGACTTCCGTTTTCGCCTACATGCTCCTATCGAACCCCTCTTCGATATAATGCTTATTTCTTCTCGTTTTCTTCTCATTTCCACCCTTTTTATCCTACAATACCAAAGACTCCAAAGCAACCAAATCATAGCCACAAACAACAAAAACACACGAAAACTAAGGGAAAACGGACACGAAAAGACAACTAAAAACCTAACAACTAGACACCAATCAAAATCCCCACACTAAGAACTTTGCTTGTCCTCAAGCAAACATATTCAACACAATCAACCCAAGTTCAATCAACTTAACAACACGAAATAGGTATCGTCAAACTCATCAAATCAAAACCTAGACTACTCTAATATCAAAGAGCAAATGCACAATCAAATACGAAATATCATGTGGCCCGTTAACTCGATTCAAATATGAGGATCGGATTTTTGAGATATCACACATCTCACAAGCATCAAATAGTCAACATATAAGTCCCTTAGCCTACTTCCCTTTTTATTCAGCTCAAAGCATAAACATCTCTCTTTTTTTTATGAACGCGAACGTTTTGGTACATAAATCACTAGGTTTAATCATCGATGGGTCTCATCGAGCATCCTAGTGCGGTTTTCCGTACTCATTGTTAAGAGGAGTAGAGTACCTACGAACACTACATTATTCACACATATACGAGTATCATCTAGGACAAAGTTCATGAAATTTAATCATTCGAGGGTCTCTCGAAGCCTTTTTATGTGGTTTCCCATGCTCATTACTCTAGTATTTTCATACGTTTCAAGTAAGAGGAGCAGATCCTATCAACTCTTTTCACAACAAAACACATTTTTATTTTTATTTTACATATAGGGAAGTGTGCTAAGATTAAATATACGTCAACCATTCAATGCAATTCACTCATAATCCGAATCAAAAACTTTTCACCTCATATTACGAAACAAGAACATGCCCCACGACTATTCACAAACGATCACGCTATCGCAAGTCAACTTCAGAGCTATCCTAGTTTCGACAATCTAAGTTCGACAACTCCAATATCACGTCGTCTTGTCATTCGAACTCAAATAGACCACATTGAACATATACAAGCAACTTCCTAAAGTGGAGATAACAAGACTCGATCAACAAGACTCAATCACAAGGACTGGATCACAATGACTCGATCATACCAAAAACACATAAAAGAAATAAAAAATGCGAACAAATCATGCCAATAATTCCAAAGACCCCCCCAACACACACACACACACTTAAAATCAAGCAATGTCCCCATTGCAAGAAAATAAAAGGAGAAGGAAAAGTGAACTTATCGGATGACGACGACGAACAACTCGAAATCCCGAGAGACTCCAAGTTAATACCTACAAAACAAACACAAGAACAAAATACCAAAGTATAAAATTGCACAAAACAATAAAACTAAACCAAAAGGTCTCAAAACTAAAACTAAAAAGACACAAAATATGGCTAAGGATTGGATGGACCTCTGTATCGTGGATCTTGAAGACGAGGATCTTTAGGATCCTAAAATCGAGGATCATTGGGATCCCGAGGCAGCTGAGTTGGGGGCTCGTCATGGGTTGGACGGTCGTCCAACTCGGGTTGGACGCCCGTCCAACTCAGTGTTCTGAGTTGCCGGCGTATATGTTGGACGCTCGTCCAACATGAGTTGGACTCCCGTCCAACTCTCAATTCTGCACAAACTCAATTGTTCATCCCGTCTCGAGCTCTCTTCGTCATACCAACCCTTGTAGACTACTCCCTGCACAAAAATCAAAAAGAAAAACAAACGAAAAAACCTAAAATAATAAAAAAAAATCCTATGCTATTTTTTTTTTTTTTTTTTTGTGGGTTGCCACCCACCAAAGCACTTGTTTATCGTCATTAGCTTGACGTACCAAATATTCTCATCCAAAATCTGTTGCAACGAGCAACGTCTTTGACCACCCATAGGAGACTCTCGGTGCAAAGGTGGACTCTTCTTTCTCTTCGGCTTGAAACTCTGAAAGAGGGTTATCTTTGACACTTATATCCCCCACACTTGTGTGAAAATCCATGTGAGCAATATCATGATCTTCAAAACTTAATGATGGATCCTCCACAAAAAATGCTTACTCGTCGAGATTGGCAAGAAAGTTGTCCATGATTTCATCATGTTGTAGTGAGCTCAAGACCGACTCCTCCATTATGCAATTGTGATCCTCCATGTCTTCAACATTTCTCAAAAACTCCTCCACGATCTCTTCATCATCCAATTTGCTCCAGAACTCATCAATAATGGCTTCTTCCTCAAGAATAGCAACCTAAAAATTCTCCTCTACCTCATTCTCGTTCAAATCGTTAGTAATATGCATATACGAAAATGTTTGGATAATAGAATTAGAATGAGAAGAATAATTATAGAAAATTGAGAAAGTTATCGAACCTCCTACACCGCCCATGCTCAATGTGCCGGATCCAACATCGATTCGAGTTTGAGTAGTAGCCATGAAAGGTCGTCCTAACAAGAGAAGTTGACCTCTCTCACTCCTAGCTCCACGCCCCACGTCAAGCACAACGAATTCGGCAAGAACTTGATACCTCTCAAAAGTAAAACAACGTCTTCCATAATCCCCAAGGGTCAACTCAAAGAACCGTCGACTAGCTCGATGCAAAAATTGGTGGGCTTAAGATCCCTCATAACCCATTCTCTCGAAAATTGAGTATGACATCAAGTTCACCGCTGCCCCCAAATCCAACATACCCGGCACACTATCCCCATTATCCAAAACAACATCTAATTTGAAACTTCCGGGATCACCTAGTTTTGGTAGAGATGAGAGATGGCCAGCTGAGGAAAGTGAGGCGTGAGAACATTTTTGGCTCACTTTGATGGCAGTCACGGTGTGACTTCTCCACTTTTTTCCTTTGTCTTGCTCCTCTTCAATGACCGTTAAGGCATGAGCTTGTTTGGGATGACTAGGCTTCCCATTTTGTAGCTTCTTCAACTCATTAACTGCACCAAAAATCTGCCCCATAGTGGTCTCAAGGCGTCTAATCGTATCATGTTGGGAATTGTTAAGAACAAAATGTTAAGGGGGAACTCATATGGGACACTTCGAAGTGAGTAAATTATTTGTTTTGATTTGATCCCAAACCCCCATGTGTTCTATTCCCAAGCGACCCAATTTGATGTAGAATATAGGTTAGAAAATTTTCTAAGCCTATACTGTTAGGATGACTTTATTTTGCTTTAGTCACTTAGGTTTTAGACTGCAGAAAATTCAAGTGAAGGTCACTCGCTTGAGTATGTTTTTCAATCAAAGCGAGTCTACCCTGCCGAAGTGAAGCGTGTCGAAAAATAGCGAAGCGAAGCGAGCGCTACAGTGAAAAGCCGAAGCGAGTCAACACGGGTCAACACTTACTAAAGCAGTCACTTGGAGAACTCACTTCCCAAGTACCCGCTACAGTATGACCTTGAAGTGACTCAATTTGAAGCGGACGCTACAACATCTAAAGCGAAGCGAGCCACTACCTACCAGAAAGCGACATCACACTTCTCGCTCCTATTTCAAATTCCAGTCAACTGAAGATCGTCGCATTAATTGCGAGATCTCCACGTGTCGAATGCGGAGAGGAGCAGCGGAGTTGACTGCCAGGCCGACAGGGCGCCGCTACAGTCCTGGCTTGCTCCAGTTACTGTTAAGTTTGTAACTTAGCCATTTTCGGCAAAGTGCCAAATCTGCACGCCTGAAAAGCTGTTCGCCTGTGCAAGTACTGTCGAGAGGAGGAGGGACAAGGCCACCTACCAAGCAACGGATCTCGGCCAACCCTCCGCCTATAAATAGTGAAGGATAAAGACGAAGAGAAGGAGAACACTACTTTAGCATTCGAGCGCCTACTGCAAACAAACACTCCCAGCCATTGAGCAATCTTCGAGTCTTTATTTTCAAGTGTTCTCCGAGTTCCAGTCTCATCGGAACTCATCTTCGCAACCTTCACACCGAGAATTCTAAGCCCATTCTAAATCCCAGCTTAGAAGAAGAGTTCTAGCCATCTTTGCATTTACTGTAAAGAACTCTTCAATAGTGTGTCTCTGTCGAAGCAGAAAACCCTAACCCTAAAGTTTTAGGTTCTGTGTTCGCCGTTAGGTTTTGTTCGATCCAAGGCTCTACCTTCATCGATAGTAGAAGCCGCGATCATAGAGTCTAGATCCAAGATTACACTTTCATTACGTGAAGCTCGATCGAAACTAGGTTGTAAGGAGAACCCGTAATCTCCCTATCATCGGACTGAAGCGAGTGAAGCTTCCAGTCCAGTTCTTAGGTTTTTGGTGTGAACCCGGAATCACCCAGCGTCTGATAGATCCAAGCGAGTGAAGCTCGATCTTGTCTCAGGCTTTTGAAGAGCCCGTAATCTTCAAGTTCTTGAGTGAAGAGAACGAGTTGCCTAGTGCAACAAAGTGGACGTAGGAGCTTCATCTCCGAACCACTATAAATCTCTAGGTCGTATCTCTTACCCTATTCTCTCTTTACTTGTTGTTTGATTATTCATTGCACAAGCATCTAAACAAACACAAACTGAGATTTCAAATACTTAGGAAAGATTTAGCTCACCGAATTTCCGCATTTAGAGTAAAGTCTCACTCTTGGTCAAGCTCTAAGCTTACGTCAAGAGATCTGTGAAAACTCCAGATCTAGCTCTTGGCTAGGTCTTAGTTGTTCAAATGAGCACTTTACTTTATACTCTGAGTTCGAGGAATTTGAAGTTGAAAAACTTCAAAACACGTATTCACCCCCCCCCCCCCTCTACGTGTTTTTCCTCTTACAAACCGGGACCAACAAGTGGTATCAAAGCAGCGGTTCTTTCGAGCCTCTGGTTTGCATATCCGAAGCGAGTCCCCACTCGCTTTCCTAAGTGCATAAAACCCTCACCCTTGCATACTGCATTACTGTTGATTGTTTGTTATGTCTACATACAGTGCATCAAATCTTCCACAGTTCTCTATCGAAGGATACGAGACATGGAGCTTTCGAGTCGAGAGCTTCCTCTGCTCCATCCACGACCGGATGTGGGAAGTGATAGAGGATGGACCAATCGAAATCAAGAAAGCCATATCTGTGAATGTTCCAGCCGTCGAAGGCCGCGAAGCTCATGTTAGACAAGAGTATGTCGAGAAGGACAAAGACGAATACAATGCTAACGACTTCAAGATCGCCAACCATGACAAAATCGCACGCCACATGATGCAAAGCACTGTGTCGAATGCCTACCTTCCAAGGATCAGGAAGTGTGCGACGGCGAAGGAAATTTGGGAAACCCTATCCCTCATTTCTCAAGGAACGGACAAAATCAAGGAGAACGAGCTTGCCGTACAGATGCGGGAGTTTGAAGGCCTCATAATGAAGTCAGGAGAGTCCATAGACGCCTTCGAGCTGAGAGTTACCAACATCATTGCAACTCTCAACTCACTTGGGAAGGAACTCACAGACAAGGAGGTGAATCTGAAGATTGTTCGAGCTCTCACGAGGAAGTGGCAGACAATGAAGGAGTTGTACCTAGCTACCAAGGATCTGTCAAAGCTCACGCCAGAGATCCTGTTCTCCGAGCTCAAAGCCCATGAATTCGATCTGAATCGAATGAGCCTCGATGATGAGGATGAAGCTCCCACGACATCGAAAGGGGTCGCTTTCAAAGCTGCTGAAGGACCAAGCGACCAGACACTCGCTAAGATATCAAGAGTAGAGAGCTGGAAGAGCATGTTGCGTTCTTATCCAAGAACTTCAACAAGATGAACTCGCGTGTGGGCAAATACAAAAGATTCTACAAGCAATACAAGGGAAGGAGCACTGATGCTCGTGAAAGCAAAGGAATGAGAGAAGAGACGACCAAGCCGATCTCAAGGGACATGATGGAAGTGGAATGCTACCACTGCCACAAGATGGGCCACTACAAATCTGACTGCCCAAAGCTGAGTGCAAAGGAGCGAGAGGAACTAAAACCAAATAGGGATGCTCCAAGGCGAGCGCTTGTAGCAAGTGAGCAGCCAGTCGCTTCAACTGAAGATGTCTCAAGCGACTCGGATGCATTCATTGATCCCAACTCTAGTGATGGAGAGGATCTTGGACTCATGGCGCTCACCGACGAGGAGACTGGAGAGGTATTTATCTATCCCTCATCAAGTTCAATTACACTCTCACACACTCACCAAGAGGAAGCTAATTCCTCGACGTGGAGTGAGTTGCTTGACAAACACCTCAAACTGTCAAGTGACCACGACATGTTGAAACAAGCTTTGTCTCAAAGCGAGAAGGAGAACTGAAAGCTAGCCACTGAGCTTGACCAGGTCAAACTTAACTTAAGGGCTATGACTAGTAAGTTCGAGGATCTCTTCGCTAGACATCAAAGCCTGGAAGGAAGGTATGAAACCCAATCCAATCTAGTGGCCAACTTAAACAATGCCTCATATGCAAGGCAGGCACTAGAGAGCTCACTTCTACCTTTTGGTAGAAAGGGAGGACTCGGATATGAGGGGGACCTTCCAAGCCGACTGTCTTTGATGGTGCTTCAAATACGACACCATCAGTTCCTTTGGATGTGCCCACTGCCTCCAAAGTGACCACCAACAAGGACAAAGGCAAAGTGGTTGAGAACTCTAAGAAGAAGCCAATGAAGATGTCTATATCTTCAAGGGCAGAATCTAAGGGCAATCAAAGATTAACTATCCCTAGCACTCACAATGCTAAATCTTACCAATCCAAAGGTAAAGGGAAAGCAGTTGTAGCTTCTAAGTCTCAGACCAAGACACCAGAGACAAAGGATCTCCCTTTCAAGAAAAGGAGTAATGTCTATGTGTCACGTTATCCGGACTGGAGATGGTCCAACCGGAATAACGTTGAGGGGGAAGAACTTGAAGCACCCAAGAGGTCGGTTCAGATTCTAAAGGTTTCTCAAGCGAGTCGGGGTCAAAACCCTAGTTTGACCGCTTCGAAGAAACCAAGCGAGCCGCTTCGACAGACTGTAAACCCTAAGTCAGTCTCTAAGCCTGTAGCTAATCCGAAGCGAGTCGCTTCAGGATACAAGAAAAAGGGTAAGAGCATAGATAAGTCTCAAGCGAGTCGCTACCCCTCTTGCACACACTGTTGCACGTGTGAAGCTGCTTCAAAGCAGAAGTCACAATTCAAAAAGGCCGAGAAGTCCAAGACACAAGCTCACTCTCAAAAGAAAGTGAAGCAAGTGTGGGTACCAAAAGGGACTAACCTGCAAGGACCCAAACTGATTTGGGTACCAAAATCTGTCTAAATGCAGGTGAGCACCGTGGATCCCATGCCAAGTGAGGGTCAACAAATCTGGTACTTGGACAGTGGCTGTTCAAGACACATGACCGGCATTAGAGCTCTACTTCATGACTACATAGAGAAGAAGGGTCCACACGTTACCTTTGGTGATAACTCTCGAGGAAGCACCAAAGGATACGGCGCACTGAAGATTGGGAAGCTCACAATAGAAGAAGTCTCCTACGTGGAAGGACTTAAGCACAACTTGCTATCCATTTCACAATTCTGTGATAAAGGATACAAGGTGGAATTTATTTCCAACAAGTGCATTGTAAAGAGCAAGCTCACGTCCCAAATTGCACTAACTGGAATTAGACAAAGGAATGTCTACATTGCACAATGGGACAGCTGCTAAGAGGAGACGTGCTTGGTTGCAAGAAGTGCTACAGAAATGGGATGGCTATGGCACAGACGCTTGACACATCTCAACTTCAAGACCATCAACCGTTTAGCTCGCAAAGGCTTGGTGCAAGGCATACCCAACGAGGTCTTTGTTAAAGACCATTCATGCTCACCATGCCAATGAGGCAAGCAGACAAAGAAAAACTTCGCTAGTCTTGAAGAAGCATCTTCCAAGCGAGTGCTGGAGCTATTACACATGGATTTGTTTGGACCAGTCACTCCAGTAAGCGTAAATGGAAGAAAATACACTCTTGTAGTAGTCGACGACTTCTCTCGCTGCACTTGGGTTGTATTCCTCTTTAGCAAGAAGGAGACACTGTCCAAGCTACCACAATTGCTTAAGGGACTTGCTGTAGAGAAGAATCAAGCGATTGCCACCATCCGCTCCGACAAAGGCACAGAGTTCCTAAACTCTACCATTGAAGCTTACTGCATGGAGCATGGTATTGCACATCAAACATCCGCAGCACGCACACCTCTGCAGATCATCAAAGAAGCCGTTCGCACCATGATTGCTGACTCTAAGCTTCCGATGAAATATTGGGCTGAAGCTGCCAATACAGCATGCTACACGTAGAATCGGACACTTCTCAATAAACGGCACGACAAGACACCATATGACATATGGACAGGGAGAATTCCTAACATATCTTATTTCCATATCTTTGGTTGTAGGGTCTTCATCCATGATAATGGGAAGTCACAATTGAAAGCCTTTGAAAGCAAAGCTGATGAAGGAATATTCTTAGGATATTCTACATCAAGCAAAGCTTACAGGGTATTCAATTGTAAAACCCTAAATGTGGAGGAATCACCCCATGTCGTATTTGATGAATCTTCTTTGAGCCTTCCACGGGAACAGGTTCAATCAAAAGAAGGAAAGTCAAGCGAGGAACCCATCAACTCACTGACTTGGGACATGCTTGAAGATGATGAGGAAATCAAGGACTCAAGCGAGCAGATTGTCCAAAGGAAAGTTGAAGCTGCCCCCAAGACTCCTGAAGCGAGTGCAGGCCAAGCATCCATTCTAGTCACTTCAGAAGGAGAAGCAAGCGACCAGGAAGAAGATGAAGATGAAGCTAGTGGATCCAAGCGAGCGTGGCTCAAGGATCACTCACCAAGTCAAATCATCGGAGATCCATCCAAGGGTGTAGTGACCAGAAGTCAAGTGTTTGGAGAAAGTGCCATGTTCAGTTGCTTTCTCTCAAACATTGAGCCATCAAGCGTAGAGGAAGCCCTAGCAGATTCTAATTGGGTGATCACCATGCAAGAGGAGCTGAATCAATTCACCAGGAACGATGTATGGTACCTCGTGGATCGTCCCAAATTTCAGCATGTTATTGGCACCAAGTGGGTGTTCAAGAACAAGACAGACGAGGATCACAACGTTGTAAGAAACAAGGCGCGACTCGTTGCTAAGGGCTACTGCCAAGAGGAAGGAATCGATTTCGATGAGACCTTCACTCCAGTGGCACGGCTTGAAGCGATCAGATTATTTCTTGCCTATGCAGCGGCTAATAAGTTCAAAGTCTATCAAATGGATGTCAAGAGCGCGTTTCTCAATGGTGAATTGAAGGAAGAAGTGTATGTGAAGCAGCCACCGGGTTTCGAGCAAGGAGATAAGGTGTATCGATTGAAGAAGGCCCTGTATGGTTTGAAGCAGGCGCCTAGAGCATGGTGTGATACCCTATTTCAGTTTCTAGTGGATAATGGATTCCACAAAGGAAAGATAGATCAGACTCTCTCACCATCAATCATGGAGAAGACATGCTGTGGGTCCACATCTATGTTGATGACATCATATTTGGTTCGCCAAACCAGTCGCTTAGCGAGAAGTTTGGAGAATTGATGAAGACCAAATATGAGATTTCCATGATTGGTTTGATGAGTTGCTTCCTAGGTCTTCAAGTGAAGCAACAGGATGATGGAATCTTCATCAATCAAGCCAAGTACACTCGAGATATGCTTGCCAAGTTCGGTGTTCAACATGCTAAAGCTGTGAAGATCCCTATGAACACCAACTGGAAGATGGAGCCAGACCTAGATGGGAAATCTGTGGATGCTACAGACTACCGAGCCTTGATCGGATCCCTTCTATATCTCACTGCAAGCAGGCCAGATATTGCCTTCGCAGTTGGAGTATGTGCTCGCTTCCAAAGCAATCCCAAGCACAGCCATCTTGATGCTGCCAAGCGAATTCTTCGCTATCTCAAGGGCACGGTCAATATGGGGCTGTGGTATCCAGCTGAAGGCTGGATATTCCGATGCTGACTATGGAGGATGCCGTGTTGATAGGAAATCAACATCGGGCACGTGTCAGTTCTTGGGAAGCAAGCTGATCTCATGGTTCTCGAAGAAGCAAACAAGCGTAGCTACTTCAACAACGGAAGCCGAATATATGGCCGCTGGAAGCTGCTGTTCTCAAATTCTATGGCTTCGTCAGCAGTTGAAGGACTACAGAGTTGAAGCTAATGAGATCCCAATATTCTGCGACAACAACAGTGCTATATGCATCTCGCAGAATCCAGTGCTTCACACCAGATGCAAGCACGTGGAAATCCGACATAACTTCATTCGTGATCATGTCGAGAAGAAAGATATCAAGCTCGAGAAAATCCATACTGATCTTCAGCGAGCCGATATCCTCACCAAGCCTCTAGCTGAGTCTCGTTTCAATCAGCTAAGCATGGAATTAGGGTTGCTAGACCCTGGTGAAGAGTGCTAGATCCAGGATGCACGAAGGAGTGGTCGCTTGTCTCTTAGCGTCACTCGCTTCGGACCTTCACCAACTCAAGCGAGTCACTTCATAATTCCACTCGCTTGAAGAAGGAGAAACAAGGTGGAGAAAGGTGGAGAGTTGGAAGATGTTCCCTACCCGCTTACAGGAATTGTTAAGCCACTGGTTAAGGGGGAACTATTGTTTGCTCTCGGAGCAAGCTACTTCCAAAGCGAGCAAGGAAAGCTGCTACTTAGCCTAGGATTCCTAGCGAGTGGGTATAAACACTCGCAAGTGCCGTTTCTAGTAACAGTTGTGGGGTCTTGTATCGGGCCTTCCCACGTAAAAATGGTGAAAGCTTAGGCAGGGCTGGCACCGAGACCTTGCGTCCTCTTCCCATCTTTCCGCCGAAGAGGAGCAAGTCCTCTCATCTTCTTCATCGTGGATAAATATTCATTCCTTACTCACTTCAATTAACCCTAACTTGGGTCAAGCGAGTCGATTGCAAATTCATTCTGTAGTTTGTAGGAGGAAGCTTGAAAAGTTACCTGTTACTTGAAAAGGTTGCATGACTGGTGACATGTCTTTGCGTAAAATACGAGATTGTCTTGTCAGAGCATTCTCATTGTCATCCTGTCCTATTCCGCTCTGAGATAAGGACTTATACTCATCTCCCATTCATCGTGAATAAGTACACTTACGTGAAGCTCCCCTCTGGGTTGTAGTAAGCTTGTGTACATTATTCATTCTCCCCCACATTCCTATGATGGAGGAGTCTCTAATTTGTAGAGGAAGATGGAAAAGATGAATGCCATGAAGTTGAAGCTTGAAGTCAGATCCATCAAAAGAATTCAACAAATGGAGTCAAACAACTTCAACAAGTGACTTCAATAAGTGGTATCAATCTCCTACGAAGTGAGATTGACTGGTAAGTGTTTTGTTGGTCCCGGGAAAGAGTAATTGGTGTATGGGGGGGGGGGGGGAATACACCAATAACCAACCGTTTTTGACTATTGTAAATCAGGTCGATCTGCAGGTCGATTGTCAAGGTCGACCTTATCAGAGGCAGTTTGATCTATCAAGCTTGTATGGTATCAAGCTTGATTTATCAAACTGTTGTTAATGCGGAAGTTGGTGGAGGTTGATTTACTCTTTGAAAAATCTTAAGGCTGATAGAACAGTAGCAGGTTGATGCAGATATGCAGGTTGATGCTAGTCAGTTTGATGATAAATATAAGGGCGATAAATAAAGAGAGAGAGAGAGAGAGAGAAAGAGAGAGAGAGACACCGTGATTTAGCGTGGTTCGGAGAAACCCTCCTACGTCCACGTCAGGTCGACTCGACCTGAGAATCCCTTTACCTTTGGATTCAACCTCTCTCTTATTTATACTGACTGAGTATCAGTTCTAGACACAATCTAACCTGAAAATATCTAGACACGAGTTTTGGGTCGTGACCCTTACAACCTTCGTACTGAAACGTACAAACAACCTTACACCTTTACAGAGCTTGACTAACTCTATAATGGCGAAAATAAAAACAAGCTTTCTAACTTCGAACAAATCGGAGAAGAAGCTGTTGAACAATCGACAAGCAGCAGTGAACGCTTCGTCGTTGTGGTGTTTATCGGAATCGGAAACCTCTCTTCGTCAAGTGTTTGGGAAACTAATCGGATTTCGAACACTTGAATGGATATGAACTTTGAGAGAGATTTGGGCAGAGATATGGCGTTGATAGCTTGTGTTTCCCGTGCTTGAATCCGATAATGGCTGAAGTATTTATAGGCAGTTTTGAAAAACTAGCTGTTGGAGTCAGGCTGACGTGGCACTAGCCGTTGGAAGCTGACTCACTTCTAGCCGTTGGGAATATTCGTCCTTGCTGGCACTCGACGTGGCAAGGATCAGGTCGTGACGCTCCATGAAGGCGGAGCATCGACCTTGATTGATAATCCAGCTCTTGAAATCTTCTAAGGCAGAGCGGGCTGGAAGCTTGATAAGGAAGGTCGATAGACAGGCTGATGATCCAGCTCGATCCAAATGAGGCAGGTCGATACATCGACCTTTCTCTTACAGGGTGGATCGAACTTGATTCTAAACTTTAGAGGGCATCGACCTGCACTAACAGGTAGCAGGTCGATCTATCGGCCTTGACCCTAAACAAGGAAAATATGCCTAAGTGTGGTTTCGATAAACATCATCAAAATCAAACTGCAAGGGGTTCCCAACATGTTTCAATTTAAAGTACACTAAGTAATGTGAAGCGTGCTAGAAACCTTCACTTACTATGTGGAAAATATGAAATGAATCTGACACAAATACAAAGAGGAAAACATTCTTGTTTATCCTCGAAGTATGTAAGTCAGAAACATTTTAAATAATGTCAAAGAAATTTCATTTCTTATTCCAGTCGCTTCAGATGGCCAAGCGAGTGCTACGTCACTCCAAGCTAGCCATCGCAAGTGAGTGCAGAACAGTCACTCAAGCGAGTATTTCGCAAGCGAGTAAAAGCCAAGCGGCCAAACTCGAAGCGAGCGGGTACGAAGCGAGTATGAGCTGTCTGCACTTGAGTGCAAATTTTACTTTTGCTTTTGCATTAAATGCAGGTGCACGTACAAAGACGAAATTCCAGGCACGTGCACTTCAAATTGAATTCGAAGCGGGAAAGTCGGAGAAGATCTGGCCATCGAATCCGAACAGTTCTTGATCCCCAGCTGCTAGATCGACGCCGGTTGAGGAGGCGACTCACAGACTGCCACGTGGAGCGCCAAGTCAACTTGACAGCTCACTTATACTGTGATGACGCCGGACACATCAGATCAATCGCCACTTTCCGCCGTATAAAACAGGGGCCCCCGAAGGAATTACCAGCATGACCCTGCCACGTCAGCAAAACCCTACCTCTATATAAGGAAGAAGGAGAAGACTGCAGAAACTTTCATCACACCCCATATTTGCCATTCTTGTGCAAAAATTTCTGCAACTCTGAAAATTCACAAGTCTCAAATCCCTCACCCCTTTTCCTTATATTTCCAATCAAATCTCTCTAAATCTACCATGGGAAAGAAGCAAAAGGCTCAGACGATGGAGCAGTTCTTGACCGGGATCGATGACCATATCAACGTCGAGCCCCATCTCGACCCGAAAGTCGTCGATGAGGAAGGATTTTTCCGCAAGGCCGTGACCACGGTCGCCTTGTGGGAATTTGTTACTGCGGTGCCGACGAAGAAGATTTTGGGCAAGGCAGTTGCCGAGATCCTTCTGAATCTGAGGGAAGGTAAAATTTCATCAACATTCACCGACCCAGAAAGTGGAGAGCCAGTGGAGGTATTCTTGTGTGCGATTGCCGGTGCTTTCAACCTGCCGGAAGAAGGAGCAAACTCACTCTTGGAGTTGGAGTTGTCGGCAGCTCGATTTGCCATCCAAGGAGCAGAGCCCAACTTCAAGGCCCCATTCAATCACATCTGCGAGCTCTTTTCTAAGTGCGTCGCGTGCTACGTCGGGAATCTGGGCCAGCTTTCTAAAACCAAGCTTTTCGCCACCACCGTCGTTGTCGATAGCTTGATAGGCACGAAGTTCAACTGACATGGCTTGTTCTTCAACCAGATCCATGAAGTTGCCAAGGACTTCAAGTTCGTGAAGGGCAGCAACGACAAGATCCTTTGCAAAGGGAAGCTGAAGTTCTTCTCCAGAATATCTTTTGCATTGGAGAAGTTATTCCCCAACAAGCAGTTGAAAGATACTGCTGACTACAAGAAAAATACCTGTTTTCTTCGTCACCTGGAAGTCAGAGAAAATACCCATTGATCTGGGACTTCATTCTGTTGAAGTGCCCGCAGCAGTACCAGTCGCCGAAAGGCGAAGCGAGGAAAAGAAATCCAAGCGACCCGCTTCTCCAGCGAAGCGAAGAAGCACGAAGCGAGCTGGGTCAAAGCGACCCAAGAAAGTCAAAGATATAGCTGCTCTCTTTGAAGCGAGAGAGGCTGAGAGTCAGCCGCTCGAGGAAGCCGAAGTGAGCCAACCCCAGCCCTCACCTGCCAAAAGCCAACCTCCCCCACTTCAAACTCAGACACCCCCAATCCAAACACAAACCCTAACATCACCAGAACCCCAAGCCTCTTCTACAGCTCAACTCCAAACCCAGAAATCCCCCCAATCCTCACATGAAGAAGAATCAGCTTCTTCTTTTCAACTACCACCAATCCCATTACTCAGCACAGACCCTACTGCTGCCTTCACCATTTTCCAACCAGCTCAAACCCAACAAACACTGCCTTAAACAGAAACCACCCAAACTTTATCATCAACCCAATCCCCCTCCACATCGGCAGATACAGCCAATACCGCCCAAACCACCGATACTGATCTCGTCATTGTCCCACCACCAGTCAAACCCCCTCCGTCTGCAAAAGAGTTAGCTCTAACACGTTTCCTGAGGGATAGAGATCTAGCTGCGGAGACGATCACCAGCCGCTACCCCTCCGTGGAGATGTCCGACGACATCTACACCAACGCCTTCGACTTCCTCACATACATCAGATACAGAGGAACCGAGTACTACAAAATCTTTAACCTCAGGAAGGCTTTTTCTGAGGAAGTGCTCGAGAAGAGGGAAGCGAAGATGCTCGACTTCATAGGCGTGGATGGATTCCACGTCTTCATCAATGAAGTCAATTACTAGGAGAAATTGGACGCGAAAGTCAAGAAGAATTATCCAGACGCCGTCATCCCAGAACGAGTGCCATCCGTGCACGAGCAGAGGCTGGTGTAGGAGTCTAAAGTGGAGTTGCAGGTGAAGGAAGATGAGATTGCTAATCTCCAGAGTGAGATTACCAAAAAGTCGGAGGAGATGGACATAAAGGTTGTGGAAGTCAATAATCTGCACAGATTTTGACAAGACGAAAGCCGAGCTAGAAGGGAAGGTGGAGGAACAATGAAAGATGTTGGAGGAGAAGGAAAAGGCATTGGAGGAGAAGGTGAAGCTGGTCGGAGACCAGGAGAAAACCATCACTGATCTCAAGCAGTCATTTAAGGCTGAGAGGAGTAGGCTGAAGGAAGTGAATGCCAAGCTAGTGGCATTGGAGGGAGAGAAGAAGGAATTGAGAAGGAAGCTTGAGAAGGAGAGGAAGGAGGTAGATAAGAAGGAGAATGAGCTGGTCAAGCTCGAAAGCGAGTTGACCAGAGTCAAGAAAGCTCTTGACACGCTCGAAAAGGA
The DNA here is from genome assembly GCA_024222315.1 of Thymus quinquecostatus. Taxonomy (NCBI): domain Eukaryota; kingdom Viridiplantae; phylum Streptophyta; class Magnoliopsida; order Lamiales; family Lamiaceae; genus Thymus; species Thymus quinquecostatus. The sequence continues at coordinate 24,002,639 of CM044172.1, forward strand.
AGTGAAAATCCTTAAGCTCGAGCGTGAAGAAGAGAAAGGCGAACTTGAGAGTCGGCGAAGGAGTGCTCTAGCCATGGACTCGAAGCAAGAAGAATTAGCTATTCAAATTGACCAAGCACAGGAAAAGGCCAGTGAGTTTGCGGTCAGAATTGCCGAAGCTGCTCAACTTCGTATGACGCTCAACAGCCAAGTGAGTGCTATCGCCTCTGCAAAGGCAGAACTTGAAGCTTCCCAGGACTTTCTCAGTCTCACTATAGAGGAGGAGCGCAAGCAAATCCGTGCAGACATTAAAGCGGAGCTGGACGCTCGCTTCAAAGCCGTCGAGCCCCTTGAAAGGTTGATGGCCTCTGTTATTGAGAGGGAGAAGCAGTGCAAGTACCTGCTAGAGGAAATTTCTCTGAAGACGGCAGAGATAGTGCTGTCTGAAGACCACGTCTTCGCGACGCGAGCAGAGAAGATGCTTCACGCTGTCTTCAATAAAGTCGAAGAACTACGCCAATCCATCAGCGGAACGGTGTCCACATCAGCCCCCGGCATTCTTGATGATGCCAAAAAGGGGAAAATCAAAGAGATAGCAACAGAAGAAGCAAGGAGGGAAGGTGGAGAGAATGTCGGAGTTATAGAGGGGATCGAAGCTGGTAGCTTGATCCCAGGGGGAAGTGGAGTAGGAGAGGTGAGTGAAGCTCTGGAGGAGCAGGAGGACGATGAAGCCAGGGCCGAGCTTGCTAGGAGGAAGGGCAAGGACAAGGTCCTTGAAGAGCCTCGCAAACCTCATTCCGGGAAGCTACTGCTCTTCCATAGCCACTCATCCCCCTGTTATCCCATTGACCAAGGAGCAGAGAGAAAGGCAGATTGTGGAGGATGAGGCTATTGCTCGAGCTTTGGAGATGGAATTTGAGCTCCCGCAGAAAGCTCTGATTGAAAGCTTACAGGCAGGCGCTTCAGGTGCATCTTCGCAAGCGCCCACTTCAGCAGCAGAGCCCGCTTCAACACTTGCTCTCGCTTCGACTACTGTTGAAGCCGCTTCTGCCAGACAAGTGATTGCTCCCTCTACACCCGCTACAAAGACAGATATGCCTCCACCTCCTGCACCAAAACAGCCTTTGAAGCGAACTGCGCCTGAAACTAGAAGAGATGATCCCGCTTCCAAGCGGCAAAAGATCAAGCAATCAGTCGCTTCGAGAGCTGGCCGGACAGAAAGAAGAAGAAGGAGTGGAGAGGAGAAGAGGAATGAAGCGGAGAGGGAAAAGCAGTCAAGGGCAAAGAGACTGAAGAAGGTTGAAGAGAGGGTTGATGAACACTTCAACGAAGTGAGACTCATCCAATCGGCCATCACCAGAAGCGAATACATACCATTCTCGCTGGAGGAATCTGGAGCATGTCAAACTCAGGCATTGATTGATGCGTGCAATGTCACACAGAAAGAAATGATCGAATCAGGACGCTATCATGGTGATGAGCCCGACTTCATCTGCAAGCAGTTGAATGTGAAGTTGCCTCAATTCAACATAGAGATCAATGCAAAGTTCAAGAAGGTCATGAAAGAGCTGACAAGCCGAACTGAAGAAGAACTAATTGAGCGCAGAAACATCCATCCAGATGCTAGAGAGATAGAGCAATTCATTCCCAATGATCTTCTTGATGAATGGTTGTTCTACAAGGAGAAATTCATCAAGGCCTACTACTACTGGGAAGTAGTACCATGGCAAGATAACTGCTCAAGGTTGGATGCCCTCAATAATTTCCTCTGTGCCTACAACGAAAAGCTGCGGCGGAAAATTTCACTTTGGCGGAGGTAGCTGAGCCTAAATCGCTCATAATCAAAGTGCCCACGGTGAAGGATTTTCCCATGCCGTTCCAGCCAGGAACCAGTGTTCCCTACAGGAGGATAATTGACGAGGAGGTGGATGAAGCTCTTAGACTGGAAGGTTCATGGAGACCTAACCAGTACAATCTTATCTCTATGGAAGCTAAAGTTCTTTCTGCCTATTTCATTGAGGAGGAGAAAGAGGGGAAGAAGGAAGAAGAGAAGGAAGAGAATGATGAAGCTGCGGAAAAACCTTGAATTCCGATTCATCATATTTTGTGAACTGTTGTTCATCTATCCTATTTAAATTTCTGTTAACTTGTGTCATTTACAAGCTTTGTGAATGATTTATCCTTATGCTACAAAACTCAAAAGTTTAACCGAAAAAAAGGGGAAAGGAACTTAAAAGAAAATTTTCAAACGAACATGCAAAGGAAGCAGTCGCTTGAAGTTCCTTCCACGGTTAGGCAGGTTAATTCTTTTAGCCTAAAGTCATTGGGTTTTGGTATCATCAAAAAGGGGGAAATTTTTGGGAATTATTAAGAACAAAATGTTAAGGGGGAACTCATATGGGACACTTCGAAGTGAGTAAATTATTTGTTTTGATTTGATCCCAAAACCCCAAGTGTTCTATTCCCAAGTGACCCAATATGATGTAGAATATAGGTTAGAAATTTTTCTAAGCCTATACTGTTAGGATGGCTTTATTTTGCTTTAGTCACTTAGGTTTTAGACTGCAGAAAATTCAAGTGAAGGCCACTCGCTTGAGTGTGTTTTTCAATCAAAGCGAGCCTACCCTGCCGAAGTGAAGCGTGCCGAAAAATAGCGAAGCGAAGCGAGCGCTACAGTGGATTCAAAGCGAAGCGAAGCGAGCGCTATGGTGAAAAGCCAAAGCGAGTCAACACGGGTCAAAACTTACTAAAGCAGTCACTTGGAGAACTCACTTCCCAAGTACTCGCTACAGTATGACCTTGAAGCGACTCAATTTGAAGCGGACGCTACAACATCTAAAGCGAAGCGAGCCACTACCTACCAGAAAGCGACAGCACACTTCCCGCTCCTATTTCAAACTACAGTCAACTGAAGATCGTCGCATTAATTGTGAGATCTCCACGTGTCGAATGCGGAGAGGAGCAGCGGAGTTGACTGCCAGGCCGACAGGGCACCGCTACAGTACTGGCTCGCTCCAGTTACTGTTAAGTTTGTTACTTAGCCATTTTCGGCAAAGTGCCAAATCTGCACTCCTGAAAAGCTGTTCGCCTGTGCAAGTATTGTCGAGAGGAGGAGGGACAAGGCCACTTACCAAGCAACGGATCTCGGCCAACCCTCCACCTATAAATAGTGAAGGATGAAGACTAAGAGAAGGAGAACACTACTTTAGCATTCGAGCGCCTACTGCAAACAAACACTCCCAGCCTTTGAGCAATCTTCGAGTCTTTGTTTTCAAGTGTTCTCCGAGTTCCAGTCTCATCGGAACTCGTCTTCGCAACCTTCACACCGAGAATTCTAAGCCCATTCTAAATCCCAGCTTAGAAGAAGAGTTTAGCCATCTTTGTATTTACTGTAAAGAACTCTTCAATAGTGTGTCTCTGTCGAAGCAAAAAACCCTAACCCTAAAGTTTTAGGTTCTGTGTTCGCCGTTAGGTTGTGTTCGATCCAAGGCTCTACTTTCATCGATCGTAGAAGCCTCGATCATAGAGTCTAGATCCAAGCTTACACTTTCATTAAGTGAAGCTCGATCGAAACTAGGTTGTAAGGAGACCCCGTAATCTCCCTATCATCGGACTGAAGCGAGTGAAGCTTCCAGTCCAGTTCTTAGGTTTTTGGTGTGAACCCGGAATCACCCAGCGTCTGACAGATCCAAGCGAGTGAAGCTCGATCTTGTCTCAGGCTTTTGAAGAGCCCGTAATCTTCAAGTTCTTGAGTGAAGAGAACGAGTTTCCTAGTGCAACAAAGTGGACGTAGGAGCTTCATCTCCGAACCACTATAAATCTCTGTGTCGTATCTCTTACCTTATTCTCTCTTTACTTGTTGTTTGATTATTCATTGCACAAGCATCTAAACAAACACAAACTGAGATTTCAAATACTTAGGAAAGATTTAGCTCACCGAATTTCCGCATTTAGAGTAAAGTCTCACTCTAGGTCAAGCTCTAAGCTTAGGTCAAGAGATCTGTGAAAACTCCAGATCTATCTCTCGGCTAAGTCTTAGTTGTTCAAACGAGCACTTTACTTTATACTCTGAGTTCGAGGGATTTGAAGTTGAAAAACTTCAAAACACGTATTCACCCCCCCCCCCCCCCTCTACGTGTTTTTCCTCTTAAAAACCGGGACCAACATAGCATCTTGCGCTTCACGAGCCAACTTGCTCTCTTGCATAAGTGCGGCGAGACTTGCCTCATCAAGCGAAGATTGTTGAGGTGGAGGTGGATAGAACTGTGGGACGAGCGAAGGTGGGACAAGCGAAATCTCTCATCTTTTGTGCCATTGCTTCGAACTCTCGTCTTCTTCTTCCTTCGTCTTGGTTAAGAACGCATTCTCCTATTGTTGACGTCGATGTGAGGTGCCAACTTCCTTTGGAGACTTCGACGACCTTGTTACACAACACTCAACAAACGGATTAAATGCACCGAGTGGAAGGGAAAAGAAATCGAACTAGAAAGCAATTAAATAAAACAAAAAAAAAATACTACACAATTAAATAACCTAAAGTTTTCCCCGACAACGGCGCAAAATTTGTTTCACTAAAAAGTGTTCGCAATAGAACAAAATCTATCCTAGCACTTAGTAAGTAAAAACCCAATGTCGAATCTCAAGGAAAACTTTGCAGGGCAAATAATCGTGTAGCAAAAAAAAAAAATCCTAAACTAGCATAAAACTAAGAAAGCAAGTAAAAAGAATTGTTTGGTTTTGTTTTAAATCCTTGGCAAGAAAATAAATAAGCACTAACTCAAAGCAAGTAAATAAATCTAATCTGGAAAACAAGAAATAAAACTAATTAAACTAGAGAATTAAACAAAAGCAATTAAACTACCTAGGCATGGAATTGAAAAGAAAGCAATAACGAAGCAACATAGAAAACAAATCTAAACATAGAGAAAATTAAATCTGAAAATCTAAGGAAATAAATCTAACTTAAGAACTTGTAAAAGTAAGGAATTGAAAACTGAGAGAAACGAATCTAAACTAAGAACTTGAAAATGAACGAACGAATTAAACTAAGAACTTAAGAACTAAATCTAAGGAACTAGGAAGCAATTATATCAAATAATAGAAAGCAATAAAGAACTTGCGAGATTAAACGAAGAACGAAGGACTAAGTAAAAAACATGAATTAATTGAAGAACGAAGTAGCGATCCGGATCGAACAAAGGAAAACTAAACTAGAATGTAATGTGCTGAAAACTAGAGCTAAAACTAAGGTAAAAGTTCATAAAATTCGTTCACAAGGAGTAGTATTTATACTAGGTATATAAACCTAGTTATACAAGGAAAGGAAAGCTGGCCGCCGGATCTGGACGTGCGTCCAAAATGAGTTGGACGCCCGTCAAACTCTTCATTCTGGACGATTGCGCACGCCTTTCTTGTTTCGGTTGTATCTTCCTCGTTCGAACTCCAAATTCACCTCCGTTTTGCCTACATGCTCCTATCGAACCCCTCTTCGATATAATGTTTATTACTTCTTGTTTTCTTCTCGTTTCCACCCTTTTTATCCTACAATACCAAAGACTCCAAATCAACAAAATCATAGCCACAAACAACGAAAACACACGAAAACTAAGGGAAAATGGACACGAAAAGACAACTAAAAACCTAACAACTATACACCAATCAAAACACTGCCATTACCCGAATACGGTTGAACATTGTCAAGAGATGATGGATCTGAAGTCATGTGAGTGGCTGCTCCGAAATCAATATACCAATCTAATTTGCCGCAGTAGGTGAAGTACGAGTAAGATATAATGGACATTTGTCCACATAGTGCTCACCGCGACAAATTTGGCAGTGAGGCTTGCGAGGTTGACCACCACCTCGCCCACCGCCGGATCGACCCCCACCACGGTCTCCATTAGAAGAACGACCACCATTGCCGCCTATAAAATTGTTGTTCTGCCGAGAAGGCGCAGTCGATGAATTGGCAGATTTATTATGACTTGAAGAAACCGTGAAAGCCATAGTGGGAGAAGAATCAGAGGAGTCCATCGCTTTTGTCATAATGTTAAATTGAATAGACTGGTGAAGAAGAGCCTAGAAGGATGGGATAGGCTGCTTCGACATAAGTGCATCGGCGAAGTTAGCGAAGGCAGCACCTAGACTGCGGAGAAACCAATGACTTTTATCGAATTCGTCGACCGGTTTCGCAACAGCAGAGAGTTGATCACAAAGAACCTTGAAGCGAGAACCATAATCTTTGACCGAAAGAGACCCTTAGTGTAGTCCGGATTTGGGCCGATGTCGCCGGTAGCCGAAGCAATTGTCGGCGAAGGTGCAACTTTTGTGCCGTCAACGAACCCTATCAACTCAAAGCTGGTGAGCATATGGATGATCTGACACTTCCACGGAAAAAAGTTGTTGGAAGAGAGTTTGATAGATACCATGTGGATCATGGTAGTAATTGGGAGAGAATCGGAAGAGAGTGGAGCGATGGCAGCCATGAGAGAAAGGAGAAGGATTTTTTGGCACTTTTAAGCTGATACCATGTAAGGAGAAATAGAAGAAATATTTTTACGGCTGAATTGATTCATCACTGTGGTTGCGTATATATAATACATGATACAACAGAGACGTTATAAAACCTAGTTATATTAGCTAACCCTAGCAGCTAAATAACATAAAATTAAAAGGATAAGCACAACCCAGAATATATACAAATATAATTAATTAATATTTGTAATAGTGAGCTCCTTGCCACGATTATTCAAAACCTGATTCGTGTTTGTATGGTTGATGGATCTTGAAAACAGTTTGGTACTGTGGGTGAGCTCCTTGCCACTATTTTGTCAAAATCTGGATATTAGTTTGAGGGGGAGCATATGTTTTGATCTAATTTGCTAAAGAAGTACTGTTCAGTTGCAAAAGTACTTCACTCTACTCCTGTGTTAGCTGATCTTATGTATTGTGTGATGAATACAATTTATGTTGTGTTTGAAAATGCTAAAGGGGGAGATTGTTAGTGCATGGGCTGCATGCACTTCATATTTGTTTTGGCATATTATTGGGATGTCTTTTGTTGCATTGCTTATGGACTAAATCGCATATATCGAGTATATATATATATATATATATATATATTAGGGTAGCACTATGGTGGAACCGTGGAAACACTAATCTTAAAGTGAAACTTAGAAACCGACCATATCCGTTGATTTTAAGGATCCAACAGATGAGATTAAATGGAATAATGCATTAAATATATATATATATATATATATATATATGTATGGGTGATGCTATTCGGCCATAATGTGGTCGGCCATAATTTAAGTTTTAAAATTTTTTTAAGTATCAAATAATTTATATTTTTTTCCAAACTTTTTTATATCATAAAAAACTCAAAAAGTGATGCTCCGTATTTTTTACGTATTTTTTAAAATTAACCCTTTAATTATTTGATATTTTTTACTATTTTAAAGAATTTTTTTACCTTTTTATCTAGAAAAAAAGAGAAAAATATGTATTTTTTGTGGGAAAAATATTTTTAAATTAAAATATAAAGTAATAAACTATAGTTATCATTTACCATTTTTAAAATTATGTATATTATGAAAAATATCGTTGTGTGGCCGGCCACATTATGGCCAAATAGCTTTATTGTATATGTATATATATATATATTGTGTCATTAAGGACAAATTCGTCCAGAATTTTAATTAAAAATAAAAAATAAAATCCCATTCCATAATAATAGGAATTTTCCATAACCAACCAACACTACTCAACTTCTCTTGCAA